>CM031862.1:17727806-17887411 GCA_018697195.1 Certhia americana
GTAAAGGCTAGAGAGGTTTGAACTTGATGATGTAACTTGATTACTCAGATGCTGCCAGCAACAGCTGGATTTTGCACTTTCAAGCCAGGCACCTTCATATGCAATGCATGTGGGAGAGCTGGGCACTTCTGAACTATGTCAGTGAACATGATCAGGAAGAAATGGCCTCAGATAGTCACTTTGTAAAGGGTTTCTTTAACCCTGACCCTTTTTGGGCATGGGGTTGCCACACATTTATCAGTGTGGGAAACCATTTAGTATAGGATGTGCCAGGACTATGTCCTTACCATTCTTGTAAGAGCTACAAATTAGGATTCACATCTGAGTTCAGCTAGGACTGTATGCATCTCACAGGTGAGATTTACTTTTGAGATTTATAGACAGCTATTGCTTGGGATTCTCTGGAATGAAGGGACAATGGCACAGGTGTGCCCATGCACCTTAGGAAGACAATGGAGTGTCTTTATTGTGGGGGGACCTTTGTTATAGGCATGGAGATATTTTCATCAGTTGTTGATATTAATCCCTCATTTCCTTCAGCCCTAAAGGTACTCATGCCTAATTTAAATCTTTTTGTTTTATTTATAAAGTATGGCCTTTAAGCTTGTGTGTAAGAACTAAATCAATAGTTTTACTGAAATTCACATTGATCTTCCACCTACTTGATTATTTATACATACTCTGGAAGAGAGATGTATTCTTGTTGTTTACCTGATAAAGTCAAATGAGATTTATGAATAATCTTTCAAAAGACAAACTTGAAACAGCACCTTTTTCTTTATGGATGTTGCATTGCCTATTTTTATGAAAGCCTGTTCTTTCAGATTCTTAGAGGAAACTGTGCATACTCTTTCTTTAATAATATTGCTGAAAAGGTAGAGCTGTAATCTAACAGCAGGAGAATCACACAGGCTTTCTGGAGTGCAGAGGGGTTATTCTGTTGTCTTAATGGACTGAGTGCTGTTGAAGGTGTGTATATTTGTGTGCCACATGACAGCTGCAGTTGCGCAGCCCACTCCATCAGAGGCCAAAGGTTACAGGGTGGACTTGCAGCCATTGCTTTTCTGCAGAGTTTTCTTTTTTTGCCCCCGTGAGGACAAGGGGACGGGAGGACTGACCTGCAAGAAGTTTTTGATGCTCCTACTGACTCTGTCAATATGTGTGGGCTTTTAAAGTAGCTTTGGGCTTGTTTCTATTCCCAGGAAAGGAGAGAGCATGCACCCCTCACCAATTTCCAGGGGAACAGAAGCCACTGTGCAACTAGTTCATTAACCCTTCCTTCAGTATTGACTTGACATGATAAAAGGCTTTAATGCATCTGCAGTGGGCTTGAATTTTGCACTTTAGAAAAGAGCAGAATTTTCTAGAAGGTGGTCTGGCTAATGGACTCTAATGATGATGTTTTATACAATATTTTTTGATACCATTTGTAATCATTTCAGATGCATCTGCATTTTTGTCAAGTTGCCTTTCCTATGTTTTCCTGTTATCTCTGGAATGTCTTCTGTTTATCTGCTAATTTCAGTGAACCTCAGAGTCAAATTGCAGGGCGACAGGAGTGGGAGGTAAAGGTGCTGAAGGTTTATCCTGTTGTGTTAACTTATTTTACCTTAATTTTAAATATAACAGCCGTTCTTGAGAAACCACTCAGCATGGACTTTGCTAAGTGCCCTCCTGCACAGGGTCCTTCCACAACCTTACCCTTACACCAGATAGGGGACAGGAGCTGAGCCTTGATACTGTTGAACAAAGCATTTGTAGGAGGATGTATTCCTGAGGAGCAAAGCTATGGAAGCTATGCTGAATGGTGGCAATTAAAAGTGACACATCTGCTTCATTGTTTTATAGAGAAGATTGCAAAGGTCTTATGATGAGTTGTCGTCTGTTAGTTGAAATTCTGGATTGTCTGTCTCATGAGATGCTAATTGTATTACTCCATTATATGTGGATCTGGAAGCTGACAAACAGCATAACTAGGATTTGTTTTGATTACCAATGTTATGATGGTCCAGTGTGTCTTCGATTTGGTTGCTGCCAGATTAGTAAATATGCATAGCTACATTCTCATCAACCAGAGATGTGTGCAAAACCTGACTGAAACAACTTTCTTCATTTTCTGTTTATCAAGGAAAGATGCTTTGGACCCCGTTTGCATTCTAGGGCTGTTCAGTGCAGGAGTGGGACTCCTTACCCTCTTTATGGATTAACTCTTGAGAGTCCCAGTTCTTACTGTATTTTGTCTGTCTGATTGTGCATATGTTCTGAAGAATGTTAGCTGGAAACACTTTAAAATATCAAAGATTAAATGCTTGTTTCACTCATGTTACTGGACAAGAGCTTCCTGTGATGACTTTTTCAGCTTTCCCATAGATTAAGAGGATTTTGTTCACTTTGAATATACTGTGTCACCAGCTATGCAGAATTCCCAAACTGGAATACATTGTGTTAATTATGCTTGTGCTCAAAGTGGAAGTGAAGCTGAATAGTGGTAGCATTTGAACTTGGGAAGTAAAGGTGCTCAGGTTTTATTCTAGGGAAGCTACAGTCTTTTGGATTAGAAGGTAGTCCATTGTCTTGCAAACCTGAATTAGCTGCTGTCTTCCAGTATCTCCCTGGGAACTTCTGTGTACCGAGGATCTCTGGAAAATAGGCCATTTTAATCAAATGCATACTGCAACCAGAAACTCAAGGGTGTAGGAAGAGTAGATGTAATGCGAGATGAAACTTTTGTAAGGGGTAACTAGTTATGGAAACCAAGGAGAATCACTTCTGCATGCTCAGAGTAGTGTTATTCCAGAGGAAACAGCCTTTAACCAGCAGTGTCCAGTGTGACAGAAAGGACAGTGAAGCAGGTGGATGATCAGCTCAAGTTTTTTCTTGCTCAGAACTGTGGAAAGGTTTTGGGATCAGTAGATGAGCGGGACTTGAATTTACTATACATTTTATCACCTTTTCCTTACCCTTTTAGTGGCCTTACCCTTTTCACTAATGTTTGTGTCCATTGCAGGGTTTGATACTACTGCAAGGCAGTCAGGTGAACGAGCTGCCACCTAATCCTGATGAACCAGGGAAACATCTCTTTGAAATTACCCCAGGTATGCCATCATTTTTTTGTGCTTTCACTATAACATCACACATGATAATATTCCCATCAACTGTCACTAATGATAAATGAGTTGCACTGATCAACTGAGAATGTTCTGATACACTGGCAAGATTATCTAGTGAGGCTGAGAAATGGGACTCGACTACATGGTGTTCTTTGTTCTGGGTGTAAGTGCTGCTGTGGTTCCTCATTTTCATTTTATAGTAGTTGAGATGCATCATGCTTCTTGACTTCCCTGTTTGGAGAGGCTCTTTGCTTGGAGCACTGTGTGGTCTCTCAAAGGGGTGCTTCCTTCTGGTTGTTTCAGGAGAAACAGTCACAGAACACAGCACAGAATTTATGGAAACATGTGGTATCTGGATGCAATTTCTTTCATGTGTACTAGATATTTTGGGAAGTGAGTGGGAGGGCAGACAAAAACCTTCAAAATACTTCCCCTTTGGATGAAAAGTTTAAGAAAATAGATGACCTGGCATGGAAGAGAGGTTGAATTTTTTTTTCAGGTAGAAAATCTAATGATCTGTCACTGTAGTATCAACGTAAAACTTTTGCAGTCATTTTAGTTCCCATATAAGTGTTTGCTGTGGACAGAGTTGGTATCTCCAGGATAGATTTAGAGTTAAGTTTTCCCTGTTGCAGTATAGGAGCAATTGAATTCAGTTGATTTAGATCTGATTGTACCTGGGAGAGGACCATCCCTGTGCATGGGTTTGAATGCAGTGTATTTTGGAAGCAGTTTCAGGTGGCAGGAGCTACAGAGGAAAAAATCATCTGTTGCACTGCTAGAGTGTTACAGCAGAGGAATAAGAGCTGTAAAGAACTGAGCCAGTTCATCCATCTCCCAGTACCTGAAGACCAAGTTCCTAGAAACGAAAAGGCAGACAAGTGGGACTGGGCTAAAAATTATGTGAGTGCACTGACTCAGTCATGCTTCACTTCACTGCCAGCTTGTCCTGCATGGACTATCTGTCCATGCTGCTTAGCACTGTCTCTCCCCACATCATTGGTGCTGTCAGTAGGGTAGATAAAACTAATTGCTTTAACGCTGGCTGTTGTTTTATAATAGACTTTTTAAAAAATGAACTCTCTCCTCTGTATTTGCATGTTATTGCTGTGGAGTCAGGTGTGGTTTTTTACTCTTCATGGTCTTTTTCTTACCACCTTGTTAGGCTGATTTAAAATGCTATTTTTGCACACCCCACAGTCTCAGGCAGAGCAAGAACAGGCAGTGTTGTAAGGTTTTCAGCTACACCACCAGGCGGTGTTTTGCAATACTTTAGTCACAGAATTCTGTTTGACATGCAGGAAACTACTTGGGAAGAAGAGATTTATTTTTTTTCCTCTTACTCATCACTGTGCACTGTTAATGCCTTTTTTTCCCCTTGTAATGCACTGTGCCCTCATAGACAGGGCCCCCCAAACAGCAGGGCATTGGGCCCACAGTGTTGCCTGTGTGGAGAATCTCCAAGGAAGTAGCGTTCATTTTTGGTCTGAAAATTATATATCTGCACCATTTTACAAAGATTGTGTCCCATACAGTTGCAAAAGGACTGTGGACCTGCAATGTGAATGCACTTGTGTTGTTGTGATTGTGAATGATCCCATATGTCCTGGCAGCGAGCTGAAATAATTAACTGAGCCACAGACTGTCTTGACTGGGTTTCCTGCATGTTTGAGTTTCTTCTGATTCCAGATGGCAAAACAGTAACTCTCTACTACTTGTCCAACCTATCAGGTTATAGTACTGTAGCCTGCAAAAGAATTGTCCTAAACTGCAGGTAGCTGTTGCTTCAGGTGAGTTGGTAAAGCAGAGCCATGTAGTTGAGAGGGGGCTATTCAGAAAGGTAGAAAAAAATGAGACTGTTTAGCATGGTTGCGTATCCCAGGATATTTGTGTTCAATCTGGGGTTTTGACATAGCACTTTTCTGTATTCCCTGGAAAAACAATTCAGTCATAGGGTACCACTGACTTGTCTGCAAAATGAAGATGTTTTCCCTGACTTATGCAGCTAAATCCTATTTGCAGCAAACTTAGTTGCTACATGGACAGAAAGTATTGAAAAATACTATAAATAGCCAGTCAATACAGAACATGATTAACATAGATGTCACTGGAGTATGTAACCGAAAGAGTTCCCCATTTTGTTCACAGTACATTTATTCTGTGCTGGTATTGGCATAAATGCCTTTTCTTTTTTTTAGCATGTGTTCTGAAATGACCGTGTTCTGCGTGGTTGCCAGCCTGCAGAACACCCACATAGTGAACAGCTCTGAAACAGATGCCAGATAGGAAGGGGAGCACAAATGATCTTTCAGGACACAGATCTTTATTTCTCATCACTGCCCATCCTTTCCTGTGTTGGATGTATGGCCATGATCACATTTTTGCCTAATTGTATTTCATTTATCTCACTGTAAGCTGGGTGTCTGCAGTTTCTATAGGGATGGTAAGATTTTTTTTTAAGTTGTCTTAGGTAAGTTTGGGATTTGTGAATACAGGTACAATCAATATCTGTAAGTATAGACTGAGGTTTTACTGTGCTAGTAAGCATCAGAGCTTTAACTAACAAAATTAAGAACGGAGTGTAACATTCTTAAAATGTACCTGTAGCTGATACCAGCTTATCTGGCGAAGAGAAGAGGCTGACATCTGAGAAATGTCCAAAGAGTTCTGAAGTCTGTGGTACCAGTTAGCTCCAAAACCCTATTTTGTGATTAATGGCTAAGATGTTCAGTGTCCTTGTTGTGAAACTCTCGCTGAGACCTTGCCACCTTTCCTCTGCTGCAGGCTGTGGGAGCTGTTCCCTCAGAGTGCAGGGACTAGAGTAACAGCATGTCCTGTGCTGTAACAGAGCACGTATTGATTTTCTGCTGAGTAACAAGAACTAATGATGGGCATTGTGTATTATTCATGTTTCATCAAGTTCATTTCTAAGCCGTATAGGGCAGCTGGGAGAAGGGTTAACTAGGGACATGAGAGGCTGCAGAACAGTTCTACAGTCAAATCAGTGTTAGATCTGGTGACAGGACTTCCTGAAATATATTCTCTAAATTCCTTTTGGGGGAAACTGTATAAATTTCTGGACCCTTTTGAATCCATACATGCTAGAAGTTCAAAGTGTAAGGTGGGGTAAGCCTTGGATGTAAGTTGCTCTCATATTCCAGTGCATCTTAGCAGGTGGTGGGGGATGTATTTGTAAAGTTATGAGCGTAGTATGAGGTCAGGTACAAATGTTGTACCATTTGGAGTAATAATTCCACAGCAGCTGGTATTTATGGATGGAAATGATCTATGTTGCTTGGGAGAGGAGTCTGAATCCGGCAACAAAAACAGCCTCTGTTGTTGCTAGGGACAACAGAACAACTTAGTGCTGACCTGGGGTTGCAGTGCATTTTGGAGTGGTGTAATGCAGCTTCTAAGAAGCCACAGGGATTAAGCTCTGAGAAAGTCTCAAGGAATGTTGATGACTTTAGTGCTCCTGAAGTCTCACCTTTTAGGAAACTGATGTTATAATGTCTTGTGGCAAGTTGTCTACCTTGTTTAATTCCCCAGTCTTTGCAGCACTGTAAGATCCTCAAGTTCTTCTACAGACAGAGAATTTCCTGATACAGTAAGGTTTTTAGAATCAAGGAGGGGAAAGTGGTAAAAAGGTTCAGAATTTAGGAGGTACTCATGGTACACATCTTGATGTCTCCTTATCACTGTCATCAGTGATAAGGTAGTTCTTGTTTCTTGCTACAGTGGTTTCGGCTAAGGTGAACAGTGGCAGATCTTGGCTGAGACTTTCAGTGAGAGTAAGAGTGCAGTCTGGTAATGAGTTGAATTTTTTCATTGGAAACAGCTGCTGAAGGGCTTGATCTTGTTTCCTTATGTATAGTCATAACTTTCATTTCAGCTCTTATGACTTAAAAAAAGTTCTCAAACCATTTGGTCTTCAAGTCAATTCAACTGATGTAAACTGCAACTTCAGGCTGTCTTTTGAGCTCCAGTTGAGTTAGCACCAACCTTCTCTTTAGAGAGGCAGTTCAGTCCTCTTCACAATTGTTACCTTGGTCTTTTTGCAGACTCAGCCAGAGCAAGGATCACTGCCCATACTTGATTTACATGTCAAAGGTTATTTTCAAAACTTTAAAAGTCAGTTCTCAATAGTGTGTTCTTCCAGTTAATTAAAAAGATTTAATCCAATATATTCAACTTGCCCTTACAGAAGGGACTTGCATCAAGTACTGAATTCTTCAATTCCTACTGAATCCTTGTTGTTGCTTTATGCCAGAGGTTAGGCTGGGGCAAAATAAAATGTCTCATGCAGAAATTTTGTACATTCATTGCCTTGGTTGTGCTATATAACAAGAAGGAAAATCAAGAAAGGCAGAATAAGAAGGTAGGAGTCCTTATTCTTACAGGAACAGTAATTGCTGTCTACTTGTTCTGTAGGGGTCCATTTGTGTTGTTGACAGTATCTGACAGAGAAGTTGGAGTGGCAGCTTGTTTGTCTTGTACCAGTAGGTGGAATGATGCCCACAGAGCAGTCTGATCTGTGGTACACTTCTGCATCCCAGGTGATTGACACCAATTAAGCTATTTTTGTGGCCTTTTTATCTCAGTTCCTGTTGAGATGGTGTGTAATTAAATACCTGGAGGAGAAATTAGAAATTCATACATTGAAAATCACTCCGTGTTCTCTATTTTTCAATGCAAATTGCAATTCTAATTAACAGCAGGAACCTGAGTTTCCATTGGTAATTAAGTTTTCTCCTGAAGTCTACAGCTGAGAACTGACTGTGCATATGTGATGTTGTTATTTGAGAGGCATATTTAAATTTCTGTGACCATATTGACTAGAGAAATGGCAGCATACTAAAGTATTTGTTGGGTAAAGTAAATGTTGGGTCCTAGTAGAAAGTTTAAGACAGTGTGGTTGCAACAGTGCATTCTGGAAACACTTAGCAAGAGAGAGCTGTGGATGTTATCATGTCCATGGCATTGCATTGACCTGAGCAAGAAAATTGGTGGTCTTGGTTTTGCAGTGGAGGGCCCTGTCAGATCTGTTCATTACTTCTACATATAGGGAGCATGGCTGAGAGCATGCAGTTGTATGTCACTAAAAAACATAACTGTCTCTTGGAACATGAGATAGATTTTTCCATTTAGTGAGGGGTGAAAAACAATGAATACCTTTTCCAAATTGTCTTTCCAAAGGAGTGCCCAGAATGATAAAATTGTATGGTTTCTTTGCAGTCATAGTCTGGAAACTGTTTTCTATTATTATCTTTTATCTAGGGTTGAGATCTTTAAAATAATAAAATTTTAACACTCAGATGATGATGGGTACATCTGCTTGCCTTTTCCCAGCTGCAGTATCGTTTCATGCTCAAGTGCAGTTTGAGTCTCCTTGACAGTATGTATCCTGAACTTCTGTGCCTGGAAAGTGTTGGTGCGTTGTTCTCTGTTCTGCTTGCTCCATCTCTCCTGAGCACTAGATGGTGCTGGTTCTTTCCAGCTTCTGCTTGGACTCTTGTCGGTGATGGCACATGCCTTGAATCCCTGGAGCGTGAGTTCATCCTCTCAGAGAACAGCTACTCTATTTTGTTCATTCGTGTCTCCTCAAAACAAAACAGCAAGCAAGCATTCCCTAACAATTCTTTGCCCAGCCTGTGAAGCCAATGCTGTGCTCTGCAGGCAGAATACAGTATTGAATGCATTTCTGCACATTTGCTCAGTTGATCAGAGTGTGGTGCTAATGATGCCAAGGTTGTGGGCTTGATGGCTGTATGGGTTATTCACTTAAAAGCTGGGCTTGGTGATCCTTGTGGGTCCCTTCCAACTCATAATATTCTGAAATTCTGTAATATTCTATATTGAACATGCTCCATGTATTTGCAACATACAGCTGCTGTCTCAGATGCCAAAATCAACAGTCTTTGAAAACATTCAAGTTCAAATCGTTTACCTATTTGAATCTTGGTTTGGTCTTAGAACTGTTATATAATAGCAGAACATGTTCTGTATGGACGCATACATTAATGACTGTGTGGAGAAGTCACTTGGATGTAGGTCTCCACTGTTTCAAGTTAACATACTGATCCAGTACTTATGGGCTATTTAGTGGCATCTGTCTGACTGTTTTCCTCTTTTCCTGTCCTGAGCCTGCTAAACTTATTTTTCAAAATTTTACAGTTGTAATGAATTGGCATTGTCCAAAAGGTACTAACTGCCTTCCTCAGGATTACTGCTTTCCTAATTCTACTGAGATTCTTTTATTGAACTGAAAAAATAGCTGTCATGGCCTGTCCAGACCTTGATAACTTCCTTTAGGGTCAACAGAAACATCAATCAGCTGCCAGTATTTCTAGGCTAGTTTTACAAATGGATTCACGTTGATGAATTGTTACTTGAGTAGGTTAACAGTTTCCCTCCTGCAGATAAATGCTAGCAGCTCAAATCTTCTGTAAGCAAGGCTTCTCTGCTTACTGATTTTCTGATCTGTACTTTCCCTGAATGCTTGACTGTATCACGTCACTGAATTCTTATGGAAAGAGAACATGAAAGAAAAAGGACTGAATTTTGCTCTCAATTCATGTAACCTTGCTGATTTCAACAGTGTTGTGTTCAGTCCAGTGCTGTATCCCTACAGCTTGACCAGTCCACTTCTGCCTACTTAAGGTGATTACTCATTGCAGGTGAAGGTCTTTGGACTGCATCCAGAGTTTTGTGCAGAAAGATTATTAGGCTCCCCGTTTCCCCTGAGGGCTATGAGGCTCTCTGATAGTTAAGAATGCTTTGGCTCACCTTATGTTATCAGTTTAAAACATCTTGAAGGGCATCAGGAGGCACCTGCAGCCTGTAAATTGCTTTCTGCTTTGTTTTCTTTTTTCCCCTAGCATATGCAGTGCCCAAGGCTTATGTTTGCATTTTGCAGGTAATGATCCTGCTTCATAAAATAAACAAGATCCTGCCTTTGTTTTATTAGAAGTGCTTGATCTACTTCAAGTTGTTCTGTCTCCATCCCTCAGTGCTCTGGGGCTGTGGGCAGTTGAAAGCAGGACTGGAAAAGGGCTGCAACAGCATACATGTGTTCTGCTGTCCTGGGATTTGTGTTCCAGGAGAAGTTCTGCATTTGATCGCTGATCAGTAGCACCTAGCTATCTTTAATGCACATGCTGGCTTTCAACAAGAATGATGGTTTTTAAACTTCAGTTTCAATTACATAAGGCCTGCTGTGAAAGGAACATGAGACTTAAGAATTTACATGAATAGAGCTTTCTGCTAGTGCAGATCATTAAAATGTAACCTCTGACTGGTTTTGAGCAGTCTTCCTTAACCCACTGTATTCCTGAGAGACAAATACAGCATTTTATATAGGTTGCCCTTTGGCCATAGAAATATGGCTTTATAGCATGATGGCACATTGTAGCAGAAATGTACAAGGCATCATTTGATCCCCTCAGGTTGATTTTTCAGTGCAAATTAGGTAAGACTTTGCATACTTCCTGCTGAGACCTTCCAGGGTGAGTTTTGCTACTGAATTTTCTGCCTTGAGGATAAGTCCTAAGGCATGTGTAGTTAGTAGAGTGTTTTTTTTTTTTTTTAAGTATTCTGGTGCAAGTACAGCTTTGTTACATAGAGATAAGCTTATCAAACTGTCAGCATGATCAGTTATGTAGTGCCATCTCCATATTTCTTGCTAGTTTGTCAGAAATCAAGTCTTCAGTGATGCTTTACAGCTTGTGTGCTCTGTTGGCAGCTGTTATGGGTTAAGTTTTGTTCAGCCCCAGAAACAGTTGTGTTCCCATTTGCAATAACAATGGGTGAATTCTCCACAAGATTTATGCAGTGTCTGGGATCCCTGAGGCTAATAAAGTACTCTATTAGGTTAGCATGATGAAGTAAAATAAGATACATGGTGTATGGCCATGTCACAGCACACACTAAATTCTAGTTGAAGTGAAATAAAGACGAGAGAAAAAGGCCTCAAGCTGTACCAGGGGAGCTTCAAGGCAGACATTAGGAAAAATTTATTCACTGGAAGTGTTGTCAAGCCTTGGAACAGGCTGCCCAGAGAGGTGGTAAAGTCACTGTCCCTGGAAGTGTTCAAGAAAAGACTGGATATGGCACTTAATGGCTGTGGTTTAGTTGACATTGTGATGTTCAGTCAAAGGTTGGACTCGATCTTGGAGGTCTTTTCCAGCCCTAATGTTTCTGTGATTCTCTTCTATGATACTGACAATCCCATAAGGCAGCACCACTCAATGCTTTTGAGGTACCTGTTAGCACTGTACCTTAACTGCTCAGCAGAATACCCTGACTTGGCAATACTATGTGGAAGTCATTCTGGGAAACAAAGGTAAGAAAATTAAAACACAGGTCCTTTTTACAAGGCCCACAAAAAGTGTGTGGGGGAAAGGGAGGTGCATCTGATAATGTGCTCGTCCAGGATCCAAAAGAGAATCTACCTGCACAACTGCTGTCTGGGGTATTTACGATTGCACTAGTTCCAGTTTGAAGTGGCAGCTGGCCCATTGTCAAACACCTGTGAGAGAAGGTTCACAGGTAAAACCCCCTCTGTATTTGTCTGAAATGCTTTAGGGATAATTAGCGTGCTATCTGTGAGTACCTGCTTGTTCTGGGCTTTTTGAACTTCATAGGAAGGAGGAAATATGACAAGGATGTATTGCCTATGGTGTAACGCTTAAGTCTTATACCCAGCTTAAGCACATGTGGGGATTTTGTTTGTTTGTTTGTTCTGGGTTTTTTCTGGGTTTTTTTTGCATTTTTTGTGTTTTTTGTTTGTTTGTTTGTTTGAACTGGGAATGGATTTAACTCCCTCTGCTAGTTATCCAGGTATAGTTTCACTGTGGGGAATGCATGAGTGCTGAGTACACTTATGGCAGTGTGGCTAATCTTTGTTGAATTTACTAGCATTACAATGACTTTATTCCCTAAATGTGCTGATAAGCTTCACAGTGTCTCTACAGTACTCATTGCAGGGGCTCTGCTCAAGGCACTGTACTCTCAAGACAGTGAGGCATCT
Source organism: Certhia americana (assembly GCA_018697195.1). Lineage (NCBI taxonomy): Eukaryota > Metazoa > Chordata > Aves > Passeriformes > Certhiidae > Certhia > Certhia americana. Next base: position 17,739,945 of record CM031862.1, read on the forward strand.
GGGGTCAGGACTGTGGTCTGTATAGTGTACTACATTCTGATGAGCTTAATATTCCTAATTTTTTTAAAGCACTCTAATTGAAATGAATGTGATTTCTTCCATTAAGAAGCCAAAGTTCATGCTATTGGTCATTATAGAGCTTTTTCTTTTGACAGACTTTAAATGTTTACTTTATCAAAGTTTGTGTCTTCTGTCTCTGTTCTAGCAGGTGCACAGGCCTGTAAAGACACATTCTTTCAAAGTCTGCCTTTGAATCTTAGCCAGAGTCCATTGCTCATCTGAGTGAAATCCACTTAAGATGTTGATACCCATGTTTCCATGTGGTATTAAAGCTGTTATGTGTCATCCTGAACTCCTAAAGCACTGTTATTAGTTCTGGGATTTGTTTTTTACCACCAACTGTCAGACAGACATAAAAACTTGGGGGAAGGGGCAGGAGGAATTTGAGATAACAAAGAAAAGAGCTGTGAAATCTAAAGTATACAGTGTTAAAAGGGAGTCTGTGTAAGGCAATAGGGAAAGACCATTACGACTGACCATGTATTATTTGCATTGAAGGATAATTATGCAAACTGTGGTGCTTCCCTGAATTTTGGGTTGTGTATTTTACTAAGAAGATTTATAAGCACTTTGGCAACTGCTAACTTGAGAGATGCAGAGCCTTGTCTACATTAGTAATTCTGTTCCACTGTAATTGTGTCAAAAGAAAGCCTGTACTGGCATAATGGTGTAATGAGGAGAAAGAATACTTTTATTAACACAAAGAGAAGTGTCTGCAAAGATCACTATTGCGTGAGAATCCTTCTGCTCCTTAGATACCTCAAAGGCTCTGCTTTTACAGCATGTGGTTTGTATATGAATCAGAGATTAAAAATCATGCCTTCTGGAAGGGTTCAGCAGAATGTATTTTCCAGATTAAATTAATTCTGGTCCACAGAAGTGGACAGACCTGGCTTCAGCTGCCTGTTTGTGCCTGTTTCCTGTGTCCTTTATAGGTCTTGGGCACAGATGATAAGTATCATGTGTTGCTGATACTCTAGAACATGAAAGTAGACTCCTATCTTTAGTTGGCTCAAATGTGACCCAAACACATCACAGCAGAGAATAGAGGAAGTTAGTACAAATGGAAATATTGTGCTTATGATGCTTGGTAAGAGAAATATTATCACCTCAGCTCTGGTTCTGAAGTTGGTGGAGGTCTGTGGAAAGTGTCATAATTATGGCTGTGCGCCTGTAGGGTGACTGTCTTACTGAAGGATTGAAGACGACAAGTGAGAAGAAGTTCAGTGTTCTCCTTTAGTTATTATTTTGAGGCTACAGCTGTTTCCTCTTGGAAAGCACTGTTTTGCCTTCAGTTTCAATGCCAACATCAACAAAGGGCTCTGCTTTGGTCTTGGTAACTTCAATGAAGTTATATACTTCAGTGAAAATACTAAGTTACACATAAGGAGTTCTTAATCACCTTCAGCAAGACATCCTCGGCTATAGGAGTCCAGATATTTTTAATCAAGCTCAGACTTTTATGCCTTTGGCTTTAAGTTCTGCAGTAAGTGAAGAGTTCTCTCTGTGAGCCAAAGCAGATCTTCTCCTCTCTTCTAAGAGCAAGGATTCTTTGAAGTTAGTAAATGCAAAAAAGCTTGCAGACATTAGTAGTAGACTGTCTGCTCTCTGTGTACACTGGGATCTGTTAGGAAAGGGTTCCTTTTACAGCAGTTTAACATGCTAAGGCAGCAAGGTGCCTTCAGGTATTTGCAGTAAAACTGCTTCTGATAATCTGTGTGCTTAGCTGATCTTCCCCTTTGGGCTCTAAGCTGGTGTGAACTGTACAAGAGCAGCTATGGATCCATTGCAGTGCCAGGCAGGAATTGCTGATGTCAGCCAATGTGCCTGTCTGCTGCTGAAAGCTGTGCTAGCACTCCAGTAAACACTGCCCTTCTGCTGACAAAAACGGGGCAGTAATAATGACAGCTTTGCCACAACCAGTTGCAAAAGGGGACTTTGTCCATGTGTAAGGCTTGACTATTCAGGAATTATTTCATGTTTCCTCAGTACTTCAATGCCAGAGGCTCAAGAGCTTGCTAGTGCCCTCAAAGCAAAAACCTGGGGGTGTACTCTAGCACGGTGTGGCTAAAGCTGTATTGGAATTTCCAACTAAGCTTTCTTCATTTGTTGATGTTTGCACCTAAAATTCTTTAATTTTTTTAGCTCATCAAAATTCAAGGAATTCCTTTTTGCACTTCACAAGTGCTTTAGGCTGCAGTCATTATTTGAATGAAAAAGCAGAGAAGGTGGACACCTGTGAATCTCCTAAAATATGGCCATTAATATGAAAAAATGTTCAAATTCCAGTGAAAATTATTGTCATAGGAGTGTCAGATGTTATGACTGAATTTCTCTTGGAATTACAGTGATTGGAGGGAGAAGAGAAAATAATGATGTAGTCAAATCAGAAGAACTTTTTATAAACTCAGTATCTTTTGACTCTTTCTGGACTAGAAATTCTTTAATAGAATAAGGACGGATATTTTGAAATGTTGTTGCTGACAGGACAGGTGACTTTTGATCCTTTCTTTTTTAAGCCTGTGAGCCTTTTCTTAACAGAGCTGTGCTCCATTGTAAACTTAGCCTACTCTGGTTAACAGGAATGTGTTTTAGATCACTTGGGGCAAGGCAGCCTGTGAATATAAAATGTGTACTTTCATACTGTCTCTCATAGAGTCTAGTGATAGATCTACATTGAAGTCATGTTTCTGTGCTAATATCTTCTGTGAAGAATAGATGAACTATAAAGTGTTCCTTTAAATGATGAAGGTCTAATTCTTCTCTCAGCAGGTTATTTTTCAGAGTCTTAGGAGCCCAGAGAACTGGTGTTTTTAAAAACATTTCTTTAGCAGTTTATGTTAAACATACTAGAAGTGTGTATTTGGAGGGCAGGGGATGATGAAGACTGGGATTTGAAAGGGGGAGGATGGTTTACATTACTCTTCTCTCACAGGAAAAAATCCTTAGGGGAGGTAGCATGTCACTTTATTGATAAGTACTAGGCTAGAAAATTCACTTCATAGTTTCAGGCTCTTATAGGAAATGTAGAGGTCTTTAAGGGAGTTAGATATATATGAACTAAGACTGGTTGTAATGTACTCTTCTACCTCCATTATTACATTGCCAGAATAGCCTTTTCTTTCTTCTGAATCCAGTGGATATTGGGAAATCTGTGGAGAATCATAGATTGTTCCCCCTAAGGCCTGGCAAGCCATTTCTCCTTGCTTCACCATGTATTTTGGAAATCCTGGGAGCAGTCCATGCAGAATCTGACTTAGCAAATAAACTTTTCATTTAACAAAGGCTTTAACTTTTGAAGAGGAAGTCTATAATTTGCCCTGATGTACAGATTATTTGATTGACATGGAAAAGATCATAGTATAAATAATTTTATAGATCAGACAAAACCAGCTTTTATTGGCCAGCTTGAAAATACTAACACATTCTTCTGAATTTTGAGCATGGGTGTTAGTATAAATTGTGAGCTTTTCATGACTGCACATTTCATACTGGCTGGATTAGGTCCATTGTCTATAAAGCCCTCCTGTTTAACAGTAATGATGCAAGGTGGTGTTAACATTTGTGTTCTTCAGACAAGTTTGTGCCTTTTGGGGAGGAGGGAATGTTGAGGAAAATCCCCAAAGCTGTGTAATCCTTATGTCTAAAAAAGCTTCCAAAATGAATGTTTGCCCAGTTCCAGAGATGTAACTCTGACACAGCTGGGAATCACAAAAACCATTTGTCTCCTAGTAAAGGAATGATTAATAAATACCTTCAGCCACTAGTACTCTGTCATGTCTGGAATGAATCATTGAACTATAGAAAAACATATTCCTCTGACATCCTGCAATTTTAAAAAATTTACTTGGTTAGAGTCTTTTTTCCCCAGAATATAAGTGGTTGGCTTAACTAAAAATGAAATTTCTGCTTCTGGCTTCCAGATATTTAGCATTGCCCAGAAATATAGAAGTTCATTATTCACACAGCAGTGTTTACAGCTGGCTTTCCTTTTCAGTGGCAGGCAATACACTACTGCATTTCTTAAGAAATGAATATATGATTTGAATATAGTAGATGTTCAAATCAAGAATTTCAGATAGTGGAGCCAAGAGCTCTGGTTGGAGAAAAAAAAATAGTGCATTGTTCAAAAAATCTTAGGACACTCAGTCTGCACCAGTTCATTTTACAGGGGTCTGTTAAGTCCTTGGAGTTTTTGAAAGATTAGCCTAATGGTTTAGTATTTGAAATCCAAATTTAGATATTGAACTCTAGGCTCCTCATTTTGTAATCCCTAGTCTAAACCTGGTGTGTGCTGTTTAAAGAGAAGACATGCATGGTTAACTCTAGGTCTAAAAGGTCAAATTTGAACACCTTGAACAGCTCCTGCTATACAGACTGACATACATGTATGAACAGAAATTAGTCTCAAAAGAATCATACTGCAGACTAAGTGGGTTTTGTTGCTGGAAAAGTGCAAACATATCTGCCTTTCTTACTGTATGAAAAGGCTAATGCCTACTTGACATTTTTGCTGTGTGTAAATATAAATGCATTTTAGATAATATTAAAAATTATATTAAAAATTCTCAATTTTATTTGACCCAGACAGGTTTGGCTATCTTTAACACATTAGTCTTGTGTTGAGCCTTCCAACCCTTCAGGTTGTGTCAGACCTTGTACCTATAGCAATCAATCAACATGTTAGGGTCTAGGATGAGAGTTTCTAGGGTTGTCTTTATTTAGGCAAAATGTTTGAGTGGCAGTTCTGCACTCTTACCTTCATTAGCTGACTGCTGAGATGATGTGCCTAGGCTGCATTCAAAGGAGAAACTAAGTGTGGTTTAGACATTAAAGAATCTTGAATTTCCCATGAGATGACATCTGATTTCTGCATCGCCCAAATATTGCTCAGTTATCTCAATGGTATTGTTTTGTTTTAATCTTGACTGTACTCCCTTCTTCTCTCCTCCCTCCCCCCAAAAAAATAAATATATATATATTTATCTGGTTTGTATGCATGTACTCTGCTGGCCTGCTCCCCTGCTAGCTCATTCTGTCTGGCAGGATTTGGACTGGCAGGATGTTTGACAACAGACATGTGTTGGCTTAAATTTTAGGAAACTTAATGAGCGCCTTCTGAAGTTAAAATGACAAATGATCTGCAAAGTGAACTGAAGGTATGTAGAGCATGAATTTCCTGGTTTATATTAGTTATATGGATTTTTCAGGTTATAAAAGAGGCTGATAGTGGTTAAGGTATTTTAGTTTACTAGATATTAGGCATCTATTTAATTAGATTTTTGCTCATACTTTTGGCACAATTTTCAATGAAAAACTCTTCATCTATAATTTTTTTCCCTGAGGGTTTTGTCTTTTCTGAGTGTATTTTTTTTTAAAATCTTCTCCCATTCAAGACTGACACAAGTATATATCAGAATCACCAATACACTGGAGACCTTTCTTAAATGAATCTTTTTTCCATGTTGAAGAACTGCTTTATTTTGGATGAAATTTGTATTTTGCTGTGAAACTCAAAGCATGGATGATTAGTTTATATGCAAGCTTTGGATGGCCTTCTGAAAGTTGTCAATATTGGCTTATTTTGTAGCTGTCCTCCACTGGACTTTTTGCCATCTGGAGCAAAAGTGAGGGAAGGACTAAGTATTCTTTATCTCTATTTTGTACAGTGATGTTTTTGGGTATTGTCACACTATGTCCACATGGTAAGGATGTCAGAGGCTCTGCCTTCCTCTTGAAATGAATGCACCTGAAGACTGTTATTTTAAATATGTGGTGATGGTTATTGCAGTAAATGACTCTCAGCTATTTTCATCTGGGACCATTTAATTCCTTTAGGCAATGTCACATAATCAAAAGGTAAGACAAACTTTTTGTCACTTTTCCAAATATTTTGTGAAAATAAGGAGAGTTTAAAACTGCAATGTTTCAGTAATAGAAACTAAAAAATGAAAATATTCTTGAAATGCTTTGTTGAAACTCTCAGCATGATTGTCTGAACCAAGCATGTGTGTCTAACCCCTCATCAGCCTCTATCTGTCCATGTGAAGTGATGGATGTAATACTCCTAAAACTTCTGAAATGCTCAAATTTCAGTAACTTCTAGGTAGTCTGGGGGAATTTGCTGACATACAGCATCTCATATCTTTTCCATTGGAGCTGACTTGGCTGCCAGGCTGGAACAGCTGGAGAGGAGGAGGGTGCTTTCTCCGTCCATTTTATCTACCACTGCACTGACAGTGCCATTAGTAAACAGTTCAGCTTTTCCAGAACTTGGAAAACTTCCCCCTCCTGGGGGCATTAAAACCCCTCCTGGGGTTTGCTTTAAAATGAAATGGAGGAGTGTTGCCAGGAGATTGGCCAGCCCCTCAAGCAGGTGGTTTACATGCCTCTTTCCTGAGATCAGATCACCCTCTAGCCAAGAAGAAAGGGAAGTATCTGCTGCTTTACAAGGGCAAGGGAGGGCTTTGCACAAGAGATGGGATTTCCAAGCAGCTGTCAGCTATTGGCACTGTCTGATGAGTCTAGAGGCTCAACAAAACAACTGAGATGAATTCTCACACATCTACCCAAGAGGAACAAGTTGGTACCAGCAAAGACAGAATACTGGATTTCCTTCAGTTCTCTTGCAGGATATCTTGAATTTCCTGTAGTATGTTTGGTGGTGGGAAAATTTTCCTGCCCTGTCCATCTTCCATCCTGTGTGGGATTTGGTTTTGTTTTGGTTTTTTTGTGCTAACTAATGAATGCTCATACTCTGGGATTGCTCAAGTGTGCAGTTAACAGCTGAATACTCTGCAGAAGGACCTCTCTGTAGAACATTATTGCAGTCTTTTTTTTTTTTTTTTTTTTCCTTTGTTTTTTTTAATGATGGGAGACTTGGTACACACCTACCCTTTAGGTTATTAATTTTCTCTCCTGAAAATCCTTTCTGAAGAACTTTAGTTCAAGCTCAAGAGGCTGAGATATGTACTGGGAGCTGGAGCTGCAGATTGTTAACAGGTCTTGGGTTCAGGCTGTTTCTGGTATTTTAAGTGTATTGAAGGATGTAGCACCTTGTTACCACCTCCAAACCTCTATTTGTCTAGCTTTTTCCCCTCCCACCCAAACTGTAATTTTTATGTATTGCACACTGCTATCAAAGAGTGTGTTCTTCTGCAGTGTCCAGCCTGGAAAAAAAGATTTTATCGTTCAGTTGCTTTCTTGTGATATCCCACTCTCAAGCTTGATCCAAACTTTTCAAAGGCAGCCAGTTTGCCTGTGAGCTGGTGTATGAAACAAACTGCGACTCTGCTGCAGGGAGTGCTCAGGGAGATACTGCACCTGGGCAGTGGGGCTTCAATGAGCAGGGTCCCTGCTGCCTTGGGTGAAGCGCTGCAGGGTCTAGAGAACAAGCACAGAGTGATTGGAGATCCAGCAAACATCTGTTCTAGGGATGTTGTTATTTCCTTACCCCAAAACAGAACACTTATCTTGTGTGTGTGGCTGGTGACTCGGTTGGGCTAATGCAATTAAAAGCGAGTGTGTAAACAAGCCTTCTGAATATTGCTAGAGCAGTGCTGACCTTTGCAAGAATGCAAGGTCCCTGTAACACTCAGTATCTCTGTGGAGACTCAGATATATGGTGTGAAGTGTTTACTTTTGTGGGGGATACCATATGACCCTGTCCTGTCCTGAGAGAATTTTGCAAGTAGTGAAATAATTTTTCTGCTATCTTTTTGTGCACACTGGAGGTTTTCGTTGGCTGTCCGTTGCCCTCTGGCCATCTGAGAGCCTCTCGCTTAAAGCAGGCTCCGGTGGCTCTCGCCCCTTCAAAGGGGCGACTATAATTAATAAACCAGTGCGGTTTAAGGGGCAGGGAGCCGTGAAGCCCTGAGTTCTGCCTGGAGGCCGGCTGGAAATACAGCGACAAAGGCAGGGGACTCCAGGGCACCAACCTGCCGCTGCCCCCGCCAAGTCTCCGGGATCCCTTGCTCGGCTGCCCGCCCCGCTGCCAGGGATGCTGGAGGCGGCTCCGCCTGGCAGGGAGCGGGCTGGCTGGGGCCGCGGGCGACGCTGCCACCTGCCATGGGGCTGTGTTCCTGCAAAGGCTGCCGTCGGGAGCCCAGAGGTAACTCGTTTCCCCTCAGAGGTGACGGGGCAGCTCTCCTTCCCCCGTGTCTGCCGGGCGGCGGCGGGAGCGGGGACAGCGCGGCGGGGACAGCGGGACCGGGGCAGTGCGACACGGGGCCGCTCCTTCGCTTCGGGAGGTGCCACCGCTTCTCCTGTGCTTCCAAAAAACTCGGCAAACTAAACCAAACCCTTAACGACTGTCTCGATGTGGTCTTGTGCTTTAAAACAGTCCTTGGTTCTTCTTTTTCTCCATTAACAAGGAAAATTTGATGGGAGGGAAGTTGGTTGTTTCTTTTCAGAAAGGCTGTTAGTGCGGCAGTAGCATTAGCTGACAATCTTTCCTCATCTATTCTGTGTAGTGAAGGACTTGGATATTTTCTGAAGGGTCGAGCTCTCAGCAGTCCAGAAGAAACTGCTTTAGGAGGCAGAGACAGTGTTTCCAACCAACTTAAAGCTACTGTAATTCTCCGAAGGATTTTCAGTTACTTCCAGGGTACCTCCTGCTTGGGTTTATGTGTTGGGACCAGCATCTGACATCCTGATTGTTTTGGGAAAAGCTTGTAGTTGATATTCAGGATCTCTAAAAGTAGATGTATGAGCCGGAAGAGAAGTGTGGCTTTCTTCAGTAGAAAGCAGTCTCTTAAGAATAGTGTTCAAAAACATTACCGTGCTTGGAGTTTGTAAAATAAACACCTCTTTTGACTTTTTTACAGCTGCAAATAATTCTCTTTTAGTAATCAAAATCCTCTGAAGTTGGATTCTTGAGAAAATAGGGGGGAAAATTGCTTCCTGTGCAAAACTTTGGAAGAAACACCCTTAATAGCGCTATGCTGTAAGTGTGACTCAGAAAATGGTAGAAATTTAGCACACACGCTCTAGTTTTGAGACAAGGGGAAAAATAAACACATTGGTGGAAGTTCGGTGAGTATGTAGCTGCTGTCTTCATCACAGTTGCATCAGGGTAAAGTTTATAAATGAAGATCAGCTTCAAAAAGTTAAGGGTGGCAGTATAAAAGCTAAAGGGAAACTGTGCTGATCTGAAGTAATATCAGTAACTGTCAGTTATATTAGAAGCATAAACACTGAAATAAATTTTCCCTGTCAGTAGGGATGTTCAGGTATGGTATATCTAGTCCTTCAATTATTACTGAGTTGACTATGCCCAGATTGTCAGTGTGGTATCTGCTGAAGGGATCTGAACTTCTCTTTAAAGACAGGATAAGGGAAAAAATTGAGCAAAATAACACTGAATTTTGGATTGGGAATACTGTGAGATTTTTCATATGCTTCTGCTTTTAATCTGTTGAGGAAGGAGAGGCTTAGATTGGGTGTTATCAAAAAACATTTGTCCTAGTTCTGGCATGAATCCAGTCACCTCATTCACTTGAGTGAAATTGTATTTATCTTTTTCGGGAAGAGCTTCTACAAACAATGGGTGTTTCAGTTAGCATATTGCATTCAGGCTTGAAAGAACAAAGTATGTTTGTGACAGAATTGCACATTTGTGTAAACCTGCAGACATCAGTGAAGCCACACCATCCTCTGAGTACTGGTACAGCTGAGACAGACGTCTGTGTGAAATTATACTTTGCCCGTGGAGCCCTATCGAATATGTAATACTAACAAATGTTTTGAGGACTTCTTTCAAGGCTAGCCCGTTAAAGGTCCTGCAGGATTCTTTTGTCTTATTTGGAAAACATATTTTAAGTAATCTCTGTGAAACACAATAAATCTAGCTCTTAGTTGGTTCTCTTAAACTGTGTAGGAGGCTGAAGATTGCACAAGGATTGTGTGCATGCAATTTAGGACTGAAGTTTAATACGACTTTGCTGTTGATACTAATATGATCAGTGAGGTAAAAAGTCTGTGCCCTGTCTTGCTGATCAGTCACTGTGAGGGAAGACCAGAAGTGCCAGGCTGTCATTTGTATTCTTAATTGGGGACCAAATTTGGCTTCGTATGATGCTGCTGAAATTTGCTTTTTCCTTGGTGCTTGGCATGGGCCCCTTTAAAGCAGTAAGATTCTTTTCCAGTGCTTTTCAGATGGCTCTAAATGTGTAAGATATGGAGAGAATCCACTGATTTAGATTGCCCCTGCTGCTTTGCTTTTTTGGCTTTAAGGAATTGTTTAGGCTAGGGTGACCTTTTGATCATGAGCTTCAAGGAGTCCTGCTTTGCTGTGAAAATACTTTTGGCAGATGTGGGAGGGGTGTGGTTGAGGACCTGGGTACTGATAACAATGTTTTGTGTTACTGCATTTGCCCTATCAGCTTTTTCTGATAGTCTTTTAGCACATCAGGCACAGATAGGGCTAACTGATGAGTAGATTGCTACTTCTTGGAAGTTGCAGGCTGAAGTGTCTCCCTGAATTCGGTGGGTTATCTGCGAACAGCAGAGACAAGCTTAATAAGGGGGGTGAGTGTTTAAGGATATTTGCATTTCTTTAAGGACAGAATGGAAAACTTGAATTGTCATCCTTCCCCTCTCCCCTCCCATTCTGTCCCTGTAGTAGAATTACCCTACTGGCTGGAAAGTAACAGATTCATGAGCAGGAATACTGAATTGTCCCTTTACCCTGTCTGTTAGATTCAGCTGATTGCTGTATGCCAAAAGCAGAATGTGGGAGAAGGATGATTGCTGGTAGGAATTGGAAGGGAACTAGAAATAAAATCCTCCTGCTGCCTCACCCTGTAGTGCTGTTGGCTGCCACTAGTCTAGAACCTGAAGCTGTTGGGAGAGTGTTTTCCATGTGCTGTGATTGATGGCTTACACTTCACTGTTTCTTGTGCTTGCTTGTTTCAGTGTGATTGTACTTCTTTTCTTGGCAGTTTTTATACTGAGAGTGTTCCCAGTCAGACGATGCCAAAAAATCTTGCACTCTGGTGTTACTTCTGGTAGGTTTCCAGTGATGCACTGTGACCAAGATTGTGACTTCTGCCCTTACATGCTTTAATCTGGTCACCAATGGGTCCTGCTCAGTTTAGGTCTCCTGGGGAGGTCCACCTTGGGTTCATTATGAAAGTTTCAAATTGGTACAAGTGTAATGGAGGGAGAACTCTAGTTCTCGGCCAAATGGTATTTGCCCTTTCAGTCTTGACTGGTGTCAGCTGCAAAGGCATGCTGTTACATTTTGTGTTTAAGAAGGTGCAGTGTTTATAAACGGCTTGTAGGACAGGACAACTGAGAAAAAGGGGCTTACCTGAGATACCAAAACTTGCTAGGTTTTTTGATAATGGTTATCCTTTGTGTAAAAGAAATAGAAGAGGAAGTCTGGAAAAAGTCACTTGCATCTGTTGGATGACCTAAATAGTTTCCTGTGTAGAAGCAAAAGAGGTGAGGATTTAGGAGAAGACTACACTTTGGAAGTCTGTAGTTCTTAATGCACATAAAATCTGTTCAGTATCTTCCAGTCTAAAATACTTCAGAAATGTGGCCTTGGGATTCATAACAATATCTCAGAGCTAAGGAACTAATTCTCCTGTTAAAAAAAAAAAAAAAAAGGGGGTGTGTGTGTGTGTGAAGGCTAAATTGTTTCCTGCATCTGCTTTTTCTGGATTCTTTTTGAGCTCCACAGTAACTAAATATACCTTCTAACAGAAGTCCAACATAAGTTCTCACTAGAAGTACTGAGTAGATTTTGACCATAATATACATTTGGCTCTCCTAGGGGCAATGTGATTGGCTGTGCAGTCACATGAAGCACACAGTAGCACAATTGCAGTATTTTAGAGTTACGAAGCCCCCAGCATGTATATGAATAAAATTCTGTGCTTATTACATTGCATGCTTTCCTTCCTGTGAGAAAAAGTTCTATGATGAGACCTAAGCACTGTAAAAACAGCCTGTGTTGGGTGGGAACGTATGTTAAATTAGGATGTGAATTCATTCCTCATTTCAACAGGGTGTTCAGTTTATATTATAACTGTAGTAGCAAAAAGGACTTCAGAGTGTTCTGCATTCTGCATTTTTTTGATAACTGAAGACATAACAAAGGAGATAAAGGAGGAATTCACAGTCTCTTCCAAAACATAAGATAAAGTGGATGGATTTTCTTAGTGAGTACACCAGAGTATGCCACCTGCAAGGTTCTCCAGCTGGAATTCCCTGTGTGCACCCAAATGTGCTTCGTCTCCTTTTTCCACGTGCCTATAGCTACTACGGATGGCATTTAGAAGGTACATTTGGGGCTTGTGGGAGACTTTAATTTTTTTTTTGCTGAAATTCAAAAATTAACTAGAAATTTGAGAAGTTTGGAGATTTGTTTTAGGAAAAAAATATTATCCTGAAGTTATCTGATCAATTATTACTTGCCAAGAAAACTTCTCTGTGACTGGTTTTGTCAATGAAAGCAAGGAGTAAACTTTGACCTAACACAGCGAAGCTGTTGCTGTGTGAGTTGGTGGAAAAATACTGTTTACCTTTATGGGCTCTACTGCTTATGGTCTGAAGAGGAAAGGAATTAACTGATAGCATTTCAAAGGCTTGATCATATGCTTGGTCTCTCGTCCAATTCACCATCTGTTTTTTGATGTTGGCTAGTTGCTAAGCAGAACTAATTGCAGTTCTTTTGTTGAGACACTTCATTAAAAAGGCTTTTTATTTAAAAGTTGTATTTCTACAGTTCTCGATTGCTGTGACTTGAAAATATCAGTTTCAATTTAAAAGGTTTGCTTCTTCCCATATTATTAATAACTTAGCAGAAGGGTAAATATTTTCTGTTGTCTTTTTCATCCAAGAAAGTTTTCCTTTGTGCAGTGTTGGGCTATGTCCCTCAAAAATGAACACATATGGCATATTAAGTGGAGTAGGATACAACTTTGCAGGACAGGAAATATGGGTCCAAAATCAAAGAAACAAAGCATCACTACATGTATGTAAAACAGGGAACTATAGGAATACTGCTACATTGAGGGCAGGTGCACAGAGGTTTCTAATGTGTAACCACATAAACTGAGAAGCTGAAGCAATTATTCCTTAGTCTGTGCCCCTCAATGAACACAATGCCATTTATAGGTTAAACTGCCTGCTGTGTTTCATATGTACACAACTGAACTAATACCTGAAGGTTTGGTAACATCTGCTGTGTTTGTAACCTCTGGCTTGTATTTACTGTTAACAGTCTTGTTACTTGTTGATCTAAATTCAGGCTTTCATAGAGAGAGAGAGCTCATAAATGCAGTATGAACCCCTGCAGTGACATTGCTTCTGCTCTCTGTTACCATACCACTTGCTTGTAACGGGAAAGCTTTCTAAACTGCACAAAATTGGATGAACTCTCTCTTCTCCAACTTATTTTATAGCCTCTCCTCTCTTTTTTTCCTAAATACTGTGTTCATCTCTACATAAGGGCTTTCAGTCTAGCTATAGCAGGCAGAACTTGCATTCAATGTTCTTGGGGACATCTACCAGGGACAGTGACTTAGCACTTCCCTGGGCAGTCTCTTCCAAAGCTGAACTACTATTTGAGTAGCATTCACCCTGAACCTCCTCAGATATAACTTTTCCTCTTGTTCCTGTCACTGGTTGCCTTGAGAGAAAAGGGTGATGTGGAGAGAAACCCTCTATTGTGGTATGTGAGACCTGAAAGGTGGTATTCAGAAAAACTTGGTGGTTAGAAACTGGTGTGGCAGGGTTTCTTTTTCCTTTCTTTATTTTTCCTAAGTAACAATTGAATAACCATGCCACAAAACATAATCTTTATGCTAGGCACAATACTTACTGAAATGAGTAGCAATGGAGCCTGTATCTGGGTGCCTCAACCTGCTTGTGGAGCAGCTGGCTGAGCGAGAGGTTTAGCACTACTGGATCCCCCCACTGCCTTCTGAGGAGGCCTAGAAAATCCAATCTCTTCTTCCCCAAACAAGAGAGCCCTGAGTATTTTTTCTGGAAACAGTGGGGATCATAGCTGTGCAATTCAAAATGTTGCTGAAGGTATACTGGTGATGTCTCATCTGCTGCTTTTCTCAAGACATCCTGGGATGTTACCTCCAAGCTTGCTGCAGTCCTGACTGCTGCAGGTGTCTGTCATCAGAGGGGATTGTATGATGAAGCTGTCCATGACAGTCTTGTTGAAACATCTGGGACATGCTTGCTGACTTGAAGTTGATGCTTCTGTTTCACATGATGAAAACAGCCATGCATGTTGTTATCTAGTGGTTTTGCTATAATTAATATTCGATGTTTTGTCCAGATATCAACACTGGGTGCCTTGCATCTGTTTTAAGTAATCACCGTGCTGTGAGCAGCTGCTGTAAATGAAGGGGTTTATCAAATGAGTTACTGATGGTGCTTAGGGAATAATGAACAACACTATTTTGTTGATTTTTATTTATTCTCAGGAAGTATAATGTTAGCATTATTAATAAATGTAAATCTAGCAACAAAAGCGAACAATAATATTTTTTAAGGAATTATATTTTTGAAAGCTTTGAGCATTTTGTTTTGACTTTCATAAAGTTGCCTCATGGTATAATCTGGCAGTTTATTCCATTAAGGAAAGAACGTTGCTTGACAGTGGGATCATTCTCATCAATGCTCCCCCAAACATTTTCATAAAGCAGGTTCTTCTAGCATTTGAACTGGACTTCCGTCAGTTCTTCTTTCCTGTTATTAATGTAGTTATTATCAAACAATAATAAATGTGACTAAATGCAAATATAAATTCTCTGTGAATTAATAGCTTTTTGACCCTGTAATATGATAACTGGTACTTTGAGACAAGATGGTAGTCTATGTTCCAACAAATCTATATTTTAAAGCATAACTAAACTATTAAAGGCTGCATGACAAGAGAATGGAAGAACAATGGGTGGTATTATAATGTCATAAGTCTAATAACTCTTTAGCCATTTTTTAAGTGACATGGAAAAGAAGTTCAGGAACTGTTCTGGTGTTTGTTTGGGATACTTTGTAGTAGCAGATAGGCTCTTCATTTTATTATTTTAGCAGGTAAATCTTTTGCTGTTTTACTAGTGACTTTTAATTTTAGCAATTGCGTCAGTGTAGGTAGTGAAAGAGCAGCCTGAAAGGTAAGTTTTGCAGCTCTGGTGTAATCACTGTGTTTCTGAAAGGAATAAGTAAATGAGCTCATTTTTTAACCAGGAATAGGGCACATCACATCAAACATGATAGCAGGTATGCACCATGCAGGTGATCCCACAGCTGTGTTTTCTATGCCACATTTGGTAGATGCTACATGAAGAAATGGGATGTAAGTTGCCATAGCTTGACCTCATAGACAGGATAGTCCTTTTGCACTTACAGGGATTCTTGTCTTAGAAAGATGATGGTAAGGAGAGAGAGTTTGGTGTGTTCTCTCTGGTTATTGTCTTTGTCAATAACTGGAAGTGATTTGGGGACTGGTTCCTGAAAGAGCAAAACCAATGAATTTCAGCACTGCTCTGGGAGCAACTGAGGCTGTGGGACAGGCTCTCTGTCCTCCCACAGCCCTTGCAGCAAAAATCTTATCTCTAGACTTTCAAGGTGCAGTAACATCTGAGAGTGGAAATGGATATTCAGTTATGCCATGAAGCCAGGTTTAATGAACTGAGCAAATGAATCTGGTGGGGAGTTGAGAAATAAGTGAAATGAACCATTTAAAATTCTCCTTTTAAATTAACTTGTTTCTGGTATCTCTAAAAAGGCCATTACCTTTCAGCTTGGAAGTCTGAGTATGTGCCACTTCATTAATAACCTGTGACACTGAGCTGGTAATTGAGGCCTTGGCTGTACCTGGGAGTATGAGGTACAACCTTTGCTTCCCAGTAACTTCAGGTTTGGCTTCTCTTGGCCATGTCTTGGCAGGACCAGCTGTGACTCAGTCACTTAGTTGGCTGTTACCAACCAAATTAATTGGTCTGTGCTACTGTATGAGTCTGAGATGGGCGAAAAAAACCCTGTATGAATTTTTTCCCCCAAAATCTTGTTTAATGTTTTGTTGTCAGAGGGGCATACCTTCTTCTCCAGTTGTAGTGGTTACAGCAGTATCCTAGCACTATCTATGATGGAATAGCCTTATCTCCCCAGTACCTTTTGTTTATCAAATCAGAAGTGCAGTTGATAGAGGAAGTCATTATCTCTGTAGACTGTAAAGTCTTTTCTACTGGGCATCCTGTTTTTATGAGGTTGCTGGGATATGCAGTGGACTGCTGCCATAAGAGAAATGAAAAAGGCTATGTGTCACCATGGTGTTTTCACCTGTGTTCTTGCTGTTGGGATGATGTGGATAAGGACTTGTATGTAGAGGGTAAGACAATCTAACAATGTCCAGTGACAAGAGCAGTGGTTTGGGAGACTGAAGTTTAGTACACGGCTCTGCCTTAGAGTTTGTTGTGACCCCAAGCCAGTTTCTTAGTCCTTTAAATTCTCACTTGTAATTTGTGAAAGACATCCAGTGATGCCTGGAATTGAGACTGAACACCAAAGGCTGTGATTTGCATTACATACTATTGCAACGGGAGCTACATTATTGTCACAAGTTTGAGAGATTGTAGGTTGTTTATATGAGTAAATGTGTTATAGGAAAATCAGAAAGAAAAAGTAAAGTTTATGGGTTGAGATAGAACAATTTAGTAATTGTAACAAAATATTATTATAATAATACTAAATACACCAATAACATTTATAACAACTTTTATAAAAAGCAATGGGAGAGAGAGAACAGAATTCAAGAGAAACCAGTGATTCTGAGTACAATTGTTCTCCACCCACAGAAGAATATTTAGCCCATCTCTGAGCAGCAATCAGCTCGTTTAAAGTGATTTTCCCCAGTTTGTATATTGAGCATGATATTCTATGATGTGGAGTATCCCTTTGGCCAGCTTGGGTCACCTATGCTGGCTTTGCTTCCTCTCAGCTTTCTGTGCAGCTTCTCACTTGCAGAGCACAAGACTCTGTAAAACCCTTAAGACAAATACTGCTTAGGTGAGCCAAAACATCAGTGTGTTATCAATGTTATTTTCACACTACATCCAGAAAAACACAGCACTGTGCCAGGTCCTAAGAAGAAAATGAACTCCCATCCCAAATGAAACCAGGGCACAGCATCACAGCCAAGTAACACATCAAGAAATACATTAACACACCAGTAACTGATCATTCTAGCAGTGGTAGGCAATCCAGGATGTATATTTTTTTAGTCTCTTTGTTGCAAAATTTTGTGTTCTAAATGTAAACACACAGTTTCGCTCCCCATCTTCAACCATTTACAATTCTCTGTAAAGTTCACTGTGGAGATGGAAGCTTTCTAGATACTTTTCCAAGGGAAATTTGGACTAAGTATTGGAAGGTTTTGGGAAAAACAAATCAGACTAGACACTGAGAGAATAAGAATGAAATCTTTATTTTCCTTTTTACCAATAGTTTTGTGAACCTTTTGAATATCTGATAATGGCAGAACATTAAAATCTTTAATTTAGAGAAATTTCTAATCCAAAAGTCAAGATTTAGGAAGGTAGTTTTGAATATGTAAATTCAGTATGTTGTAAGTAATTGGTTGTGTTCTTTGAAAAAAGAGCCAAAAACAAACCAAAACAAACTTCTGAAGCAATTTCCTTAAATATAGTGAAGATGGACAATAAGAGGGCTGTTTTCTGCCCTGAAGTGCTCTACATCTCTCACTCTAGGATGTTTCATGCTTGAGAAGCTGTCTCTGAGCTCATGCTCATAATCCCCATTCCTTTAGCATCCAGTGCATGCAGCCTGCTACCAACATCCAGTGCCACACCTGTGTAATTGGTGAAAACACTTTGTCTTACTGCTGGACTCAGGTCTGCCTATTTAGCTTTATAGTATTATCCTTGCACTTTTTAGAGTGATGTTATCTGTATATAACCATTGTATCGTGATGTTTGTCCTCTGACTTCCAGGAAAGGGAACTTTTCTTCCTTTATCCTTGTCAATTTACTGTCAGCACTAACTGCTCTTGCTTTTGGGATGAGGCCTTTCTTGTCCTGCAGCAGCAGCTGTCCCACTGAGCCCAGACTGCCTCCAGTGACACTCAGCAAGGTACTCCAGGGTACCATTAGGAACTAAGTAGGGACTGGGATATGTCTAGTTTTCCCACCACAGACTGCTGCCCAAGATGATTTTTTGCCTAGAGTTGCTCTGGATACAAAGGCAGGTGCCTAGGGTAAGAGAGAGAGCAGTCAGTCCCTTAAAGGAAAACTCTTGGATGAACCTCCTACTTTACTGCTGTCTCCTCATACATTGTGAGGGCTGGTTTCTTTTCCACATGAAGGGCAGCATCTTCCTGAAATTTAAACCACTTAAGCACCTCTAAAAAGGTGGAATCTGGGACTTTACTCCCATTGCCCAAAGCCCAAAGCATGTAGGCCTTTTGTGTCTAGCTCTTGAAGTAACGCTTTGAAAAACCAGTGTTTTGGCTTTCTGTGTGGGAAAATCTGTGCGCGCCAATGTGTGTGCCTTGCTGATTAGCCCACTGGGTCAGACACCCCTCCGGAGCAAAGAGTGGGACTGAAGGGTGGTGGGAGGGAGGGCTTTGACTCCATCAATCCCTTTCTGTCTGTAGCTCTCAGGAATGCTGAGAAACCATATGCAGTATTGTTCCCCCCGGCATATTCTCATGTGCTTTCAGTAGCTTGGCTGTAAGCAATTCAAGTGACAGGCATCTAGCTCTCCCTTGGGAGGCAAAATATAGTTCAGTCATCACTATAGGAAAGAGAATGAGATTTCAAGGAAGTGAGGGGAATCTGCTTGAAAACAGCAGCGATGTTAAAGGGCTCTTAGACTTTGCTGTCAGGGATTTACCCAGTGTCGGCCAGAGACAGCCTTGGACAGTTTTGTACCTGTTGACAGTGGCAATGACTTATGACCTTACTGTCTGGTTCTTTATTATATTGTAATTTTCTTCTGATTCTGAAGATTTAATATTGCCATATACAGGGCAGAGAGACTTCAGTATAGGAGAAACACACAAAGGAGTGTATGACTTGAGTTAATCTTTTGAAGCAAAGGAGACTAGTTGAAGCAAACCAGACTAGTTGAGAGGCTTTGACAGACTGTTTAGGGGACTGGAAAGGGTCCCTGAACACACTGATGGTGAGATGATTTGTGAATTACTGCCTTTAAAGATCCTGGTTCCTTGCTTATGAATACACGATGTGTATTGTTAGCTCACCTGACAGTATAAATGTGATTTTATCCATGTGATCAATTTATCACTGTTTATGTTGGATAAGGCAGTGCACACAGTAGGGTTTCATGGTAGTGCTTTATACCTGTGGAAGCAGACTATGCCTGATCTGACATAAAGAAATTTATCCTTTTATAGCATTTTAGTGCATCTGAAAAAGGCAGACAGAATTTGCACCCTTGTTTTGTATGGTGCAGCTGGGATGTTTTCTGGTATGATGGAAAATGCCCTAAAATTTGCTTTACTGCCTCACAGAGCCTTTCTAGACTGTTGGCATCATCCACTCCTGTTTCCCACAACTCTGTCTTCTCAGCTCTACGCTACTGAGTCTCCTACATGAATTCATGGTAGTCTTAATTAATCAGGTCATTCCTCTCACTCACATCATGCCAATGATTTATCCATACTGAGTAACTCAACCTGTTAAGAGACACAATTCACTGCTGTAACTGACAGATTTGGCTAGTTCAGGGAGAGTTGAAGAATCATTCTCTTTTGTTTCTCTGATGCTGTAGGCAAGTGGTTGTTACTGTATAACTAAGCCATGAACATTTTGAGTCAAGGAATACAAATAAAGCTTTGGAAGTTTGTGGTTTCTTCTCAACAAAAGTAAAGTGTACTCTGATTTCATGAGTTTTGGAGTCTGAGTCTGCTTCACCCACCTCTCATCTGCTCTCAACACTCCTTTCTGAATTAACCTAAAGCAGGAGGAATAAAACTTGAGGAAATCTCTGCGTCAGTAGCCTTTTCCTGATTATAGCTAAACCAAAACATGCTCAAGATTTGTTTTCACTGACAGTTCATTTTCCCTGGATAGAACTCTTGCTGTGCTATTAATATCAAATTATCAAGTCTGTTGTTTTCTTTTTCTGAGAAAGCAGCAGTTGCTAGACTGAGTCTAACCCAGGGTCTGGTACTCTGTCTCTCATTCTGGCAGTGGCTAGCACCAGATGTCTCTGAAGTGATTGGACTCTGGAGCAGCAGGTGGGAGTTAATCTACCCCTACACTAGGTTTTATCATGTCTTTAACAGCTAGTGATAACTTAAGCTCTGAAAAAGACATTTCAATATTTCAGCTAAATGTTCTGTTGTACTGAAGTGATCCTTCTGGGTAGTCTTGCCTAGCACAGAGAGTATGCAATATTTTTGAATCATAAATTTTGTGGCATTTTCCTTAGTCTTTTTCTCTTTTCTTTTTGGTTTGGTGCCTCAGAATATCTGTTGCCTTTATGCAGTGGCAGTGCTCCTGTTTACTGAACTGTTTGTTTTTGTACTTTTTCTTCATAGCTTCTCAGTGAAGTTGTTTACTTATTTTTCTTATGAAAGAGGAGTTTTCTTCTTTGTTGAAACCAGCTCAGCTGCAGTGATGGTAAAAATGTTTTTGGCTGTCTACTACTCGTGGAGGTTGCTCTGCTGAACAGTGTTAACCTGTTGTTGCCTAGATGCCATCTGGCCACTTGTGAAAGCATAATCGATGTTACTTGCCCTGGTCTTTTGTTAGCTAGAGTTCAGTTCAGTAAAAATAGCTCCACTTCTGTAGATGTATTTTCTTTGTGTTATAGAAAAGAAAAACTGAGGTGGAGACCAAGAATGCTCTTTTATCAGCTGGAATTTGAGACAGGGAATATGGTATCTCAGGTCCACTAATGGGCACTATTTCCTAAAGGAAAAGTCTGGGTTTGAGACATTGATCTGTTAGTTCAGCTAAAAAAGAACTGTTTGATCTGAGAATAATGAATTCTGAGAATGGAATAGCCTCAGTAGCACTGAGCACCACCCAGTGCTATCATCACCTAGTGTAGTTCAGATTCAGGTCTCTATTTTGGACCTGTTTTGTTGCAAATTTTAACAGTGGCTATTAGCCTAGAACTGCTTTTGAATATCCTGGCACAGATAGCTAGAACAATAACTTAAATTTTCAGAGCTGTGTTGCTTGACGTGACCTCCTGCAGCAGATGTAAATCTGTAGTTGTTGAGTGCTCATTGATTCAGAGCAAAATAAAGAGAGAAAATAAATGATGCTGCACATTACTACAGTGCTTGGGAGTAATTCAGCTGGAGTACAGGTCTAGTCTATTCCTATTTTACTGATGAGATTGCTGAGACACTGAGGAGTTGAAGGCTTGACCTTCAGAAATGCAGTGCAGAACACTCACTAAAGGCAGTGGGAGATAAGAGGGCATGGCAGCTCTGAAAAGCAAGTCCTGGCAGACTGCAGGAGAAAACTTGGGATTCCTATCTCCCAGCATAGATTAGCATTCAGTAGTCTGTCCAAAAAAATACATGCTTAAATGCAATGTTGATAAATGTCTTAATCTTATGCTTTGCTGTGTGACAATGCAGGTTTGTTTCTGTCTGCTCAGTTGTGGAAGGAATGCAGAGCCCCAGAGGAGAGAGGATGTAGGCTATTTTAAACAATTCTCTTTGCTGTCTTCAAGAATCAAAAGGTGCGCAGACTGTTCTGTCATGGGGTCAATATGTGGGATATTTTTTGATTAAATGAAACATACTGAGACAATTCTCCTTAAATAGCAACAATGCTCCAGGGGTCTTGGTCCCTTTGTCCTGGAACACTGGGGGAATTTTTCACTGAAGACATCCTGAAATAGTTTTCTTTTGTCTGGTTTTAATTTTCTTTTTACTGTACACAAAAATGCTTTCTGGGCTAAGGTGTAACATAGCTCTGAGAAATGATGGTTTAATACCATTGGGGTGGATGGCAGTCCCTGAAACTATTGCCACTGAATGACCTCCATAAGACATGTAAGTGTAGCCAAAGAATAGATCTAGAGGCTTTATAGCAGCGTCGGTTTTACTCCCAACCCTTTCCTTTCAGCTTCTTTCAATTTAAATTCAATTTAATTCCAGGTTTGAAACTGAGCAGAACTTGTGTGTAGGACATAAAATGTTCTATGCATGTGACATTTCTTGGCAAAACCTCTGCTGCTGTTAGCAGATGCTGGGGTGTCACCCCAGGAGGTAGGTCCAAACCTGTGTCGTTTAATAGCATGGCAGATGAGATCTATGCTTTGTCAGTCTTAAGTGAAAGCCAGCTTTAAGGCAGCAGAGGCCAGCTATTACTGCCTGCGTCCCAGTGAGACACTGTGGCTTGATGAGGGGTGGGGAAGGCATGCCAGTCTCAGCAACCAGTGTCTGGGCTGCAGTGGAGGCATGGATATTTTAGTGGCAATTTCCTAAAAGAAACACCTTTTAGTGTCCAATACTGATTCTATAGTGAGTGCTCTTCATGTGAATAAATGTCATCAAAGTCAGGGGTAAAGGATCTGATAATCTGGGTCAAAAATATTTATAGAAAGGAGAATCTCCATTTGTGATGGTGTGTGGGAATGAGGAGGGTGACTTTCTTGGGTAGGTTTCTCCTGGGGGGAAATCAGTCTCTTCTGACATCCTCAGCCTGTGTTAGGATGTTGTGTCCAGTCAAATCTAAGTAATAGTCCCAGTAATTTTCAGTTCTGGCAGATCTGTTCTGTTCTAAAATGTAAATGCTATAGGGAATCAATATGAACGAGATAATAGCTTTCCACTGAAACCTCAATCAAGGTCTAATCTTCTGGGAGTTTTGTAATTACTGTCCCATGAGTAATTGATGTTTTGTGAGCTATGTGCAGAGCTAGTCCAGGTTGCCATACAGAATTCAGCAGGCATGAGAACTTTCAGAAGTGGCTAAATAATGTATTAAAGCACCATTTTTGCATTATACACATCCCTCTGATTTCTGCATCACTGCAAGAGAATGAGCCTCAGAAAATACAGGGGAGGATATCCTCAGAAAAAGCAGTGAAGATAACTTCTGCTTGTGGGCCTAGAAAATGTTGTATAGGGTTGGACAGCAATTTGAATCCCTGCAAATGAATGGGAAGGCTTGAGACAAATGATATTGGAGGTCCAGCTTAGAATGTAATGGGGAGGAGTCATAATTTTATATAATAATTTTGCCCTTTGCAACCCTTTAAATATATTCTTACCTGTTAAATAGCCCTGAGATATTTACAGCTATTTAGTAAACACTGAGTGTTAGACGTTAACACCGCATCACCGTCAGTGTCAGGTTTATATTCAATGCTCTGGTTCATTTTGTGCAGCATGTCAAGAATAGCAAAGAGCCGATTTATACCCTTAATAAGACATGAACTTATCTTTTCCTCCCGTATTACAGGCATTTCTCTGTTTACTGCAATTCAGGGGTGGCAGCTTCAAAGCGGTCATTCTGTTTCTGCAAGTGGATACAAGAACATCCCTCTATCCATTGGTTTGTCCAAAACAAAGGAAAAGTCTTCCTTCTGTGATTTCTAAGCAATCACAGGATGTATAGAAGCATCTTTTAAGCTTTTCTCATTTGGAGGAGGGTCTTTTCTGTGGGACAGTGTAGTGAGGAAGATGGTGTGTTTGTTGAGAATGTGGAATCCAAATCTTACGATTCCTTTCTCTAGGACCTGTGGTGTTTTGTCTTCTGCTGCTTGGTTACTTCCATTCTCCCCCTGGCATTCTTTTTCAGTGAATCAGATGCATAGTCCTTATGTCCTTATGCATAGTTGAAGCTCTTCTGTCAATGCTTGCAGCACCTCTGTTTCCTCCTCTTGATGTAAGGCGCTCTCTCAAAAATAAGAAGAAAGTGAGATGATTAACTATAATCCCTCCTGAGTTCTGTTGTTATAATCATCAGAAAATCTGGTATTCTCTTTTCAGCTAAGCTTACTGTTCTACTCTTAGTATTAGGATGGAGCACTGTGATTACTGGCTAGCAGGTTAATGCATCTTAAACTTTCATCCTTCTCAGAGGTATGATAACTTACGGGCGTACGTCTCTTATGTTGGAAATATGAAGTAAAATGCATTAGCTGAAGCTTATGCAGTGTTTGTGCATGTCCCTTAAAAATGGACAGTGCTAGATACAAAGGCTGGTAAAGTCTGAAGATGTGCTGAGTAGATGGCCTGTCCATAATTTTAGTATTTTTACTTATTGTTTGTGCACTGCAAGAGCTGCCTCTATTCTTGTCTGTTTCTTTGGGACCTGTGCAAAGACCTTTGCTTTGGTTTTATAGTAATTTTATAGTAATTGCTCTGTGATATGAAGGAGCAGTTATTATCCCAGTGGAGATTAAAGTAATTTATCTATTTTTCCAGACTAATCTAAACACGCAGGAGGTATTTCAAAAAAGTAGACACTGGTTTTGAATAGCTTCACTATCCTTACAATACTGCATCTATATCTATCCTTAGAATACTGTGTCTGTATTAAGTATTTTTGGGAAGTAATTTTCAAGTAAGGAGCCTTTTTCGATTGCTTTGAGTAGGGTCAGTCTGTTTGGGTATTTCTTTTAATGCTTTTAGTGCTTTGTTTCCGGGGAAGCCAGGGTCATGACCCAGATGTTCCTTTAGAATGGCTGTTTATTGAAATGAGGCTCTGTCAATAATAAATGCTGCCACCCAAAGCGTCCCCTCCATGGAGATTATTGGAAGGGGCAGGACAAGTTGTTTGGCCCTTGGCAGCACTGACAGTGCTGTAAAGCACTTCCAGAGCAGTCAGACTGGTGCTGTGAGGTGGTCCTTGGTGTTGTGTATCAGCCTGCTCACAGTGTGCTAAAGCAGGTAGCTTTTATACCCTGTCCTCTTAGTGGAGAGGTGTTCCACTTTCTGCTGCACACCACTAACCCACTTCACGTTCACAGCTGGGTTTGGGAGGGGCAGAACCAAAATCAACAGATTCTCAGTTCTTAGTATCTGGCCATATAAAATGTATGGAGCGCTCTCACTTTGTAGTTTCTCTAACTTCTTAATCAGTTATTGCATGTGGGTGATTTAAAATGCCACGTGAGTACTCAGTAATAGTCATGTTAGTGATGTTATCCTAATGGACTGGCTAAATTGTGTACATGCAAGTAGCTATTGTCACAATTAATTGTTCATGACTGGTAGTGTTTTGTGATCAGAGGGAAGAGGCTACTGGTTTTGACAGTGATTTTTCTATTTCCTTTATTTTAGTGAGGAGGTAAAACTTTGGTGCTGAGACCGCAGTTCTTGTTATTGCTTAGAAAATTTCAAGCAGTTGAAGTCAATCATAAAGTAATCAAGTTGGGTTGAAAGGAATTTATTGAAAGCATTAATTGTTGAAGTACAAGTTGAAGCTCTATTTGGAGCCATTATAGCAGGCAAACTTTCTTAGCAATCCTTGTCAATGGCTATGCATTCTCCTGCTGTGGGTTTGTGGGTAGATCAGACCAGCACACTGTGCACCATTTGTAAAGAATGACTTTCCAGGTTTGCTTCAAATCCAGTGAACCTTCATCAGAAGGACTTTTGGAGAAGGTAGATGTAGCATTACTTAAGGAACCTAGACATTATTCACAGCCCTATTATTCTCAGCACAGATGCCAAGGAAGCATGCAGTTTATAAAGTAAATACAAAATGTCTGTCTGAATTATTAAAAATCTTTAAATGCTGGAGAAGAACGGAGGAATGCCTATTCAGACTCTGAAATACTTTATAAACTCTGCTTAAGAGTTAAGGCTTCTAGCCCAAATTAGACCAAAAAGAAGTGCTGAAGACACATGAGAATAGAGAAGTATGTTGTATATAGGAATGAACTTTTCACCTCTGTATCCAAACTGACTAGAAGCTCTACCTCAAGCTAGTTAAACTATTCAAAGAATAAAAAAAAATATGCTGAAGGCTAGATTTAGTAAAATCAGAGTAGCAAATTAGCAGGTCTTTATGTAACGGAAGAAGAGCTGATTATGGTTCCTGTGGTGTTAAATTCCTGTTTCCACTGAGGTCTCCTCCTGCACTGGTTTAAAATCTTCCTAGGCTTCAATTATCTTTAATAGGCTGGTGGCCTCTTAGTTTATATGTATGTTAGGCAAGACACATGCAAATATTTCTGTGTTGCTTGCTCACCATGTTGGGAAGTCAGCAGCTGCAGCAGTACAGCTCTTCCTGGCATGATGATGGGCTTGTTTTCTACATCCTTAAGGATAGTTCTTACCTTAAGTAGTACCTGGGTCTTTCTCAATGTGTGCCATGACTTCCTGGGCATTTCTGACCTTACAGTACCATCAAAGTGTTCGATTTGCATGAGGTTCTCATGCTGTTCGCTTGTACTGAAATTTTCTTATATGTCGTGCCAGATTATAGTGTCTACTATTGTAATGACATTCCAATCTCACAGGGAGACTTCTAGAGTAACAATTTGAATATTTAGTGCCTAAACATTTAATAAAGGAAGGAAATCATGAAGCAGTTATGCCTGTGGTATTCTAATTTTTGTCTGCTTTATTTAATTCTTACAGCAAACCTTTATGGCTAAATCAAAATTTTATCAATAAAGAATAAATATTAAAAAAAAAGTCAGCTAGTGGTCCTCACTGGGTTACTTATGTTGGCTTGCTTGCTAGCTATCACTTTGATACTCATTTGAAAAACATTTAAAGAAATTGGTTCTTATAATATAACTTGTTAGAAGAAAAAAAGTTCATGCATAGCATGGAGCCTGTAAACTGTGAACAGTAGAATAAAATGGTTATAATTTTAAGTAATATGTCATTGGCTTCTTCTTGAGTCTGAAAATGTTATACACTAAGATTACTCTCTGTCTGGGATCTGGGGGGGTGAATTTTATTTTCAGTCCTTTGGCCTGACTCCACCATCTGTAGTCTTTTTAAAGCTGCAGTCATTTGATGTCTGTCCCTGCAGTGTTACCCTTGTTTCCTCAACCCAGTTCTCAAGGGCACGTTGGATTAACTTGAATAATGAATGTGTCTAATTGAGGGGAGTTGACATTGGATGTAGCTAATACAAAATAGGGTTGCAAACAGAGTGGGTATAATGTAACCTTTGAGGGGACATACTAATTTTTCTTTGGAAATGTATATCATGAAAGACTATTATTACAGGTGTTGACATGCTGTGGTCCTTAATATCCCATTCTCTGAGACTTCATGAATACTAAAGCTGGGTTTGCCTCGTTGATCCTCATTTTGAATTGCTTGGCAACAGAGTGAGCAGGACTGATGTTTGTACTCTGCATCTGCATATGTAGAGAATGGCCTTTGGTCCCTCTGTTTCCTCCCCTACCTAACATCTTTACTGGTCTGCTGCTGTTTTTTCCATAAAAACAAATCTCACTCCTGCTAAAGAGATGAAAGCTTATAAGAGAATGGGTTTTACATGATGGAGAGTACAGTTTACAACACAGTCACAATGGATCACATATGAGAATCAAAGGAGCTATAAAAAAAGGATAGGATCTCAGATTTCTGGTATCAGCACTTTGTCTGATGCAAGTGCCACTATTAGAAATTAAAAGACAAGGTAGGAGAGAGCCTCTGTGATGTTTTTTGTTTATGCCTTTGGGTTTGTTTTTTTTTTCTGTGTTGGCTCAGCAATGTGTGCTGCCTCATGCATAAAATTGTTTATTGAATGAATTGAGGGTTTTGCTTTTTTGAAAGAAAAAAGTGAGTCTGTTTGCCACAAGAGGGAGAGCATGAGAAATGTCAGAGAGAGGAAACTGCTCTGTGACAGTTCTGCTCATATCTTCATTTTCGACCCCACAAAGGGATAGGGAGTTTTTTGGAGCTGAATTCCTCCATTGCTATGGCCAGACACGCTAGAAAATGGAGTGCTAGAGATGGTCAAAATCTAGCAAAGCCGTGCCTAATCAGTGTTGCCTGGTGATTCTTGCATTTTTTGTGATTATGTCATAGCTTGAGTTGTATATCACTAAGGTTTTATGAATTAAACTTGCAGACTAATTTATACAGCACATCAGTCATAGTACTGGAGCTGGGACTTGGAATCTAGAGAAGAAATTACAGCAGTTGTTAGAATTCAGCATTGCTTGTATTTGGTTGGCACTCTATTACTGAACCCACTTAACTAAATGGATATTGATTTTTAGTTAATTCACTATCCAACCAAATCATGCTGATACACTTTTAATGTACTCTGACTTTAGTTATGCTGAAAGGCTACATCTATTTTAACTGTGTTGAGGTTTGTGTCAATTTAGTTAAATCTGTATAAAAGTGAGTATTGACAAGCCCAAAGTGTTTCCTAATGGAATTTTGTATTGTAAGCTTATTTTCCATTATGGTCAGGTTTAATCCTATCTTCTTTTTTTCATTTGGTCTTTGGTAATAACGTTTTCTAGGTTTATCTTTTATTTTATTTTATAAAATCCAGCGCAAGATTGATTGAATCCTAACGCTCCAAGAATCACTACTTCCAAGTCAAGAAATAACCTAAATCTGCCTTTTACTTTGCTTTCTTCTCATTGCTGCGGATGTGCTGTAATAATAAACATCTCATTCAGTTACTTTGTCTCATATAATTTTTTTTTTTTCTTTCTCCTTTGATAATAGCTTTGCAATACTTTCCAGTCCTGTAGTATTGTGGTTAACTTTCAGAATCTGTGAAAGGTGTTTGTAAAAGTTAATTGCACACACACTGCTCAGCTCAGGTGAGTGCAATATAAAGCAGAAAGCAGACGTGCTGGAAATGCGTGTAATTGTGTGTGACAGGTTCCTGTTGTGGATAGTGGATTAGGCACAACGCAGAACAGAGCAATAGGAGTTCCTTCTCCTGCTCTGTTCATGCCTGTTGTGAGGCTGTGGACACACACTGCTCCCTTTGTCTGCCTGCAATTCCCTGCCTGTCTGTTCACTAGTCTGTTATGATGATAAACTCTGCAGGGCATGGAGCAACTCCTGTTGTGGTCTGAAAAAGCCAGGCACATCCTCATTAGCTACCGCTCCCTCCTTAGACTATTTTTAGTCATTGTTTGTCTCAACCAGTTGTTACTTCTATCTTGCAGACAGCAGAGACTGCCAGCTGCATGTTCAGACAGCATCCAGCACTTGGCAGCCCAGACTCGGTGAACATCTTTAGTCACTGCTGTCACTCTCCACCACAGCTCTATAGCTTGGTGGCATGACAAAAAGGATTTCTGGTATCACCTGAGCTTCAGTTGTGGCACTTGTCACAGCTGCTTCAGTGCTGGTGTTAGCAGCCATATTTCAGTGCATTTCAGGAATCAAGTTCACAAATTAAGTTGAGAGAGGCAAAGTTTGAGGAATAAACTGAGGGGCCAAATTGCATAGTAGCAGTGGCATGTAAATGAGCACATTGACTTCGATTTCCTGAAAACTGAGGGGGGAAAACAAAATCAGCTCTCTTTAGCCAAAGTAACATCTTCACAGTTTAGGCAGGCATATTAATTTAGGACATTTTATCCCGCATTTACAGCTTTTCAAGACTGTCAGGGAGCCTGAGGTTTCAAAAACATTAGTCCAAGGATGCCAAGCTTACACCAACCAGACCAGAACACTCCCATTCCTGTCCTGTTTGTTGGTGGTTCTTTAGCTGTGGGTGGGAAGTGGTTTGAAGACTGGAGGATTTATTCTTCTAGTCCAGTTCCTGCTATGCTCCTACCCAGAGGCTCCATAGATTTTTCCTAGCACATGAAAAAAGTAAATTTTTCTGGTGAATGAAATTTTGACAGCTCCTATGCAAGCAATAAGAGCACATCTGGTGATGTTAGAAAATGCCAGGAACATCTGCATTTGACTCTGTGTGTGCACATCCCATTACAAGACCCCCCATGTCTCTGTTGTGTGACACTTACCTGTCATGTGATTTCTCTAATGGCATGATGGGGTGCCTCTTAATGCTTAAAAGCCTCTAGAAGAGTTGGTTTGCCCATGATCTAGAGTTATTGAACCTTGTGGGACTCCACAAATGGCAGACTTCCAACTAGACCCTGATTACAATCCTCTGGGACCTGCTGTTGAGCTTTTTCCCAATCCACTTCACTCACCACTCATCCAGTCCACACTTCCTGATTTCGCCAGTGAGGACTGGCAGAATGTGAGAGGCAGGATTGAAAGCCACACAGAAGTCTAGGTAAGCAGTTTCCCTCATCCAGCCAGGTAGTTGTTTCATCATAGAAGGCAATCAGGCTGGTTATGCGTGATTTACCCTCAGTGAATCCATGCTGACTACTCCTGATCAGCTTCTTGTCATCATGTGGAAGGAGATGGCATCCCAAAGGAGGTACTCTATCACCTTCCCATGGAATGAGCTGAGGCTGACTGGCTGATCCCCAAGTCCTCCTTGCCTCTTTTGAAGACCAGGATAACATTTGATTTCTTCCAGTCCTCAGGCATCTTTCGTGATTGCCACAGCCTTTGAAAGATGGTCATGAACAATCTTGCCTTGGAGTCTGCCAACTCTCTAAGCACTTGTGGCTGCATCACATCAGGGCCCATGGACTTTCAGATGTCAAATCTGTTTAGGTGTTCTCTAACCCAGTCCTCCTTGACCAAGGGAAAGTCTTCCTTCCAACATTCCTTTACTGTCTCTCGGGTCAGAGATGCCTGAGGGCTGGTGTTGTCGGTGAAGACTGATGCAAGAAGGTGTTCAGTAACTCTGCTTTCTCTGCACCCTGTGCTCCAGGGTACCCTTCCTTTTAATAATGTTATCCTTTATTTTGCTTCTGGTTTTGATGTACTTGAAAAAGCCCTTCTTGTTGTCTGTAATACCCTTGGCCAGATTGAATTCCAGATGGGTCTTGGCCTGCCCTGTTTCGTTTCTACCTACTCTGACAGCCTCTCCACATCCATCCCAAGTGGCCTGACCCTTCTTCCATTTCCTGTTTTTCCTTATGCTTTTCCTTTACACTTAGATAATGACAGACAGTAATGGCAGGAAACTGTGAGCCTGAGGTAGCTCCCCTGCTGAAGAACTGGGCAAACAGGAGGCTGACTCCTGGCTCCTGTGACTCCTGCCTGCTGCCTGCTCCCCAAGAGCTCACTCATGCTTAGCAACTCTAGTGCGACAAACTGAACTTCACAGTGGAGTTGGTTTTGCAAGGTAAGGGGCATGTGAATAAGGGAAATAGTGTCATGTCCTGGAGATGCTTAAGATGCAGCCTGTGCTTCATATCTGGAGTGTGTAATATGAATCTGTTTGAATTATTAACATCTAATCCAAGTAGCTTTGCTACTTTCTTCCAGTATTTTTTTCTCTCATATGGTAACAGCTGACTATTTTTATGTGAGCTTATGGGAAAATCCAGTATTTATCCAATTAAAAATAATTCTGAAACTGTTCAGATAGCTGCACCAATACAAAGGTGGGTAGCAGCCAAGGCAGTAGCAAGGGGTTGTGCCAAAGACCATGAAGAATTCCAGCTGTGAGCAAATGTGAGAGAGCAGCCTCTGGGTACCCAAGCACTGTTCCCTCCCAGCTATCACTTCTTTCACAGCTGTGGGAATGCTTTCAAATTATGGATGGCTAGGGAGGAGGGGAAAAAAGATCACAGTGACTTTCAAATATTTGGCTAAAAGCCAAAAAACATTGTGAGCAGATTCAGCATTACAACTGCAGCCATGAGAGAAAAGATTTGCATTTATTTTTAAAGTGTACTTAATTCCAAGCTTCTTTCTCAGAACATGTTGGCATGATGAGGTCCAGCCTGTACTTTCTCACTCTTCGGGAGTATCACTCTCCCAGTCTGTCTCATTGATTCCTGTCAGCTGTTATTAATAGAGATCACTTGGTTAATTTTTAGTTCTCCTTTTAGCTATTTCCACTCCACTTTCAATTCTTTGGGAAGTTCAGACAGCTGAGATGGAAGTGAGGAAGTTGGGTTGAATAAAGAAGTCAGGTTGCAGTCCCTGAAAGATGTTTACCTGCCAGGTTATAGTATCCTCCTGCCACATCTTCGGGGAGCTTTTCGGGACTTGCAACAATTGTGGTTTGTGGTGGCTCCAACTGTTCTTCCTTGGCTATCAGCTTGAAATTCTCAGTCCCAGTAACCAGTGTTCTTTTCAGTGCAGCTATTCCTTTGGGAGTTGGGATAAGAAGGTATCCAAGAGATGTGAAATCTCAAACCTAAGATTTCCGCCATGCATCCAAATACTAGGTTTAGCTTGCCATCAATAAGAACTTTATAATCAGAGATAGATTAAGAGATAATAATATAGGTTGCTGCATATTCAGCGATTTGTCTGTGTTAGAAAAAATGGGGGAGACAAAACTTTCTTGTAAAATGTTTTCACATCTCTTTGAATGGGTGTGAATTGTATGGGCGCTTTTTCACAGAATCACAGAGTGGGGGCAAGGTGGTTTGTCAGCTCATCTGAAAAGTATCTGAGCACTAAAGAGACATTAGGATAAAAGAATGTATTTATTTCTCAACAAATACTAACATTCATCCACCTATATTTTAAATAGTTTCTAGAAGATCTAGAGACTCACTGTTATTTGTTACTTCAAAACAATTCAGTTTCAGTGCAATCTAAATAGAAATGTGAACTGCCCCGTTAGCTTCTGTGAAAGTGTTGGCTTATGGGCCATTATCCACCAGAGAAGGTAGCATGTAGTTACCATCTACCCATAAATGTATTCATTATTATCCTTAGAAGGACCACTCCTTCATGGCTCAGTGTAGTACAGCATTCAGTGCAGCTCTTAAAACCAAAATTATTTCTATATAGAGGTATAAAAATGTACATCTTTATTTTTATATAAACACGCAAGTGAGAGGATGAAAATAACTGACTTATATACTTGACTGAAATTAGACATAATAGCAGCCATATAAGATTGGGGGTAAACACTATTGAAGTTTTGATGGGCAGAGAAGTTAAAACACCCTCATTCAATGATGCTATGGGCATCAGTGTTCAATTATTTTATTTACTTGCAAGAATATTGGGAGAGCAGAATCCACTCCCAAGCAGTGAGGTGTATAGATGGAGAAAGACTGCTAAAATATGAGATCCGAGTAGATTTAATCTTGAACCAGCAATGAGATAGTGAGTCAGTCTCTCTAACTGTGACTCAAAAGACAATCTTGCTATTACTGGAAAAACCAGTTTTGTTTGTTGCACCATTTTGATTTGTTAATATTGTAGCAATTGAGCCTTTGAGATTCATTTTTGTCCTAAACAGGCAAGTGGTGTGCATATGTTGTGATGAACAGTTTTAAATAACTTGGTTAGGTAGTGTGTGCACCTCACTGCTATTGACACCAATCCAGCTGGAGGGGGGAGAGAGAGACAAGGAACTGTTGCTGTGGCTTCTAGCAAGGGTTCCCTGCAGGCAGGAGGAAAGCAGGGAGTTGGGGGGAAAGATGGATTCCATGTTGTATTATTAACGTTTTGTCCTGTTTTCCCCTTTAAGCCCAAAATGGCACCCCAGCTGCTTTTGGTGGGAAAGATCTTGCAGAAAGAACTGAAGGTCCTTGCAGGCTCGAGAAGGAACCATCTAGCCCCTTCTCCCTACCACTTTGGTCTTTGGTGCTGCACATTGCTCGCTTTCAGACCACTTTAGAATTTTTTTCTGACTTAGTGGCATGTCCCTGTGATGTTTTCACATCCCTTTTAGTAAGTTCTGCATCACCTTCTTTTCTACTCCCTTTCTAGTCTTGAAGCCATGCAGTGCTGTAGGGGAGATGATTCCATCAGAAATGATTGTCTGTTCAGGATGAGGGTCAGCTTGAACTGTTCCTTGTGTATTTGTCCATGGTTTGTTATTTGCATCATGTTCTCTGGCTTATTTCTGGATAGGATTGTAGACACTACTGCTGAAGTTCAGTTTTTCTGATCCCATTTCAGAAGATGCAGTCTTAAAGTATAAATGGGTAGCTCCACAAAAAATCCCAGGGAAACAGCATTAAGAAATGTGTGACAATGCAGGACAGTAAGGTTTATATCTACTGGTGACAACTACAGAACTGCCTGCCTGGTTGAATAGCAACTCAGCACACTCAGTATAAGTTTATAACAAAACCCTGCACAGTATAAGTACATGGAAAAGGAGTGGAACTAGTTCTGAATCACAAGTGTTGTGATAGCCTTGAAAAGCTGTTTACATTAGCTTGTGTGTAGGCTGTATAATGACAGAACAGGCAGTAACATTTTACTTAACCTTGCTTTTTCATGGCTAGGTCACCTACTAATTTTGTTGAATACCAAAATTTTCAGAAAAGTCTGATTTTCACAGAAGTTAAGCTTGTTCCAGTTTTGGTAAAATCACTAAATTCAGACAAGAGTAGCAGGGAGGGAATCCTGTCTGTGAGGCTGAGATGTTCGCCTGAGCATACAACTGGTAACTACAAATAACTGTACAGGTAACGTCTTAAGTTCACAGAGCCATGCAATATGTTGGAAGAGGATTGATGATGTGAGATCTCTTGTTTTGCAGACCAAACAATGCCTTCTTTACTGCATTTATCACATACAAATTCCTTAATAATTAACCATTCCCTGTCAACTGTGGTGGTTGCCAGGATTCATTTTTCCATAGCATGTGCATTGTTTTCATATAATACAGTATTTTTCACCTCATGTGGTTATTTTTGTCATTGTAACATATCTAGGATTCTTTGTTCTACTTCTGTCACTGCAGTTTGCAACACTTCTATCTTCACATGCTCTCACGTATTGCTATTTACAGATCTTTATGAAGATATTATCTGAACACTAAATAAAACATTAAAAGAATTGTTCCCTGGGGAGAGAGGTTGGAAGCCTCTAAATGGAGATGCAAACAAAAATCTAGATACAAAACTTGAAGAACAGCTGGGACTAGAGCCTCATACTGTGTGCATTTGATGAGAGATTTAACGTGTACTGAAGAGTTGACAGTCTGAGGCTGTTCAAAAATTGAACACTGTTTTGGAGCTGTTAATACCAAAGAGGTAGGATTGTGATCCAAAATACTGTTCTGATATAAATTCTTTTTGATGTTTCAAATTTTTTTTTAAAAAAGAAAATACATCCCCCCCTCCCCCCCAGCTGTAAACCAGCAAGCTTTATTTTTACTCAGATATGGTCTGCTTCTATAGATACAGTCTGCTTCTATTATTCCAGTTTTGTTGGATTAGGGATCTTTTCTCCTGCTGCTGCCATAAAGCTGATGTAAAATGTTGTGTGCTTTCCCCAACTTGACAGAAATGTGATTATGTCTGTGCCTGATCTAGCTCAGTCATGCCTTATTAAGTGATTTTGTAGCTTAGAGCCAGCATTAATTGTTGTGGAGCCTCTGCCATGTTACACAAGACAGAAATAAATTGTCCTCTTCCCCATTTTGCATGTGGGGAGCTGTGGCAAAGGACTCAAAGCCATGTTCCTGTTCAGAGCAGAACTGGCCTCCTCTCTGTCAGCTTCCTGCTCTGCTGCTGCCTGTTGCCTATTTCTTTTCAAGTTGGATACACTGCATACTGTGTTAATGCCTTTTTGAGAAGTCTGCCTGAGTTTTGAGTACCTCTGACAATGTTCATATTCCAGAAAACTTGAATTTCAGTACTAAGGAATCCTGGAGCCATGCATACTGAAACAAAATCAATGCAGATTGCCCCTGCTGCACTTTACTTGTCTTACAGCCTCCTTGCAGCAAGCTAGCCCATTTTGTCTGGAATACTTTGCCCTTTATAAACCAACACTCTTTCTGAAATCCATCCTTTACCCTCTTCCTGTTGATTAGTGATTAGTTACTTTCGTAGCATTTATGTATTTGCTTGGATAAGTGGTCTGGCTCAGGACAGAAATTACATGAATTATTTCTCTTTCTTTTTATGTCTGCATGTAAAATTTAAGTCATGATAACACTAAGATTTACATGTAGCTGGAAATTTTCTACTTCATAATAATGTAAGCTTGATACCTGTGTTCAAAGGGACTGTCACCCCTTGGTTGCTTTAAGGTAGAGTTAGTGGCAGGTGTAGAAGAATTTTCTGTCCCCCCAGGAAACACTGTCATGTGTGCAAGGTCGTTAGAGCAAAATAAGGAAACTTAATACTCAGAAATATTGTGTGAGGCCCTGAAGGTCCAGCTACCAGTCTTAACTCTGTTCTGTCAGCTCCTGGATGGAGTGGGCTAAATGCCAGATCATTCTCCAGGGTTTAACCCCTGGCCTTGGGAAATCAGTCTGGGAAAAGAGCTGGAGAGGAAAAGGCTGAGGAAAAAGTTAGTGCTTTAGAGCACAGGAGGAAAGACATGAAAGGTGATTCAGAAGGACTGGCAAGTGAGAAGGCTCTGTCTCAGAAGAATCAGTTGCTGAGATGCTCTCCCTTCCCCAGGTCTCCTTTCTAGGTGACCCAGCCAGACTCTTAGCAGAGTTTACTTGACTCCTTTCCACCAGGACAGAAAGACTTGGACAGCTGTCAGCACCAGGCTGGAGGGCCAGATTCATCCTGGACCATGCATCCCTTTCTGCCCAGGATGAGCTGCCCATCCTCTAAGACACAGGCAATCTTGTGCAAAACAGCTCTGTTACAGGCCACTGAAGGAGTCTTACAATGCCTAGTGCTAGGTATTAATGCAAAATGCTTCGTTTAATCAAGAGTTGAACAAGAATTGGGCAATTTCAGTTTTTAACCCACTTATCTTGCTCAGTGGATTATTGTGATGAGATTGCTTGTGCTAGCTGGTCTGATCCAGCCTGTTCTTTTGGTGGCAGTGAATGCAGTGCTAGGAAAGGTGGCTGCAGCTGAGCAGTGACTCAGAAGGGCTCCTTGTCCATGGATAGCAGATATCTGTTGTGCACTCTCAGTTGCTGCACAGTGAAGCATCCTCTGCTGTGTGCTTCTGAACAGGAAAAGTCTCACACACTCTTAGCTAAGGTACTGCTCACTCTAATTAGTGTATCAGAAAAGATCTAAGGAGACAAGTTGGCTCCAGAAAGGGCTCTCACACTGGTTGCAGCAGCCTGTTCAGAAGCCCTGAATATAGCCACCCATGGATCAAAGGCATGAGTGCTACCACTTAAAGTGCTGATATTCTACTGCCATACTCTGGAACCACACTGTATAATTGTAGGAATGGAGAAGAAACAGCAAAGCAAAAAATTAAATGAGGAAATGTGTCATTTCCATTCTCTACCACCGTACAAACGAGGTGCTGGTATCCTGGGGAAGATCATAAGTTTCTTTGTTTTGATTTAAGTCTCAAGTTTATGTGACATTCTGTAACTTGTTTCAGCTAGCAGCACTGAGGAGTACATGGTGTACCCTGAAGTAAGCAATTTATTTACTGTTGATACTGGGGGCTAAAACTTGTGAATCAAGAATTTCCAGGCTGCTTCGTTTTCCAGACTGTTAGATAAACCTGTGGGATCCAAACCTTTTGAACCTAAAATATATAAGGATTTTGAATACTCCTGCTCTGATCCCTCTTCCATCCTGAGACCTCATCCCCTTCCCTCCCCATCCTGGGGCTGCATTATGTACTTGACATAATCCCTTGTTCTCAAATCTAATCAATAATGATTTCTCTGTCTCAATATTTAATTCTTAGTCTTTTGAAGTAGTACCATGATGGAAAAACATAGTTCGGTTCAACTGTAGGGAGCAGTTGTCCCCAGCTCTAAAATTGAGATTGTGATTGTGCAGTTGGTGGGGGGGGGGGGGGGGGTTAAGTGTGTTACTTGAGTGTTTGTGTGCAAGTGATTAGCAGTAAATCATCTTAACCTGTTATACGAGGATATTTGTATCACCACTAGTGGGTTTTAGAGTTAACATCTCAATTCCTGGCTCTTCAGATGTTTGAGTGTGTATTACTGCATTGGCTTCAAGTGTGTTGGGATATTTCTGCTGTGCAGTGGGGGAAAGAAACTTGGACGGGAGGAGCCAGAGTGCAATTTAAAGCAGCATGAAGATGAATTTGCATAGTTCATCAAGCCTCACATCTATATATTCAGTAAGAAAGGTTGAGTGGCTGTTTCACTCTAAGGACAAATGAGTAAAGCAAAGTAATGCAGACTCTGAGAAGTGACACCTGTGGGCTGTGGACCTGTGAGCAGTGGAGGAGTGATGCAGATGCTGACAGTCCTTATCAGTGAGGCTGGTGGCGTGAAGTGTTTAGCTGGTGTTGATGGATCAAAACAGTTTGAGCACAGAGTGTGCTAATGTCTCCTGCCCTCTTTGCTACTCCACTGGGGAAGAAGCTGTCTGAGCCCCTGTAACACTCACCTGCAGGGTCTTTTCTGAACAAAGAGAAGCTTTTAGGGCTTAATCTAGATACTACTGGAGAAAAGTAAAAGTGTTGTTTGGTTTGTTTGTTTGGGAGAGAGTACTGTGGTTTTGGTTGTTTGGTTGTTGTTTTTTGGGGGTTTTGGGCTTTGTTGTAGGGTTCTACTTTTCTTTAATTTTTTTTTTTTATTACTTGTCTGCATTTTTTTCCTGTGAAAGTGATGATCTCAGGGTAAGATCATCACTGGGGAAAGATATCAGTTAAGGCATCCTGGGGAAAATCAGATGACAGAGATGTTGAAATTACTTTTCAGCAAAGCAAAAAAATCATTTTGTGTTATCCCAAG
Source organism: Certhia americana (assembly GCA_018697195.1). Classification (NCBI taxonomy): domain Eukaryota; kingdom Metazoa; phylum Chordata; class Aves; order Passeriformes; family Certhiidae; genus Certhia; species Certhia americana. Next base: position 17,778,608 of record CM031862.1, read on the forward strand.
ACAGCAAACTGTCTTTCAAATGTTTTTAGTTAATTTTTGCATTGATTGCTTTTGCCTCTCTTGTAGATCAGCTTTTAGATAAGAAGCATATTTATCAGCAAAGACATTGAAATACTTTCTGCAAAATGTAAAATCATGAGAGGTTTTAGTTTAGGCCAAAACCATTTGCACTGAATTTAAAACCTGTTCTGGTCTCCTTGAAATATGTTTTCATTTCTTCTGTCTCTTTTCTGTTGTGAAGATGCTTCTGTGAAAATTACTCTAGGTGTACCAGTCTGAAGCTGAATGTATATCATACTCTCTTTAATGATCAAGGGTGGAAATAGATGCCCTCTCTGATGAGGACATCTGCCTTAGCAGACATTACCAGTGCAGTTAAATATCCATTACCTGTCTTCACTGAGGGTGTTGTCAGTGTGGACTGCAGGATGTGTTATGGTAGCAGATCTTCAGCTCCATTAGTCTAAGCTGACGGGGTACTGGAATGATGCTTCAGCCTTCTACCCCTCTGGCACCACTGGAAAAGCTCCTAGGATAAATCTAGGAGCTCAGTGAGCAGGCCTAAAGCAATCAGCTGTGGTTTTGCTGGAAAGAAATGGGGTAAGATCCCTCAGCTGACGCTAAATTGGGCTATGCTGACATCATTATTGCTGATTGAGAGTTTGGCCCAGTGTCATGGCTGTATTTATTTCTCCTGCTGTACCTGGAAATACAGGCAGCTTTTGCTGTATTGAATAACCCTGTTTTCTAGCTAGGATAATTACTGTTGTAATTGTCAGTTCTGAAGAAAAGGTATTTGCCTGCTGTCATCTCTGGTAGAGGGAAAGGGAAAATAGAAAGCTCACTGTCAAATCGCTGCTGTGAGGAGGCACCATCCAAAAAGAAGGAATCCTGGCCTGTAGTGTGCAGGTCCTAGGAAAGCAGTGGTGTAACCTTTAAAGAAAATGCATTCTTGTTTAGGAGTCTTACAGGAACATGCACTGTCTCTGTTTCCTCACATTTGTACATGAAAGAGAAGTTCTATCTCAGTCTCTGCCCAATGGAGGGATGTGAAAATAGAAATACTGAAGTATAGTACCTTGATTCTTCTCCCTGACTGTAGCATAGAATTCAGATTTTGTTCAAAGCCAGTGACTTGCCAAGGCAGATGTTATATGCTTGAATGAGTTTAATAAGATGATCGGGACTCTGTTTATCAGTTTGGCTTGCTTAGAGCAGTGCTCCAAACATCCAGGGAAACAGGAAGAAATTGTAATTAAAGGCAGCTTTGAAATTCAGTGTGTGACTGATTTGCATTTTATTATTTTATTCCTCTTTCCCCTTCCCCTGTAAAAGCCTGGGGAGGTTTACATGGTGAGACTGGCATTGCTGTGGTGCATTATCTATGCTTGAGGGACTGTGGAGTGGCAATTGTGTAATGAGGATGAAAATTGGAGCTTACTCTGAAGAGAAAAAAACACCCATTTTTCCTTTACTGGTGCCCAGGGTCTTTCCTCATCTCAGCTGTGCATGTGGGGCAAAGTTGTGGTGCTCTGAGTGTCTGTGCTGGAGAATCCAGCAAGAGATTGTGGTGCTTGGGGGGCTTGTCTGGGGCTTCTGACCAGCAGCTCTGCTTTGACTCAATTTCCATTATTCTGTTCAGGGTGGAGAGTACATGTGTGTGTGCTAAGCTTCTTGCTAGTAGGACTAGGAACAGAATTGCATCTATTCCCTACTCTCACAACACTTATGGGTTTAGTGATTTATTCTGTTGTGGGTTCACTTACTTGTGACTAAAAGCTGTGCTTTGCACTCAGTTGAAGCAGTAAAAATGTGTTATCAGTCAGTTTATTGTATCAGTGTCTCTTAACTAAACTCTATAGACTTACCATTTTGTCTTGTTCTGCTTTGTAAGTGCTGCAGATATGTTTGTCCTCATCTTGTTCTAAGTACCTGAATAATTTAATTTATTTCATTTCCAAAATGAATTAAGAAAAATGTGACAAGGCTCTGGGATTTCCTGTTTAGAGTACACAGGCCTGAAGTCATATGCTGTCTCATTGTGTATGTGTTTTCTCTTGAAAATTCTAATTCTAAATACTATGATTATGTAAAACTTACAGCTTTCATCAATAAAGAACAAGTCTCTTGATGATTATGGATTTAAAATGAAGATACCAAATAGGTATCTGCAAAGGCTCAGAAACCAAAAGATAGATAATAATGAAAAATTACCATTGGTTGGAAGCCCATCTCCTGATTTTGGTGGGCTGACCTGATATTTATGAATGCCTGGAGTAGCAATGATTCAGAAGCCAGATTGTGTTCAGGCTGGTTGACCAACAGAAGTCACTGTTACTTTAAAAACATGTCATTCAAAAATCAGTTAAGATAAAAATGCCTTCTGGAAGCTATCTGTGGCCTTCCCACTGCACTGTAATCTTCTGAACCAGGTGGGCTTTCATCACATCACATCTACCCAGCACATCTATGTGCCCTCCATATAGCAGGGAAACAGCATCTCTTTCCCTACTATTGCCTGTCCTGTTAAACTTGGGAAAAAAAAATAAAAAGAGAGAGAAAAGTAGGGCAAACTCTGTAGCCTTTATGCAGGGAAAGTCCCATCAACTTCAGTGGGAAACTTGGCTCAGGGAGAAGTACAGGAGCCAGGCCAAAAGTTTTCATTCTGGTTTTTCAGAAGCTAGTATTCCATGTTTGTAGATTAATGCTGCATAGCTTTGCAAAAGTGGCCTATGAAATGCCTTCAACTCAGTGGATTTCTCCCATTTAATTCCTGCAACTTTGAGTTGTTGTGTTTGAAAAAAATCTATTCTTCACTGGAATGTGTTTGCCTGAATGTGGCATGAGGAATACAGCCAGCAGTGCTCAAATATATTTACACATTGGCATAAATTAAACCCCATCCTTGCTAAGGGACATATATGCATGAAGGGTCTCAATGTTCTCAGATGAATCATACTTAGCTCATCAGTGGATGCCTTGATTTAATGAAGCCACAGTATGTTAATGTTAACACCGCAGAAAAAGCTGAAAAGTTACAGGCAGCCATGCTAACTAGCTACAAGCATTTAAAAGCCTGGGCATGAGCTCCTACTTGGCTATTCTGGCCATAATTAATGATGACAAGTATGTTGGAAAAATAATTATTTTGCTTGCTTTTAAAGACAATTACTTTGCTTGAGGCAAATGAGGGGGTGGGATTTATGTGGCTGTAATAAGCATATGTAGATGGCATCTTCCCAAAAGAATATTATAGCCACAGGATCTTTTTAATTGACCTGAGATTCCTTTGTTCTGTAGATACAGTTTATGTATGTGGTCACAGACTAAAATGACCCTACTCGTTCTAGGGCAGGCTTAGTTCTAAACTACTGAAAGGAAAAAAAAAACCAAACCTGCTTTTATCAGCCCAATCAGCAACAGATAGAAATCTCTCCTGGTCACTTTGTAGGGGGGAGAAATCTTTTAGAATTCGTACCCTAAGTGCATGCTCTTTTCATCTGATAAAATAGGAGTTGGGGGTATGGAAGCAGGATGAGGTGAGTATTATTGCAGTCATCTGCTATCACTCCTGTGTCTGGGCTTGCATAGTACAGCAGCTTTTGCCTGGCACACCACACTGCCATCCTCTGACAGCCACCTGCCTGTTCATTTACCACACTGGGCTGAGAGCCTTGATCCCTCTCCAGCTTGGACACGGTGCTGGAGTCAGGGCAGGAGCACCTGCTCCTGTCAGCTGCCATTCTCCAACATCATCGTGGTACTGTGTGATGGAGGGCACCTCCACCCCTCCTGCCACCACTCGCTGGCACCCCAGGGCTGTGAGAGCCACACAGTCGCTGATCAGACCCTGTAACAATAAGGTAGTGGCTTACTGCCTTTCTCTCTGAGCTTCATGCTAACTGGGCTCAGGTGGGAAATAACAACAGAAAATCCCCCAAGGCTGTAATCCAGTGGAAAATTTCAATATGTGCAAACAGCTAATGACTTCTAATAGAAAGCAGGAGTTTTCCTGTTTGTTATCAGTCATTTCATTGTTCGTCTAAGATGGTAAAGTCCTCTTGGGCCACAGGAGAGAAGAGGAACCAAAAATCTATGTGCTGCTCACTTACATATCAGAAAATCTCCCTGTTGTTCCCTTTTTTAATCATGTGGCAGTTATACAGAAGTCACAATCCCTATCTCCAGTTCCCATCTGTAAAATGGAGATGATGTCTCTCAATAAAGTGTTTTGAAACCTGATACTGAAATTTGTTACAGAAAATGCAGTAGTGAAGGCTCATGGGTGCTTTTCTCCACACTACTTAGCCTGCTGCTAATAGTAAAGGTTGTGTTCTGTGCACTCCCAAGTCTCTCTGAAGTTGGAGGAAGAAAGATGAATAAAAGAGGAGAAACCCACTAATTGTATGTTAATGTGGTTTTGGCATGATGATACAAAACAGAAAAAAATTGGATTTCTTGGAGTCCCAGTTGTATCTAGCCTTTTCTAAAAGCATTACTAAAGGAAGCAATCTTAACAGTGGCTGAATGATAATGTTTTTTGATGGTTTGGGTTCCTGATGTCTGCATATTTTTGTCAGGATGGGAAGTTTTTACCTGACTTCAGTCTGTTTGGAGAGCTGATTAAGGAAAACTGTGCCTGAGCAACAGAAGAGTACTAGAGGATAAAGAATAAACAGTTCTCTCTTCATGAAGATACAAGGTCTTAGGGTTTCTCAGAGTAGGCTGTGGTGGTAGGAGGTGGGAAGGGATAGAGATCCTGTGTTTCGTTGCCCTGGATGAGAGATACAAATGTTTGTTTACGTAAGTTCAAAGTTCCCCCTGGAAATTGCAAGTCTAACAGGCGGGCAACCTCTCTTTTTAGCTGCAAGGGTAAAGTGAGTTGGAAATGAAGCAGAATATAGGGTACTGGAGTTAGAAGTACACTAGGGTTTTGTGCAAGGTCATTAAAGGGCCAGGATCTTAGGCAGCTGGGAGGGATTACTGCGTTAGTCTGTATTTGACCCTGTGTAAAACTGGCAGAGAAGGGAGTTCCCTTGTGGTAGTGCTGTGGTTTTTGTTTTGTTGGTTTTTTGTTTTTATTTTTTAAATTTACTGAGTGCTAAAAGGCAGACTTAGTTCATCAGGAACTCCAGCCTGGTGTGTTACTGAGTTTGGGACATGTCTGCTGGCAAAGAGGAAGCTGGTGATTTGAGGGCTGTTCGGGCATGACATCTTTTCCCATGTACCACACAATGATAGCACAAGGAAGTGTCATGAGGTTCAGGACTGAAGCCAGAGTTTATCCTGACCACTGAATTTCTCCTTTAAAGGGACCAGATTCTAGAGCAAATCTTTGTTTAGGGTGTGCTGGAAGGAATTAGGAGTGATGGAAAGCGCCCACACCCCCAAGTATTTCCAGATATCTATGGAAAGATTTGCAAGGCCATAAATTATGTTAAATCTGAGGGAATGTGTAAGGTATTTTTTGATGACTCAAGATCAGGCAGTGTTCCCAGATTAAATATAGTGTAGATTGGGCCATCCCCAAGGCAGAGCAGTAGCAAGCTTGGGCCCCCATTCCAAGGTGACGTGTTGCTGTAGCAGCTGAGTAGTGCCGAAGTTCTACCTGAAAAAAATGATTCCTCCTTTTTTGATACTGTACATTCCCTAGTGTCCAGTACAGTGTACACTGTTCCACAGCCTGCAGTGGTTCACATATGGCAGTTGTGTGTCACTGACTTGTAGGGACTCACTTCTCATCTCTTTCTTTTCTACTGTTCTTTCTGCTCATACATGCTTAAGAACCAAATAGAATTTTACAGTATCAGGTTAACCTGACCTTAGCTTGAGGTGTGCTATGGAAGAATTATTTATGCTTGAAAAGTTTGTCAGCTGATTTCAAAACTATCTAATGAAAGAGCAGACAGTTGTTGAGTTGTTTGGTTCAGGGGTTTTTTGTACGATGGTACAAATACAAGAACAATGACATCCTATTTAATATTGTGGGACTTATGAATTCTACATTGTGGTGAAGTTTTTCAGATGGCTTGCTGAATGGATTTTTCTTGAGCATAAAACTTGTCTTACACAAAAAACCGTAAAATTTATTTCCATGCTGACAACCAATGGTTCAACAAAAGGCACAGCTATGAGCTTCCTATCTTGTGAAGTGCAGCCCCGGTTTTTACGGTCTTCGTTGTAGCATTGTATGTTCTTTATAAGAGTAGTATTGGTTTCTTTTGGATCAGTTCCTTTGCCAGTCTAGAAAGCTGTCTTCAAATCCAGTTAGTGGGTTAATGGTTAGAGATTATGAATGTTTTCCCTTGCTGACAAGTAGCTGCTTTCTTGGATCTTAGTGCACTGATGACTTGACAGTACCCCAAAGGCAGGAGTCAGTAAAAGCCAAGAGCTAAACCACCACTGGAAGTATGGATTATTTCCATTTATGCATTTTCCATAAGTCCATGAACCTTTAAAAGGGTGAGTTCTATCTTTGGGTCATTACACATAGAAGGACTTGAAGCATAGAAATATTAGTATGCCCAAGACTGGGTAGTCAAGTTTTTGGCATTGTCTTTTATATTCCAAGGAATGAGGTGCTGCCTGCCCAACCAATATGTTGTGCTTGAGTGAATTAGAGGTAGGTGACTAGAAAGAAGCAGGCAAACACACAGAATTGTCATTGCCATTAAATGTACTGTCCCAAATATATGGATGGAATTCGACAAGAGATGAAGCCAGTATCAAACTGCCTTAAACTCTTCAGCAGAAGTGACAGGAATAAGACTGAATTTCAAAATCAGGTCATCTTGGTTGAATAAAAACAAAAGATTTTTAGGAAAGCAGCACGGTGGACTAAGGGGAAATATACAGCTGTAATGATGTAGGACAGAACAATGGGGTTAAGCCCTGGTTCTTCTCTTATCACCTACTGCCAAGAGTCTAGAAGTTTGGGGGGTTTTTAATAAATCACTGTCACACTTTTGCCCCATTTGAAAAACTGGGAAACTGAGGCATGGGGCAGTAGGATGACTGTCTGAATCAAAACATCCTGAAACAAGTTTTCTTGTGCCTAAGTGGAAATGAGGAGATAGCCAGAAGTGCCTAAGGAGGAAATGAGGATATAACCCAGTGACATGACAGGAGATTTATAGTGCTACATTTTCTACTCAAGCCAAGAACTGGTTAATAGAATCAGGTTTTTTTACATTATCCAAACCTGTTGTGGTTTTTTTTTCCTTCTGAACATATGTTGCTGTAGCAGCTGAGTAATGCAGAAGTTCTGGCTGAAAAAATGCTTCCTCCTTATATGATACTGTACATATTGTCATGGAAATTGTCCTCATTTCCCCCGAGCACACTTTAAATAACTCGAACAGCAGTGCTAATGAGCAGAAAGATATCTGCAATCCCCACCGTGCAACTTGACATACTTTATCCCACTCTGAATTCCCTTTGCTCATCTCTGAGCATTTTAAAGATCTGGTATAATAATTTGCTTTCTCTCTTTCGTCTGTTCATTTCGCTCTTAGCACTTGATAATAGAAGGTCAGCTTTGGCTGAAACCTTAGTGTTGCAGCCATGCCGTTTTTTACTGCCAAATATCTTAAGAAAAGCAAGTGTCTCCGAAAGGGTAAGTCATTATATTTTTGGTGTGTTTAGTGTTGTCTGTTTTGCTGTAAATCACAGTAAAGGATTTATTTTGAATTAACAAGCAGTGGAAATGGATCTATTCATTCTGCTTGTCGTTTAGCACTGGAGGTTTTGTTATGCTGTGTGCAGTTTTGGTTCAAGATACAGTGTATGTTATTATCTTGCATTTTACATTCAGAAAAGCCGACTAAGCGAGAGGATGTTTAACTCTTTAAACATAGAGAGTGTGTGTTGCACAGGGATAGAATCCCTGATGCAGAGCAAAATAGCAACAGAGAATATGTGTGTTTGTTTTTATAGATAAGTTTAGGTAGGCTGCTGAGTAACAGTCCACTATTTTTGTCTCTCTTGTACAAAAGGAGCATTTTATTTTCAGTCTACACTGAAATAATAAAATAAATGATACCTACTGAAGGAAGGGCATATTTCCTCTTAGCATCTTTCCCATGCAGGGGTACCTAAGTGCATGTCTCCCCAGATATTGTCAGCTTGCTGTTGTGAGGTTCACTTTGTGAATTGCTGTGTGGGCTTTTTCAGGAAATACTGATTTCTCTCCAGGCACATGCAAAACTCTTCATGAGAGCAATCTGCTTCTAGCATTGTAGAAATTGACAGTGTAGTAAACTGCCAGTACACACATTGATTGTAAATTATTTTCTTCCTTTTCATGTGTCTCCATTGTGACATTTGTTGTTTAGTCAGCAGTCCAGATGTGGGGTTTGCATGAAGGCAAATGGCAGTGATTTTGTGTGTCTGGGACATACATTAGTTCCAGAGGATCTGAGGAATATGACTTGTTCACCTGGCTAGTTCTATATATATTACTTGGCATTTATGTATGTTTACTTATGTGCATTCTGTGTTTACTTAATATGTGCATTTCTCTAATTCCTTGTTTGAATAGGACTACTTTCTAAGAGACATATGCAAATGGGAATTGTATAGGTTTTTATCACTGGTGTGAAGCTAAGGAAAATGTTTCTGAAAAAAATGAAAGAACACCAAATACCTTTGTGTTTTCTTCTGGGTTCCTATTTTATAATGGGATTGCACAAGAAGTAGCAGTTGAGATGCGATAATTTAGTTAAGCTTACCAGTAGATGCTGGTTCCAACTATTTGGTATTTTGTTGAATGAAATGTGTACACATGTACACAAATTAACGAAATAATTCAGAAATTCCTAAGGATAGAATGGTCTCAGCAAAGCTTTTATTAGAAAGAAGGAAAAACATTTAAACTGGGTTATTAATTTGATTGTGCTAAATTATTTCTTAAGAGTTTTGTTGTACATGTGAACATATAAATGTCACTTTACAAGGGGGCATAGGGTGATTTTTGCTCATCTCCTGGGGGCATGCAGCTGTCCAGTAGTTCATTCCCTTATTCTATGTGCCACAGTAGCAATGTGTTTCTAGACAGGGGCTGAGGAAAGGTGCCTGCCTTACCTGTGTCTGCACTGCAGGGAGGGGCTGATGGTACAGCCAGGAGAGGTAGAGCTGGGCCTTTAAAAGACATCAGAGGGATGCTCAGGGCAGAGCAGCCAGTTGTACTCTTAGTGAGACACTGCCAACAGGAAAATTGTCAGCCAACTGAACCTTAGGGTGTTTCCTCTTGGAGCCTGTTTCTGCCAAAATCTCTCTGATCTATGAAATCCATCAAATTGTCCAGAATACTTCCTGAATCAGGCCTGCTGGCAGGGTAGGGATGCTGATTCCTTCTGGTGCCCTCTCTGCTCTGTGCTATCCTTTCTCTTCTTGCTTCCAGGACAGTCTAGGAAGGGCAGTGCTGGAGCAGTGTGTGTCTGAGTGGGAAGTGCTGAGGTAGCTGAGCTTCTCCTTGAGCTGTTCAGTATCAGTCTGTCACTAATCTTGCTTTGAAGAAGCTGGACTCCTGACAGCTTTTGAGCCACTTCCTATCCAGTTACTTAAGGCAATCCCCTTTAAGTCCCTTTCAGAAAGCACTTAATTTGCAGTGGGTTTTACTGTCATCTGAATGAGGACATCTTTCCCAGTAAGTAAATGTGGTTGTTCAAAGGCATTAAATGATTAGAGTGCCCTAGGCATGCCATCAAAAATGTGGTTGCATAAAAACTGTAGTAGCCACAGGCTCCAGTGGATCTGACCTTGCTGTTCTCTGTGTCTCTGAAGAGGGAAAGAGCAAACCATCAGGAGCAGTGAGATTAGTGTATGATCTATGGTCTCTTTTCCACAGGGACATAAGCTGGTCTGTGGACAAGTTCATGGCCAGAAATGTTGCTTGAATGGGAAAAAAACTCCCAGGTAAATGCTCCTGGTTCAGCCTTGAGCAGAAACTTGTCCAGATTAGTACAGGAAGTGGTCAGCAGAGATGTGAACTGCAAACTGATTTTCCAAAGTCTTATAGCCTGAAATCCCAGAAGTGCAGGATTTTGTGTCTTAACTATTTTGTGCCAGGTTGTAGCTGAAGCTTGTCTCTTTCCAAGTGAGATTTACTCTCACAATGCACCATTTTATCTCCTCACTAGTATTCCAGGCCAGGCCACATTGTGTGTTGAATTAATTCTCTATTTGTTTTTGTGGAGGCTGCAAGAGTTTCCAGACATGCCTGAAATAAACATCCAAGGCAAAGTACAGAGTTCTCTCTTGCTGTGTGTACTTTGCTATGCAGACTGTTGGGCCCAAGGAGACTTCCTTGGTCTCATTTGGTCATCCTCACCCTACTCATACCCTCTGTTAAACATGCTGCAATGACAGATTCTGGATTCTAAAATTCTCCCCCCCCCCTTATCAGCTGTAACCTCCATCAAACTCCTATCAGTTTCATACACACCCCTTAAATAAGGTATCAATGTGAAACTATTTATTAACCTCTGCAGCCTGTTGTTAAAACCGTCAGTTTTCTCATGTCTTTTTCTGATAAATTTTTGTTTTCTTTGGCCATTCCCTGAGCACTGGCTCAATACTATTCAAAACTGGGCTATAAAATGTTGTATAGTCATAATTTTCTCTGATCTGGCAAATCATTGACCATTTTTCACTTATATCTTCATTTCTAGTGGGCAAAAAAGTAAGTTTCAGCTTCAGGAAAGCCTTTTCCACTTTAATTCAAAAGAATTTAATAATGAATGTTTTATTGCCGAGTGGTCCTTGCTTTTCTTCAACTGTAGGTTTACAGGACTTCAAAGCTGGATGATTAAGGTGCAGCTTTAGTTTGTAGCCAGGCAAGCCAAACAATCTATACTTCAAAGGAGGGGAGTGTTCTTTAATGTTGTGGGCTCACCCTTTGTGTTCAGCAAATGGAACTGCTGGGGAAAATGCCATGTGCAGCAGACAAGTGATGTGGCTGCCACTCCTGGGAGGGGGTCTGCTGGCTGAGAAGAGCAACCCACACCTAGCAACCTCAGGATATTTGATGGCTGACAATTAGGTCATTTTTGCATGATGTCGACCTGCAAGACTTGCAGCTTTGCTTTTAGTATTCTCAAAGCTTCTGTCTCTGGGCAACTCCAAGGCTGCTCATACTAAAGGCAGGATTTGAGCCTGAGCTGTTACCTCTCCTGCTTCATTTTGTCTGTGCCTGATTGTTTTCCTTCTCTGATGTGCTCACAGGGTGGATGGTTTTTTTACACATTTTGAGTGTTGAGAAAGGCTCAACTGGTGACAGGAAACATTCAATCCACACAACACTATGATTTGAGGGGAATATGGTACAGGACTGGAAATGAGGATGCTCTGCATCTGTGGCAGTCATGTTGAAAAGGGGCCACTATGATTTTGCTCTTCTAACTCACAAAGCTCTAATGCTTTGTGCAGTTAACCCAACTTTACATCTACAGTTCATTATAGCAGGGTAAGTGGAGAGAAAAAAGGAGCTAGATAGATTCATCATTAGATGGACCTGGAAATTGTGGTGGTGTGTGTCTGAAGCCCAGGCAATGTGATCTAACCCTCCTTATTGCACTTACCTGGTGGATGCTCCAATTCAGAAGTAGAACAAAAGACTCATAATGAAGCAGAAAAGGGCCTGAATATTCTTGCTTCTTGAACTGGTGTGTTCTTTACTTGGACTGTTTCCTTGACTAGAAATCAGTCTTAAAAATCCCTACAAATAAATTCATTTGACGGGTTTGGAATGCAACCAGGTGCAAGCATGCAATGGTGATACCCTGTGGTATCTGAGATCAAAGCAAGGTGTTTGGGGGTAGAGGATGAGTCCACAGACAGTCTGGGTCCTGACTGTGCACTTCACTGTTTTGAGTTGTTGGAGCCCCCAGGAATCAGTGTGCTGGACTCCATGGGCTGGGAGATAGGAAAGGATCTGGGAGGACACCACAGAGACACGTCTGTGCCACAGTAAATGACTTGCAAAGCCATGTGGCTCTGGTGCAAATCTTCCTCATCAGTATTAAAATCTGAGTGGAACTGGGGCTTTATCCAATCAGTATCTAGGCTTTTGTGGGATCTGGGCCACTGTCTCCACAGGGCTCTGGGATTCAGCAGCCAGAGAGGCCAGTGCTGCCAAGAATTGTAGTGCTCTGGAGGCAGAGCTGTCCAACACTGCACTGCCTCTCAGTGACCCATGTGCATGCTGCTGAGGGAGTGCTGACTTCAGCTCACCAGTTAAAGCTTTCCAAAGAGAGGAGGTGCCAGGCAACCTCTGGAGATGCTGAGCAAAGGTGCAGCTTTGTGAGATGCAATACACTCCTAATTTCTGATGTGGCTTTCCCGTTTTGAGAGCACTGCTTTGATGAGATGATGGCCTCCTTTCCTCTTCCATCCTGTGCTGGGAGAACAATCTTGATGCTGTTCAGCTTTTTTTTTTCTTTTATTCTTTGCTTTCTGCTTTCTAGGGCTGGCACTGTCCTTGCAGTTCCACACAACCAACTGTCTAAACAGTATTCCTTGCTTTGTGAGAATCGTTGTTTGATTAATCCCAGTTGCCTAGATGTGTTTTTCATTCTCTGCAAGCTGATAGCCAGTATCATACTGGAAATCAGTGAGTGTCTCCGTATCTCGGTCCTCCACTGGTATGTAAGAATTTCTGATTGTGGCATTCAAAGGATGTTTTTTGGGGTTTTGTTAAATACAGAGAAGGCACTTCTCCATTGATGTATAGTATAACCTTGGAAAGTAGTTTGTGCCTGTTCTCCCAAAACACTGATGTTTAGTTTTATTACAAAAGCATATTCCAACAATAGACAATAATTAATAAATAGAGAATAATTTTTTTAACTTCTTTCAAGTTATTTATGAATAGCAAAAGCATACACTGGAATGGCTTCTGTTTTCATATACTTGTAATAAGATTGGTTTGCAGCTACTGTTGTGTGTCTATTCTATATCTAATAAAGGTCATCCAAGCTGTGTTGGATGTTTTTAATTGGACAGAGTAGTAACAGAACTGGAGTAGATGAAGCTGATCTTAGGATAAGGAGTATGGTATAAAGCATTTTACTGTTGGCTTCCTGAGAATCAGCCTTTCTCAAATTCAGACTCATAGACAGGACTAGAATATCTGCAAACAGGAGCATTTGAGGCTTACGAGTGCTTTTAGAAGACTGTGCCTTTAGAAATACACTCCTTCTTTATGATCCTTACAAGCATGTAATGCTTTCACGATTAGGTATCCAGCTCACCTAACTGGTGATCTTAAATTAAACAAGGCAAGGGAATTAAAACATCTCTGGGAGGCTGGAGAAGCTGTGTCTGTTTGACAAGTGCTTGCAGATTTGCTTCAGAGACCATGGGTTGAGTTTTCACTTGGAGGTAACTGGCAGAGACCAGACTTTGCAGACAATAGTTTACTTCTGTCTTGGGTTTCTGCTTTCACAGTATGAACCATTTAAATAAAGAACATTAAACAATGGAACCTTCTGTGTCTTTAACGCTAGAGCATTGAAACCAGCTGCAGTCGCAAGCCATACAAGCTTATAGCCCAGTAATTTTTCCCTGTGTTGTAGATTTTTATCCTCTTTTATGGACTTTCAAACTCATCTGATTTCTCTTAATTAAAACAATGTAGAAGGGAAAAGTAGGAGGCACTTGTTATGCTCCCCTCATTCCCTCTGTTACCTGACTGGGGCTCTGACAAATCACAAAGCCATCAGTAATTTTTTTTTTTTCCAGCCTTGCAGACCATTAACCCAAATGGTTCTTCGATTTCCGAACTATGTCCTCACAGCCCCCTGTGTACCACAGCTTCCCTATAGATACATGATTCATTATTTGGAAAGCTGCTGTCTTAATGTAATATTAAACAGGCAGCAGCTCAGCAGGTGTCCCCAAGGTAAGGAAGGCAGCATGCTGCTGGCAGCAGCTGCTGCCTTTAGGCTTATCAAGATTTCTTTGTTTTGAAACAGAAGCTGGAAGGCTTTTTAATACATGCTCTATGATTGGCTGAGCAGATCCTGGTTTCTGGCTATTATTCTGCCTTTGACTACAAAGACAAATTCTTATAATACATTCTGCCTGCAATGGCTGCATACAGTTCTGTGCTCTTGAGAAAGGAGCAGGGTTAAGAGAGAGAGGAGGCTCACAAGGTGTGCCCTGTTTCGTCCTTGTATTATTTTTAGTGGACCAGCTGGGCTCAGTGAATCTGTGCAGCAGCCCAGATATTGTCAGCATTTTCAGAATGGGCTTTCTGCTTCTATAAGCATAAAAATACACAAATATATTGCCTGTAAGAGGGCATTGCATTCCAAATAGTGAGGGTGATATTCTGTTCTTCTCATGCAAGTTCTAATTCTCTGTGGCCTAAAACTGTGTAATTAGATTTAATTTATGTTATTCATACCACTGGCAGAATCAGCTCAAATGGCAATGCTGGCATCTCCATTCAAGTAGTATATCACAACGAGCATTGAGCAAAGCTTTTTAGTTCTTTGGGATAAGAACTTTTGTTGTCTGTATTTGAACTTCATAAAATACATTGATGGCTAGGTTTCCCCTGAGGAATATATAGGTCTAAAATGGCCACGTGTAAACTGCATGTGCAATTTTTCTTGCTCTTGCTCTAGAGATATCTGGGGTGTAGTTACAGAGTTTGGCTGCCCAGTGTGGTCATGTATGCTGCAAATATGCTCTTGTACCAGGAGAAAGTTGCTCTATTACACGTGGTTGCTGTACATATCTGCGTTAGCCTTCAGGACTCTGGGGACAGGTTCCTTTTAGTTGTAATGTCTCCTGAGCATTTGTCTCCTTTCTGTGTTCCTTTGTGGAAATTCTTTTAGTTTCCCTCATTAGTAGAGTCTGTCTTTCTAGGACTGTGACCTGGCTTTGATCAGTAGCCTTTGCTTGAAACGTGACAGACCTGTAAACGTTCAAATAACGTAAGATTGTTTAGAGGACATTTTGGAAACAAGATGTAGCCCTCAGTAGGTGTCCTTGTACTTTGCTAAGAGATTGTGAGTGCTGGTACAGTGGAGAGGAGGCTGCTGACCCAGGTTTTCACATACAAGGATTTCCCTTTTGCCAGCTAACTGTTCTGGATGAGGGCTATCAGAACAGAACATGTAGACTACAGTGCCTTGCAGATCTAGAAAAACCAGCGAAAGTTCAAAGGATTTCTGCGGGAAGGGTGTCACTTCACTGGGGTTTGCCTTAGCCCACGAGTGTGGAGATGTCCAGGTAGGAATGTTGTACCAGCTCAGAAGCTGTTGTTTGGAGGAGCTGGGCAGCTCAGTGGCTGGTTGCCTTGGTGCTGTGAGCTTTCTGCACTGAGGGAGTGGAAGCTTGCACGGTAATGCTTGAGGTAGTTCTGCTGTGCTGGATGAAAATTGTGAATAGTCCCAAACCCTAAATTGTGCTTCTATATGCAGTGTGCCTGAACTGTGATCTCTATGGTTATGCACCTGACATTTACTCTGTGCCTCTACAACTCAAAGGTGACTGTCAGCTTGTCAGATGAGAAAGTACCTATGTGCAGGCCTTTGGCCTGTGATGGAGACACACAACTGTCAGGATGGGATGCAGTGGAAGGTGCATCTCTGTAATATTGGCAGTGAATGTTGCAAGACAGAACTTCCACTGGGAAGTCCAGACTCAGAAGCATTCTGTGGAACATTCCCTTGAACTTCAGTGCGAACACAGTCACCAGCTGAAGACATTTCTCAGGATGACTTGCTATTTACCTAACAGGTGTTTTGCATTTGTTGTTTAAATCTGAGCTAAACCAGCATGTCTCTGAAAAGTGAGGTTATATCAGCTATTTTAGCTATCAGCTATTAATTAACCACTTCAAAGGAACTTCCATGAGCATTCTGATAATGCTGTCAACTGGGAGGAGTTTGTTCATTGCCAGTGAGAGGACAGAATTAGAAAAGATGTTTCTAAGCGTTGTTCTGGTAGCAGTTCACTGACAGTTGTCCTAAAGCACAAAGAATTGAAGCCCAGCTTTTCGCATTGCCCATCCTGGAGTCCTTTAGCCATCGACTGTTGTGTTCTGAGCAGCTGCAGTGCTGGGCCCGAGTGACAAATATGCACTTCTCATTTTTTCCCAAGGAACATTGTTGTGACAGTGAAGAATGCTGCATGCTACACAGTCGTGTTTAGATTTATTGATCACCTAATGCATAGCCAGATACAGGAGGAGACTGATGTAAAACTGTTAGTCTGTGCAAACTGTAACAAGGCTACAGACTTGGATCAGAATATCCCTGAGCTCTTAAGTTTGGATGTGGATCAGCAGTATTTCCATCTGCATTGTCTCATCATTAGTATTGGCAAGGTTTCCTCAAACTTGTCAATGTCTTGCCAAAGGCCCTACAGTATATATGCTTTTGCATTTCAGTCCTTTTTCTGTGTTAACATGACAAATTGCTTCGTTTTTTGTAAAAACAAAGTCTGCAAGTGTTGAGTCCTTAATGATAGTCCATTAATTTGCAGCTGCCAAAGCTATGCTTGTAAAGCTTCAGTTACTTTACTAAAGAAGATAATAATGTTCATAATCTGTTGGCTTGAATTTCTGCAGTACTCTGTATTCAGTCTACAGAGAATCAGTCTTTACAGGCTCAGCTAAAAGCTCTGGCATCTGCAGCCTAAGCTTTACTAGTGGATGTCTTCTTTTCCATTCTCCTTAGTTCAAGGTTAAGAGCATGGCTAGGATGGGAGACATGTAGTCTTTTAAAAATACAGTGAGGATGTGTTTTGGTTTCATGGTGGATTTAAGTGCAGGAGAAAGAAAAAAAAAAAAAAGGCTTATGGGCAAGGTGGAGGGAGAAGGTGGTTGTAGAGAGATGTATTCAGAAGGCATGAACCACTTCAGTCCTGTCATGGAGCAGACCTGGCAAAGGTGAGCACAACAGTTCAGAAAGAGTGCAGAAGTTGGATATTATCTCTCCAATATTAAATTATTGAAGAAAAATAGATAAGAATTCACTAATGTTATGGTAAGTAACTTCTTGTCAGAATATAGAATTTTCCTCAGCTTCTTGTTTTGGTGTGAAAGATTTGAAGAAATTTATGAGAATTAGAAAATTACTTGTGGTTGCATGGTAATGCATAAAAATTATCCAGTCATTTTCATTCAGATTTTTCAAAGCATGAAGTATCATCATCTTTGGTCAGGAAGGAATTTCCTCCCTTATAATAGTATGTAAACATAACCACAGTCAGAATATATAATTTGGTACATTCTTCAGAAGTGTTGAGCACTTGCTGCTTTGGAGAGCCACGTGGAACCATATGGCCTATTTTGCACAGCTGTGCTACTATTTTCTGAGTCTTTCATACATACATTTGTAACTTCTTTTTTGTACCCACAAATTAAGTTGCCTTAACTTAGATGCCTTCTACAATGTGTGTTGTAGGGACAGACACACAGCTCCTGCCAGCTGGCCTGAATTGTCGCCTTGTGAGTGTGTGACTTCTGCTGGCCTGAGAAAAAATTCATTTCCTCTCCTTTCAAATCAGAGGTTAGTGAAATGACTGCAGGCACATAACCCAGGCAGTTCCACAGCATCACTGTAAAGGACTGGGCTCACTGTACCTCTCTAGATCTGAAATACGCTGAGCAAAGACAGTGAGGGTTAGTTTTCTGGAGTGGAAGGAAGGAGGGTAAGGGAAAGCAGCCTGCTGGTGGTGTGAGGCTGTCTGCAGAATGTACTGCAGGAAAAAACATTTCTTGCTCCCCCTTGTCATCTGCACTTGCCATCACCAGGTCTTCTTTCCTCCCTTGTCCCCCCCCAGCACACCTGTAGGGAGGGGTAGAAGTTTTATTATTCTAGGACAGACACATCATGAGGTGAACAGCTCCCTGAGAGCTGGTGACATGTCAGACGGATTCTAAAGGAAAGGTTTGTGCATTCTGGAGCACAAGTGTGTGTAAATGGCAGAAGCTGAACTGCAGCTATGCCTTGGTTCCCAGCACTCAGGTTCTTTTCCGTTGGGAGCTCTGGCAAGGAAAACAGTGTTAGCATTGGCAGAGGTAGCACTATACATTAAATCTGTCTGCTTTGTCAGTAGATACGGCTGTAAGAGGCAGTTAATGTGCCACTGCACAGCGAGAGCTCCACCTAAGAAGCCTCCGTCTTGTGCTTCTGGCTTTTAACTGAACATGCTCAATCTCCACAGTAACCCCCTATCAGGAAACATTATTTGAGTCAAGAGCCAGAAGGGTTTAAATTAGTCTAACTCCTGAGGCTTCTTTGGACATGGTTAGAATATTGATACTCTGGAATTCACACTTGGGATGAAACATGCAAGTTGCAACAGAGGTGAAGTGGCGTCATGCAGGTCCTAGAAATTGCTGGTGTTGTAGTTGTTCCTCATGTTAATTATGGTCTATTGACTCCTCTTTGCAATCCTCCTTGCTGGCCTCCTAAGCGAGCTGTGACCATGTTGGAAAGTTTTTTCATCCGTTGCTGCTAGCTAGTAGAAGCTGATAACAAAGCAGTTAAAATACAGCTTGTTTATAAGGATACTGTATGGCATTGGGGGCACATTTCACAAGCTCCTGGAACCTCTGTATTTGGGGAGGCAGTGTGATCATTGTTAATGTCTATGCCTTTTATTGAGCAAAGTAATTGTGGGCAGAAGGTGGAGGGATTGGTGTGCTGGTACAAGGGAGATGATGCATCCTTGGAAATAATGTACTTAGTTGCATGTTATGCATTGGGCTGCTGCAGTAGAAGTGTCCTTTCCTCCATTGTGAAGTACATCAGCCAAATTAAACTGTACTTCATGGCCGCATCCCAGGCAGCATAGCAGAAGTCTCTTCTCTGAAATTGCAAATGACTGAAAACAGGGAGACATGAGAGCATGGGTGTACTAGTAACATAACTACTTTTTAATTCCAAAAGTATAACTTAAAAGATGACTGAGACTTTTTTACTGAAACTTTAAGAAGTTCAGACAAAGGCAGATAAAGCACATTAAGGAAAAATCAGCTCAATTAGTCTCAAACATTACACAGCACTGAACTCATGTAAGTAGGTTTTACAAGCAGAAATTCAAGGTGAAGCTTGTGTGCAATTCTACTTACTTTTCCTTGAAGAGTACTTGAAGTTATTTTTCTCCCTTTCTCTTATCTTTCATCTTTTTTGCCTGCCTGCCATGCTTCCTGGAGTGTGACATCACTTACTAGCATTTGGCCTACCTGGAATATGGGTTTTGTTTATTTCCAAGGCATTGCTTTATTTGAAGTGGTTGCTAGTCTTAAACAGTACTTCAATTAATAGATAAAAGTCGAGAGTAGTAAGGTCACATGCATTATCAAGAAAGACTTCTCCAGGCAGGAATGTCACAGGTTTTATGTATAACAGACCAAAGATTTAGTTTAATTTTAATTTCTTTCATATAGTTTTAGTAATCCTGCACTAGACCCTGACAGCTGACCCAGATCACTAGCCTTAGGTCTATAAGCATTTTCTGTAGTCCATGTGCCAGTACAGAGAAGCTTTATTAGAGACTCTTTTCATGTTAAATCTTGTCAGATGTTTTTGCATAAGAAACCACAGTTCTGAGGTCTCATCTCTTTGTTGGTGCATTTTTAAAGCAGTTTAATGGCTTCTGAAACCACAGAAGGCATGGGAGGGGAGAAGAGATCACAGAGCTTTTGGATTGCTTAATAGATGGCAGTGGCTTTGGAGTGTTTGCCTGCTTTTGCTTTATTCTCTGGGATGAGGTCTAAGTATGGTATCAAAAAAACGTTTACAGACTCATCAAAATCCTCTACAGTGATTTTGACTTGGAAAATTTGGTCAACTTCTACTTGTAACTACCATGGAACTCAGTGAAATAAAAAGTGCTTAAGGAAATAAGGCATTTAATATTTGAATGAGAAGTCAATGAGATTTTAGTGCATGCTTGTGAATCCTGCCCTAAGAAAAAGTGAGCTGAACTTCCTCATTACAATAAAAGGTACTTAAGATTTCCTTTTTCTCATTGACCCAACCAAATGAATATTGAATGTTAAAATCCCCCTAAGCTCATTCCAAATTATGGAAGTGAAACGCCTCTCACCTACAGAGGTGCCTGTTCCTTTTAGGAAAAAATTCCAATGTTGTCTCTTGGAACTGTGACACAGTGATTGTATTTTGATTCAAAGCTTGTTTCTTTCATTTGCACTCCACGATACCAAATTCCTGTGCCTTGATTTTTCTTAATTTTGCGTGTCTTTTAAAACACAATCATGCGTTTACTCATCTCCAAACCAACTTCCAACTCATATATTCCATGTATAAATAGATGAGTGGGTGGAGATAGATGGACAGATACAAACAAAAAAATCATGGCAAGCACAAATCTCTGTTTACTGTACTGTTTAATTCCTCACAAATCATACCCATACTGGGAAACCCCCAGTTTCCCTTGTTTTTATCCCATTCCTCGACTACTTCAGATTTTGCTCGCTGTTTTTTTCTGTTCTCAGGCAGCCTAAATGGACCATCTCAAGATGAGTTTCATATTCATAGCAAATTTCCCCTTCTATTCAAGAATAATTTAGAAAATAGAAACCCATTAAAAGACGCAGTTTAGAAACAGAGAAGTTTAAACTGATGTTGATTGACTGGGGAGTCAGCTGTAATAGATGAGGTTGATCTCCAGCACTCAGGCTCTTGAAAACCTTTGGTTGGGGTGGAAAGTGCTTAGGGTAGAGGTTCAACATTATCTGGCATCAAAAGTAAGAATACTGAAGAAATAGAATTAGGTTTCAAGTATCTATTCAAAGCATTTTTAGTGAACTTTTGCTTACTCATTGATATTTCTTTCATCTCTTGATCCAAAGACCAAGACCGGTTTTGTTTGTTCATTTGGGGTTTTTTTTCCCTGCTGTGCAAGGAAAGATTCCCTTTAACAGAGCTGCCCTTATTCCTGACAGAATTCATCTCCTAATTTTTCACCTTCTGTCATTAACACGGAGATCTTTGAGCCCCGAATTCTGGTACTCACCTTAAAGCCAGTCACCAAGCCCAGGTCAGGGAAGATGAAACATTGCAATTGTTCTTTTCGGCAGCGAGTTTTTGACTATTTGTTGAGATCTTTGTTGCTGCTTGTCTGCAATCAAAGGCTTCCTGTCACTACTTGCTGGAGTAGTGAGGGCAGACACGTCAGCTGGGCCTTGTGTTTCCCACCAGGCACCCTTCCCCAGCCCAGCCCCGAGCCATGGCCAGCTGGGGTTCACCCTCACTGCAGACACTGCAGCTGCCATCCACACCAAAGCACTGCAAAGAAACATGTCAGTGTGTACACGTACACAAGTTACTGTAATGGTGTGACCTCTCAGCAGGCTCATGTGAGCACATCAGTAAGAACAATGATGTAAGAAATGGGTGAAAGGCAAGCTGGAGGGGGGAGGTAAGTAAAAGAAGTTACCTAAGCAAAGAAAGAAGCTGCCAACTTCAGAACCTAACAGCAGCTTTGCTTGAGAATATAAAAGTTCCTCCTTTTACATCCAAAGAGGCAGTCTCATCTCCCATGCAGAAGTCCAGTCCTGTTCCCCCTGAATTTCTGTTCCATGTGGACAAAGGGGATCTAAGGCTTGGCTACACAAGTGATCTTAAAGAGGTTAAGCTTGAGTGAATGAGGTTCAAGGCAAACAAAAAATTCAAGTTTTTCCTCATTGGAAAGAGCTGTATAAAGGCAGAGATACAGCCTGTCTGTTGCAGGTTCTTTGAGCAGGAACACAAGGCAGGACAAGTAAATGTAACAAAGTGATACCTTATGTTTTGCACATTCCAGTGGATGCTTACTTGTCTAAGGATGGTCAAACCCAGAATTTTCAGTAAACAGGGCCTTGAAGAGTAGATTGTGAGTCCTGCTGTTGCTGCAGCACTCCATCTCACCTTTAGCAAGATTTAGTCCCAGTGTTTTTGCATTTAACCTTCCCTTTTGTGGGGCATGGTGGGGAAAGCTGAAAGGAGGATCATTTCTAAGGTTTGGGAGGTGGGAATTGCTCTAAGGTGACTGCTGCTATTAGCAGGTCATGGCTCCCAGGCCAAATGAGATGAAAAAACCATGAGTGGAGGCAGAGAAAAGCAGTTCAGTCAGCTTGAGTTAGTCTGGTCCTGAAGAGAAAGAATTTGTGCACTACAGCTGGGGGCCTGGAGCTAAACAGTTCCCCCCAGGCAAAGATACCTGCCAGGGTATGTAACACACTTTGACAAAGGTACTTGGGACAGGGGCAGCAGAGCATTCAAGTCAGCTGGGACCTGCAGCCCTTTTGATGGGGAGCAACAACCAAACAAATCTCTTAATCCTTCTAGGCTCTTACACTTACTGTGTATGCTGACAAGGTTGCCATCACCTTTCCAACTCTCCAGGTTGTTTGGTTTCTGTACGCCTGGATGAGAGGCAAGTAGAGCTGCCAACTTGCTTCATGGATAAGGATGAAATCCAGTGTATCTTGTCCATACACAGGAAATCTGCAGCAGGCAACTGAATACAGGATCCCCTGGTCATAGGCTAATGCTAAAGCAGATGGATTATGCACCTCCAGAGTTAAGCCCCCTGTTCCTGCACATCTTTTGAGATATTTGCACTCTGTTTGTGTTTGCAGACCGTTTTATTTTGTCTCTGGCCTGGAGATGAAAGTAGCTTTGAGCAAAAGGACTGGAATTTCAGCCCGTGGCAATCCTGAGCTATGCAGCGTTTGTCTCTGAGGCCCAGTCTTATTTATATGGAAGCTTGATTAAAGATGAGTGAGAAATTTTTTTCAAGGGTATGAAAAACCCTTGTCTGTGTTTAAAATCATTGACAGTGTTCTTCTCCATCTCCATCAGTGGTGCTGAGTAGCCAGACATCCTGTTTGATTCACACAATAGAAGTAGAGCTTGTGTGCTTCAGGGTTAGAGTTTAACATCAACCATAGTAAGGGCTGGAACTCCCTTAGTGGCAGAGAAGAGCTGTGAATTCAGTAGCTGAATATGAACTTCATCCTCCTGTGAGAGGCAAAACTAAAATTCTGTCTCCAAGTGTTGCTGGGCAGGAAGCTTTGAAATAGTTTTCCTAAAACAATCCCTAAAGTCTAGTGTGTTTGAATTGATACAGTGTTGTGTTTCCAATTCAAAAATCCATGATAGGATCCTGCTTTGTGTCTGAGCCCATAAAAGAAATCATCACTGAATTTCAGGTAAAATTCTAGACTTCTAAGAAGTTTCTTGTGACATTGTTTCCTTGGGCTGTTGGCTTGTTTGTTTATTTATTTGTGGAGGTTGTTGGGGTTTTTTTGGGTTTTTAAAGAAGATCTAGGTGTTTGAATTCCACTCTTTCTCATTTTTGTGACTACCAAGACTGAAAAGCTGTTGAATGCGACAACAATGTAGAAAGGTGTGTCTGAACTCTGCCTTTTAGTAATCCCTAATTTTTCTGCTGGATACCTCAAGGGTGTAGTGGAAGGAACCAGCCAAGTGTACAAAGAAATATGAGTAAAAGCTTATTAAAAGAGGAAAATGTTTGCAAGTGGGTCTCGGTGCTCTGCCACTGCATAGTCACATCATGCTACATTCTTATTTCTAAGTTAGCCTTCATGTGTGGAGCTGCCTTCATTTGCTTGTACTTACATGTCTGGTCACTACTGACTCTCCCACAGGCAGATTGTAGGTTCATGACCTTGCTTCTATTTCAGGTTTTAGTGGGGAAAGCCAAACATGGAGGAACCATATGTAGTCTTTGGCAGAATCTCAGGTCTGGTGTGTACAGCAATCTTTTTTTCCCATTCAGTTTTTGCTTTTTGCAGGCTCAAATAGAAGTATAAATAGGTTTTTTTCCCCCTAAATGCTTCCATGAAAATTGTCTATGAAGGTTTAGAAAGCAGTAGGCTGGTCCAATCTAACATCTTAGGGGAAGAGAACTTGTAGGCAGGTCCCTGTGCTACAGTGGTTTCTTGGGAAGATGCTGATGCAAATTTTGCAGGAGTCCAGTAAGTCATCTTCATCCTCTGCCTATTGTGTTTCTTATGGCAATCTTTGTATGGGTTAGTGCAGCTAATTCCACTTTTGTGGAAAAATTTACAGTTTGTGTTTAATTCTAAGACAAGCTTATGGTCTCTTCTTGCCCTTCATGGCTTGGGTGGGCAAGATCTCAGCTGATCCCTTTAAACTTAAGAACAAGATGTATTTTTACCTTGACCAAACTCAGTTGTTTGCTGGTAATGGGACCCATACAGTAAATGTCTTTTTGAGGCTATTTCATTCCTTTGAAGAATGGTGGCCTAGCTTGAGCTCAGGCCACCTATCTGCCAAATGCCAGGTCCAGAAACCCATTTCTGATGTGTATTGAGGGCTGTGGAAAGCCTCTTTCAGTCCTATAAAACATTTGATTGTGAAAAAGGGCTTGTCGGTAGGTCTGTTGGGTAAGGTGCAAGAATTAGACTTCACGACCTCTGCTTTAACCATAAAGATGAGTATGTTGGTGAAAAAGATTTAGGCAGTGACAGGAATTTCACAGACTGCAGTTTCCTGTGCAGACAGTTTTGTTTGCAAAGGATGAAGGATGTCATCCTTGCAGTAGAATATGGTGGGACATTGATCTGGTCAGATGCCTGCATCCTGGCCTTGAGCTAGAGAGCTGTTCTCTTTATATACTTTAATGAATATGAATAATTCAGTAAACTAAAATACAGGAGACTGTCCAAGAGGATTTGGGCACATATGGGGAAAAAGCATCATGGCTTTTGTTTCTTAAGCTGCACAAGTAGTCCCTGGTGGCTGCTGTTTCTCCTCTTTAGTGAAAGACTGCCTCAGTTTCCCAGTTTAGTGAATTGCTTCTCAGAGAACCACAAAATGCTTCCCAATGCATCTCATTTACCACTTTTGCTTTGCAAATCAATAGATGTTCCATGAGTGTGTCAAGGTAAGAAAACAATTAATAGCAAGAGAAAGTACTTCCTTGGCTAGCAGGCAGCTCCCAGCTTGCTTCTTTCCCTAGATTAGCAAGGATTTAAGAAGCACATGTTCTGTGTATGCTAAATCAGCTCTGCAGAAACCACAGAATACCGTCATCCTGCTCTTATCTCTGAATTCCACGGGCAGGCAATCTCAGCTGCTCAGCACAGGCTGGCAGCTTTAGCTTGCCAGTAGGTGCTGAAAGCCATGTAAGCGTGGAAATGACAGTGACACACAGCTCAGATGTTATCTCCTTAGCAAAGCCAAAGACAGTTTCCATGGTGATGGAGAAGCTCCAGGCCGCTGGGGATGCAGCTGCTGAATTGGACAGGATCAGTAGCCTTTTCATGCAAAGGCTGTTCTAATAAAGCTTTTATGTGTTTATGTGGCACTCACTAGGTTGTATCCAGCTCTGGAACATAAAATGAAAGGTGAGGGGAAGATTTAAATTACTGGAGTAGGTGCTGGCCTAAAAGTGAAACAGGAAAAGCAGGGTCAAAATGTTTTAAGTATTGCAGTATCCACAAGGGACAGTTTTCTGTGACAGCTTGAGTGAATTTGATATTCTGGTCAGTGCTTTTCTGAGATGTTGCACACCGACGTTAATAGTTTCTAAAGGTTTTACATCAAGTGGTAGAGTCAGAATCATATCCCCAGCTCTTCCTTCTGAATTGGATGCAAAATCAGAATGGGTCTCTTTCTTTTTATTGAGACTATAAATATCCCAGACTTGGAGAAAGTGGATGATCTTGTGACTTCTACATCTGAAGTCTTAAAATGTCTTACACTTCACTTAGTCCCTCTTTTGGGTAAAAATCTCTCAATACCTCAGCACAGGTATGTGGAATTAATTTTTTACTTTTCCTTCAGGATCTTATGGTCTGTGCTTTTGCTTTTCTTGTTGGTGAGACAGCAGATGCATCTCCAGGTTTCCCACTCTGGAAATGCATATTTTGTACTTCTGCTTTGATCTTCTATCAAACTGTGTTCTGTGGCTGCCACAGCACATCAGCAGGAGTTATCTGTAAAACTGCCCAATTAAAATAATAATTTAATTAATTTGACCAAGATTTTTAGCGGTGTTAAACTTTGGTTGCTCTCTTCTGAACTGGATACTAAAAGATTTGTATTCTGTCTTTCAGGTGGTGCAGGGGACCGGGAAAAGATGCCTGTCAATCATGAGGCTTTCCTGCTCATGGCTAATTCCCAGAATGAAATGGAAGATTGGGTGAAAGCTATCCGACGGGTTATATGGGCTCCATTTGGTGGAGGTATTGCAAATAGCTCACATGCACATAAATTAAAACATTTGCCTCAAGGTAAAACATATTCTTGTGATACTAGGATATGTGTAACACTGTAAAATCACTGAGATGTCTAGATAAGCTCTTGATTGTCTGAAGTGTTTTGAAGCAAGGGATGGGGTTGTTTTGTTGGGGTTTTTTCTGCTAGGGGATGGACAGGAATGAAAGGGAAGTGCACATCCACAGTGTATAAATGTCTCAGTCAGAAATGGGTGGTAGTAACAAACATACCACTGTTGTCAGTATTTAGTTTACAGCAAAATATTCCATGGACCTTATGGGAATGAAGGATTCTGTCCAGTTATCTCAATTTTCTTCTGTTAGGGCAGATGCCCATCTTGAACATCCATACAGCCAGAGACAGCAAAACTTAATTCAGTTAATGTAGGGCTGAGTTTCTTCTCTCTGCCCAGAGAAGGCAGAGCTTCCACTGGCTTCAGTGGTTGTGTAACCTGTGTAAGGAAGAACAGGGTCAGGCTGAGTAAACACCTGTAGGGTAATACAGCTGTTGACAAGTCCTGTAGTTAAAATGAACAAAACATCCAGACTTTCATTGTTTAAACGAAGTCTTTGAATTCTCAAGTCAGTAGATTAGATAGGAGTTGTTTTTCTGGTTTAGCACAGAACAAGGAGTCACAGATGTTTGCTTCTGGGTTTGGTGTTGGTGACAGCAGCTACTGGCCTGGTACTGGACACTGTGCTTTGAAGTGACTTGGGTACTACTGATGGAGTTCATGCAAATAGTGGTATCATATGCAGATAGTGCTGTCGACCTTTTCTGAGAGGAACAGATAAAAAAGTGCCAGATAAGGGTTAGGTAATACAATTACTCTTGCTGAAATGAAGTTACTAGTTTTCCTGGATCTGGAGGGGGAAAAGTGACCTTGATGTACTAAGAAGACCCGGCGTTTGTTAGTCACTTTTGTCCTGGGTTTGGGGTTTTTTGGGGTTTTTGATTTCTTTCAACTGACTCTTGAAATTTGTAGTCTTTGGGTAGCAGCACTTGGTTTGTCTGGAAGAGATACAATCTCTACTGATGCAATCCTTTCCAAGGTCCTTCTTTCCTTTGGCAGAGAGGGTATAGATACAAAAGTTAGCTTGTGTCTGATCTGAAGTTACATGATGATGCAGTTGGGCTGTGGCAGAAAAACCCTTCTTCGCCAGTACTATAAAACTGTTCTACCAGAATTTCTTCTCAAACATGAGTATGTGCTTCTTTTGACTCCCTTCTGAATTCCAGCCACAGTGAAGGGTCTTTTAGACTGATTTCAGTGCAGGTCTTCCATCAGAAGTCTCAGAATCTCAGAGCTGGTATTTCTGTAGCTGTTTGTAGTGTACCTTATGGTCTGTATTTTATAACTTTGCAATGTACATTCAAGAAATACTCTGAGTAAAAAGGAAACATTCGCTCATGATAAATAGTGCACTCTCTAGCAGTAGCCATCTTTAGGGCATGATATTGTCAGCACTGCTGGAATCAGTGCAAATTTGACTTCATGTTTTGCTTGTGTTTTGTCAGTCTCTTGAAGTAGTTTCAAAACAAACATCTTTAAGTATTAAAATAATTAATAATCCTAATATTTTAAAAGCAGAAAGATGAGAATGGCATCAAGGTAGTGATGGATTTTATTTTTTTTTTTTTCTTTGCTTAAGTTTCTTTACTTTTGAATTTCTCTGCAAAGCAGTTGGATAATACTTTGGTCTTTAAATGAGGCAGATATGCTTACACTGATTCCAGGAACTGCAGCTTTATGAAGCATCAAAAAACATAAAATGAAATAATGAGAATGTGGAAGCAAGGTAGCACAGGGAAGATTAGAGCAGTGCAAGGGGGAATAGAGCAGCTTCTGCTTGTTGCTATTTTCACATCCTGCAGACTTGATCTGGTTCAGTGATCAAAGTCAGTAAAGGCTGCTTTGGCTGTTGGTAAGAGCCAGCTTAAGCACTGTGGAAGACAAGCACTGGTGTTTGCAGAGTTGGAAAGAATTGCAGTTGTGTATCAATGTTTTTTCTCTGTCTGTGGATAAAAACTGGCCAAGGACATGGATACATACTGGACAGTCAGTCTAGCCTGAGCTCTCTGCCCTCAATACTCAAATGCATTAGCCTAAAGCTAGCTTGACTGTGCCTGCTTTGTGGTCCAAGCTGCAAGAGCAGATTCTTACGTTGTGGGCACTTCTCTGAGCTGATGAAGTGCAGCCACTGTCAGGAGTGGTCTTCTACCCCCGGAACTGAGTGTTCCACCACATTTCATTCTGCTGATGGTAGTTATGAGTTGTGCAGTAGGAAACGACCTGGCAGGAAATAAAAGGAGGGGGAGGATTAGTTTGTAGGTAGATTGATTCCTTGGCCCTGCTCACCATGCAGCTGCACCACCAGTAGTTCCAGCACAATGCAGGCAATAGGGAGACAGGATGGCGTGGAAGGGAGCAGGCTTCATTCTGACTGCAACCCACACATAAACTGGCTTAAAGAAACCCTGCAGCTGCACTTCAGAAAGAAGGATAGGAATGCCATTAACTGGGAAACAGTAAAGATATTCAAACCATTGTTACCAAATTTTTTTTAGCTAGTTTGGGGAAATGATCAAACCTACACCTTCTCCATCATAATCAGAGCAGGACAGTTTCTCTGAGTCGAATTCCAGCTTAACTCAAATGTGGGAGGACAATAAACATAGCTGTCTCTGTTTTAATGGAATAATTTGAACTCTGCTTTGCTACCACCACTAATTTGAGAGCCAAGTCTTATCTATCAGCACTTTTTAATATATTAAGCTAAAGGGAGGAGTTAAAAAGCAAGCTTTATTATTAATATGCAAATATCCAGCCCTGGAGAAGGTTGATATGGTGTAAAAATGAATTATGCCAAGATAAAAGGGGAGGCTTAACCACACTTTAATCTTTGCTGATGTATTGAAGAAACATAAATAAAAAAAGGTATAGGGTACCTTCTTATGTGTTGATGCGGGTATATGAACTGTGCTTAAAGGTGAACAGCAAAGGCTTCATAAAGTAAAACAGAAAACTCCTCAAAGCTGCTGAGGATCACAAATTACTGATAGAAGACACAGTCAGGTTTAAAAGCCGTATGGAATGTGTTCTTTGAAATACGCTTCAAATGTGGCCTTAAAACAAAATCCTAGAGTTCCTAAGTCTTTTGAAGAAGAGCTGTCTTGTTTATAGGGAAAATAATCTCTAGCAAGTTTCCTTGAGTTTCAGGCTCCTGAATTCTTGAGTCTAGTACACCTCATTTAGAGCAGAAGATTTTGTAAACTGAGATTTGAGAGTGTTCCATACATTTTGATTGTCTTTAAGACAGAAGTTTGTTACAGTGACTTGATAAAAGTGAGTTTTGGAGCACATTCTGACAGAGGATGATTGAAATTGTTTTCTATGATCCTTCTTACCTCTGTGACAAATTTTTCTCCAAGTTTACACCACTGAAGGCTTATCTGGAGAGTCCTTCTGTGTCCTACAGTTGTGCTGTTCAGTGGCTGCTCATTAATGTGAAGTGCTTGTAGCAGTGCCACAGTGCTAAATCAAAGGTGGTTTAGCTGTGGGCTTGGGTGAGAGTGACCTTGCTCTTGCCCTCCCAAGCTGGATGCATTGGAAGTGTTTGATGTAGCTGGGGGAGAGAGGAGGTCTTGGTCTGTACAAGTGTGGTGGGACTGTGCTTCTAGTCTGAGGAGGTACAGCCACTGCAAGGAAGTTCTTTTTCATGTGCCTTCCTCATTTCTGTCTTACATCATCTGTAAAACAGAGTTTGTCTAGCACTGAATTTCTGGCCATGAGATACAAAACCTAAGCTTTTTGGTGCCTGAGTTGAATGCCAGATGGCATAATTCTCTCACAGCTCAGCACACAACAGCACAGCATGGGGACAGAATCATTCTGTGTTAATCTTGATTTATGTTTGTGTTTGTTTTCTTCTGTTTATGTATTCTGTCTTGCCATGAGCAGTTCCTCGCTTCTCTGCCAGAAATACATGCCTCAGCCCCTTTCTTTCTCCATTACTTTATCCTAATTTCTCCTCCTTTTCATCCCAAGCTTTCATCAGTTACTTGTGATGGAGGGGAGGTGAAGCACTTGGAAGGGATGTGTTTCCCTTAAGCAAACATGAAGAGCTTTACCCTGTGACAAAGTAATTGTGTTGCCAGAGCTTCATGAATAGTTTTTTCAGGAGGAATAGTCACTGTTAAATTGGTGGGGTCTGAAGAAATGTCCTCTGAGGAAGCTGTTCTACTGTCGTTAATTCCAGACATCCTTTCCATACAGATAAACCATGATGTATGGATTCTTTTTCTTCTGACAGCAAACAGTGCAGAGAATGGGCTTTTTTGGGAACCAGGACCCTGTGAAATTATGCCTTGTATTAGGGGAGAGCTGAATGATGTGGGACAAGGTGTCTGAGGTGTAATTCAGTTCCTGGCTCAATCTCCTTATGATTAATGGGAGACTAGCCCTGCATAGGGCTAATTAGGGATCCTGCTTTAGATGAGTAAGTGTCTTTGAGATAACATCTGCATGAGAACAAACATGACTGTTGTGAAGGGTGAGATATTGATATGAGATGCATATCCACCAGGATGCCAAACTGTTTAGGAGCTAGGATACAACATTAAGTTTTGGGAGTATTGACTTTTAATTTTTTCACCTGTAAGATGGAAATTTTTCAGTAAGAGCAGCATAAACCTAGATTCGTGTCAGTGAATTTAAGATGCTAAGATACCACTGAAGAGGTGATGAAGGAGGTGGTTTCTGTTACTTGCCCAGAAGAAGACAGAAAGGTGGTTTCTACTCCCTTTCTCATTTGCAGTCTCCCACAGAGTGCGACCTCAAGTAAGATTCCTGACTGGGTCAGGAGGAGCCCCTTCAGGAGGTGTTAGGTTTGGCTTCCCCTGTGCCGGCTGCTCCAGGTGTGTGGGGAGTGGCACTGGTGTTTGTTGTGCCTGATACCTGCTGTTATCTCTGCACAGAGATAGCTGGCGCCCATGCAGCTTATCAGTGTTTGCTCTTGCTGTTGTCTAATGCTGGGAGATGGGCCCAGCCAGGGGAAGAGGAAGAGAAAGATGATGGGGGTTATGAGATCAGGTATCTGCCCAGGACTAGGGGATGCCTGAGTCATCTCAGAGGAGAGGAGGTGCTGGGTTCACCTTGCCCCCAGGCAAAAGTGTCACAAATGGTACACACCTGTAGATATGGAAACTAAGATACAGTAACTGAAGTAAGCTGGCAGTGGATCTCGCTGCCAGAGCTGTTTACAACAGAAAGTGTTTCTGGGACCCAATTAAGTTCTTTTTTTCTAATGTATCTCTCTCAGATATATCTGGGGCTTCTATTACTACCTTATGACCAACTTATTTTACCATCACATTACAGCCTTGAGGTAGGGAAAGGCAATTGTCCTCATTTTTTTATTAAGGAGGGATCTGAAATATTGAGCCGTCAGATGGCTTGCCTGAGGTGACAATGACTATCTGTAGAAGAACCACTCTGACAGCATTGCTCTGCAAGGCACCTAGAAAGATTGCACCCATGGACCTTGACTATAGTCAAGTCTTTTTCATGTGCCTTGCTTTGGGAGAATGCTATGGATCATGGAGAGAAGAGGGGACCAGGAGATCTTGTGGATTTTCAAGGGTTGCTTCCTTCAGTCTCAAGAACAGTCCTCTTTTTTGTGCAGGAAACCAAGCAAAGGTGGCAGAGGTTGCATGGATGAACAAGATGCTTGTGACGAAGCTCATTAGCTAAAAAGGAAGCATAGAAGAGGAAGCAGGGACAGGTGGCCTAAGAGGAGGAATACAGAGAAATTCCTGAGCATTCAGGAGTGGACTTAGGAAGGCTAGAGCAATCTGGAGTTGAATCTGGCAAGGGCAGTACTGGGGCCAAAATTCTTTACCAAAATTACCTTTGTTAATGACCTGAGTAATGGGACAGAGTAGACCCTCAACAAGCTTGCAGATGATACTGGGAGGACTGATTGGTGCATCAGATGATTGTGTGCCATCATTTAGAGGGGTCTCAACAGGGTGAAGAAAGGAGTGAATAGGAGCCCAATGAAGTTATCAGAGAGTGATGCTCCTGCACCTGCAGATGATGAACGCAGGCAACAGCACACATAGGGAACTGACTGACTGGAAAGGATCTTTGCAGAGAAGAACTGGGATGCTTTTGGACAGGTTGAACATGAGCCAGCAATGCACCCTTGTGGCCAGCAAATTCCTGGGCTGCTTTAGGAAAAGCATTGCTAGCAGGTTTAGGGAGGTGAGCCTTCACCTCAGCACTTGTAATTCAACATCTTCTGTTCTTTGTCCAGTTCTGGTCTGCTTGGGACAAGAAGGCCATGGGATTACTGCAGGGAGTCAAGTGAAAGGCCACAAAAATAATTAAAGGATTGTGCAAGAAAATTCTAAGGGAAGCGGAGGAGGCTTGGATTGTTTAGCCTGAAGAAGAGAAGGGTCAGAGTGGTTCTTATCAAGGCTGGTGTATAGTGTGTAGAAATATTTGATGGAAGGGTCTAAAACTAGAATAAAATCTAAACCATGTCAAGGTGTTCCTAACTGACTTTTTGAGATCTTACCTCTACAAGTCAGATCCTGCTCCCCTGCTGCTAACATGTACTTCATCTCTAAAGCTGCTGGCTCAAGGCTTTCAGTGATGTTCAGTACTAGTGCCCAGGCTGGTCTGGGCTCTGGGTGCAGACCATGACAGAGGGAAAACTACAAACAGAAGTCACCTCTGTTATATTTTTATAACAGGTGAGCTGGTTAAAGCTTTTCATGGGATTTGCTTGATGGAACTTCTTTTGGTTGGGAAATGCTGATTTAATAAAATGAAACATTATATGGGTATGTTTTCATTTGAACGAAACTTGTGCTAGGAAAGGTTCTTTGAGCTCAGGGTAGAATTTTTAATACAAGCTATGCCCCAAAATGATCTTGTATTCCAGAGGTTGTATAAGTAATTAAGATGAAAAATCTATCTGAAGCCCTTTCCTCAGAAAAGGTTCTGGGAAAAGAGAAGATGGCAGGAAGGTCTGATGGATAAAATGACACATCTAACTTGAACAGTTGCGCAGTCATGAGTTTTACACCAAGAAAAAACTGTGTTTCATGCAGTGCACAATTGAATCGTGAAACTCATTGTCACAAAATGCAGAAATAAAAAGAATAAATGGATTAAAAATAAAATTAGATGTGTTTATAGAAGATAAGTCTACATGGGCAGTCAAAGAAAGATTTCTGGAGGTAGTCACTAGCTTAATACACCCATTTTACAAAGAGCAGTTCAGCTTTAGATAAAATGTGATGGGGCTTGTGTTTGCTTTCCTCTCTCTTCAGCTATGATGTACCATGGAGAGTTGAGAGTGGCTGTGCATTTGTTGTATTGTTGGTGGCTACTGCCTGTAGCACACAGTCTGGCCAGTACCATCCCCTGCAGTGCTGGTTACTCAGTGAGACTATTCCTGTAATCATTAGATATTCAAGTTTGACATTTGAGAGCTGACAGTCTTTAAAACACTAGTAGCTCTCACTGCATGTCCTGGCAGTGTATTAATGGGACAAACATGTTCTTGTGGTGTTTCCCAGTTTGCTGGCAAGTATTTTAATTTCTGTGTATTAGTCCTTTGATGAATGTTATGAGAATATGTGATTACTGAATGAAAGGGAATGGTAGCCGGCTCCTTGCAAGTTGCAATTTTAACCATTTAGGAGTTGAGAAGAAATAAATTCACCCTGTCTCTCTTTTCCTGTTTTCTTTCTAATGTTGCCCTTCTCCCATCCACAGTTGCTCCTTTTTTCTTCTACTTCATCATCATGTAATTTGACTCGCAATTTCCCCTTCATGTCTTCTCAGTTGCAGTTAGAGAAGGGAACATTCATCTCTTTACCGCTTCTAGAAGTGTTCTGTAAAGGCTTGCAAATTTACTGAAGTGTTTTACCTATTTTACAAATAGGAGCTAAATGCTGCTCCTTTCCCAAGCACAGCTGGTCAGGTTCAGCTGCTGCTGAAACTTAGACAGTGACCTTATTGCTTGGGTGGCAAAGCTGTAAGTTGGTGAGGATTTTAGCTGGGCAGTGGAGGATAAAGAGAAATATGCGCGAATTAAGTAACAGATTTTCATCATTGATTGAATTGAGGATGCAACAAAGTGAAACCATATACAATTGACCTGGTAGTGAGTTTTACAATTGAAGGTTAGAGACTGACTGACGTATTTGTGATGAAGTTTGATTTGGATAAACATCCATGTGTTCAGTGTTGATCCCGTCTGCATCTCAGTGCATGATTGTGCTTAGGTTATCAACCCTGGGATATGGGAAGGCCTGGGACATGGAAAAACTTCAGGACGTAAGTTTGTTTGGCTTTCTGAATGGATAGAAGTGCCTAATGTGCTAAATGTTGGCTGTGAGTCTGGATCACAGTCCCTGACAGGTTCCTGGATGGCCAGAAATCCAGATGAATAATTTTATTCCATACTAGAGATTTCAGACTCTGAGATCCTTTCATTTGAACCCACAGCTGGAATTCTCATTCATCTCTAGTGACAAGACACTGGTGGCAACAATTACACCATCTCATAACTATTTTTTACTTACTGACACCCAGAATTTTTGTAAAGCTTTTCAGTGCCGTGGGGGCATCAACAAGCAGCACCACTGGAAAAAGGTGACCTGCTGATCAGGTGCTTTCTACAGACATAGCTTCAGAAAATTGTATGGATACTGTTTTTCAAACATAGAGAGACTTATGCAAGAGTCAATAAGTAAAAAATTCTGTAAAATATGGTGTTAGGTTGTGGGGAGAAAGAAGTTGTCCAGGACATGTCAGCCCAGATCATTGCTTGCTAAAAGACATTCTTTTGCTGCTCTTCATTTTTTGTTCTCTAAATGGTCTTGTCTTTGTTTAGAGAGAAATAGAGCAATAAACACAGGGGGCTGGCTGTAGATTCAGGACGCTATGTTCAAGTGAGGTTTAGGTCTGTTTATAATCTTTGCTCTGTGAGCACAGTTACAATCTCAGTTTGGAGCATTAACTGGTCAGGCCATCACTGGGTAATTTACAATGCTGCTTAGTCAGTTCCTTTCCTGGCATATTTTAGAGGGATGGGCAGACACATAACACAGGTTAAGAACAATCTACTGTGGTAGAAAGGTGAGCATAGCTATTTGCAAATCTTTAACCCAGAGTGAACTGTTTTATCAGTCAGTAAACAGAAGCCTGTTTATCCTCAAAAGATTCAATTTCACCAGTAAAGGTTGAGACCTCAAGCCCAGAGCAGGTGAGGGGTGTGGGGACACAATTTTGTTCAGAGAAGGATCTGACTGAAGTGTTTGGAGAGGGAGGAAATGGGAAAAAATCTGTACAGAAGACATTAGTGCTGAAGTTTTTCTGCTGGTTTCAGCTCTGTGGCTGATCACCTCTAGCCAGTTCATTGCCAGCTTTCAGCAGATAAAAGATGTTCAAGTGCCCAGGTTTACCTGGGTTAAAAAATGAGTCTGTACAAGGTTCAACCTTTTTGAAAAATGGGGAACTTCAGTTATGGTTCTAAGTTTGATACTGGGCCCCTTCTGTACAAATAGAGCAATTTCCTAGATCTGAGCTCCCTCAGATCTGCTTGAGTGTACCTGTATATTAGCTAATCCTCTAAGCCAGCATCTAAAAAATACACACACCCCATGGGCACTTGGTAGAGCTGTGCAAGCCAACAAGTTTGCTCACAGTCAGAGACGAGGAGAAATGCTCTGAGTTCATGCAGGTTCACCATTCCTGTCTGTTGCAACCAGACTGAAGACTGAATTTCACCTGAGTTGGATGCCAAGCCTGAAATGTACCTGGATTTTCAGAGGTTGTGTGAGCTGTCGTGAACTTTCCAGCCTGTCTGGAGGCTTGTAGTGATGTGTAAAGGCAGGATGCTTTCTGCCTGTTCTGGTAGCTACAACAGAATAACTGCAGTGGTGCTAGCTCATGAAAGCAGTGCTGGGGCTCTCTCCCTGCAATGACACTGGGAAAGAAAATGCCTCCCCAGCAGCAAGTTCATGAGAGGTGTAGTGTTCGAACAATTTTATAATCCTAAGTTGTTTTTTAGAAAATAAGAGCTGCTAAACTTTTCTATGGTTAAACAGCTTCATGCCAGTGGGGAAAGAGGGAGTTCAGTCTCCATTACTCATTCTCTCCTTGGCACATGTGTACAGGGAGATCTCCAGGTGAAAACTTCAATGGTGTTTTATATGCAATGTGGCAAATGATTTGCATTATATTGCTATTCTTGCAGTATCAAGTATACTTCTGGAGTCTTCAGCCCTTGCAATCCAGTGATTAAGTGTAAACCTTGGATTTCATTTTTGACAAATGTAGTTAACAGAAAAAACAGGATCCAAGTGTGACATGCAAATTCAAAACACAGAAGAAAAATTTTATATTTTTATATTTATATAGTGATTTTTATCCCAGTCTCATCATATTCCATAGTCTAAGTCATGAATTTTAACACCCTGTTTTTAAAAGAATTGAGAGTTTCATATAAGAAGACAGGTGCCACTTGTGGAGTGTGTAGCACAGTGTGGCTGTCACAGGACACCTCTAGCTGCAGAGTTGCCTTGTGCAGGGAACAGCACTGAAGCAGCTGCCATTTTCTGCTTTAGTTCTGATGCTTATGTGAGCAAGCATGTGCTCCAGCCCTTTTCTCTCACTAGAGAGCTGTTTCCTCTTTGGAGGAGAGTTTGCCTCAGCTTCATCATCTCATAGCATTTCAAGTTCTGCTGAAGTCTGATCACGCTTTTAGTCGTGCTGTGTCCTTGGGCACAGAGGGGCTGTGAATTTCACAGGTTAATTATATTTTGTGTATAACAATATCCATGTTAAAGAGCATGACTTTCTATTTCATTGGATACCTCCTTGTTTCTGTGTTTTGAGAGATGGAAAACAGAAATTGAGAAGTGTATGGAAGAATAAAAGTCTGCATTTGCTATCTGCTGTGTTCCCATCCCAAACACTGAGTCCTAGGTTCCATGATGTTATTAGCAGATGTGACACAATTTGAGGTACTATTCCAGTAGTGCCAGAAATTCTGGTGGTGTCTCAGCCATTTAAAAGCAGATTTGTCCTGCTCACCAGTTAGCATTGTGGGCAGGTTCTCTCTAACCTGCAGCCTGTGTGTTCACCACTAGGAGAGAGAGGTTAACAAAAGGGTGAAGAATACTCAGGACCTCATTTGTATCTTTGGTTTAAGGATTTCCATCACTTTCTAAATAGTCTTTAGTGTGCTTTAAATACTGTTTAGGGTATTGCCTGGGCTTCTGGTGTCTAGCCATGCAGTACCATGCTACTCAGGGTATACCTTAAATACCTAAGGAATACCTAACTGTCTTGCCAGTTATAGAATATTTTGATTTGGAAGGGATCATCAAAGTCCCAACTTCTGGCCCTGCACATGACAGCCCCAAGAATTGCATCATGTTCAAGAACTGGAGCTTTTGATCCTGGTACTGCCTTCCCTTATAGTAAGAGGCACTCTTTTCCTCAAGGAGCTTTTGGTCAGCAGAGAATATAGAAAATTTGTTGTGAGACAGCACTGTCTCACTGACTAGAATCTCATAGTTTGTCTGCTAGGTCAGTATCTCCTTGGACATGTGTGTTCAAACTGGGCCACAGAGCAGCTAAGCAAGGGTTGTGCCACTAAGTTCAGGTGAATGTGCTCTGTATAGTGCACAGACATTTTAACAGCAGAAGCAGATGAGCAGCTGCAGACAGGGGTGCTTTTTATTTTTTTTTTTTTTTTTTTTTTCCCTTCAGGGAAGAAAGGGAGAGAGAAAACTTAGCTAATAGTGATAAAATTACTCAGAAGCCTGGTGCAAGGGTTTTGCATGGTGAGTGCTGCAGATCTGCAGTCACATGAGTGCATTTTGTGAATGGGATGGAGGCCTGACCTCTGTATAACTGCACAAGGCATTGCATGGTAAGCGTTTTTGCTAATGACATGCTTCTTACCCTGACAGCGGGAGCTGAGGGGGGTTGAGTGTTTTCCTGCAACTAAAGTGCCTGGGTATTGGCTCACATGTAAGGAGTTGTATTCCCTTCCTCTACCAGTTATTCAGCTGAGCTAAAAATTCAGGTAATTTCTCTGTGAAGAGCTAAAGCATAAGCAGTAAGCACCAAAAAAACCTGTGTGGGTCAAGGAGTGTAGCATTTCCTAAGTTTTGTTAGACTTTCCAACGTGTCCCAGAGCTGTGGAGGTACTCTCAAAGCATGCTAAGGCTACTGTGGGGAAATACTCCCCTCCAAAACAAGGTTTCTACTTCTGGTGCTTTGAAAGCAGATGGGAGGCCAGACCAGGGCATCAGGTAGCCTGCAGCACAATAATATTGCCTGTATCAGGAAGGATCCAAAGTGTGGCATGCAGACAGCAACTGTTGCTCAGCTTTTCCAGCTATCTAGAATAGATCTGACAAGCAATTAGAGCATGAATATATTACAGAGCCGATGGGGGATGCCTTTGTTAAAACTTGTGACCCATGCTTAGCTGCTGTTTACATTGGCAGCTGCATCGAGGGTGGGCAAGACCCTACCTGCCTGTCTTTCTCCTCTGTCTTTCCCTGTGTGGAGTGAGCCGGGGAGCTCTGCATCCCATTGGATATTTCAAATGCTTTCTGCACAAGTCATAATTAATGCCGAGTTGTGGAGCTAAGACCAGATGTGCTGCTGAGATTATCTCCCAGGGCAGATCGGCTGCTCTGTGCTGTGTAGCGCTGGGTGAATGGAAAGCTGCCAGTGCTGGGACTCAGAATGTGTCTGATGCCTGAAGTCAGGACTTTCTTTCTCTGCCGCTCTTGCTGTCTGACACTGCCTGGTTTCTGCTTGAAGCTCAGCGCCTGTCATGTAGCGGAGTGCTGCACAAGAACGAGAGGTATGAGATGATTTTCCAGGGTTTAGATTTGTTATGATTTTTTCTTTTGCTAGAGGAAAAGCAGATATTTAAGTGTAGCCTTAGACAGAGGCTAAGAATCTAAAACAGGAGCTGACTTTACAAAGGGGGAAGGACTCAGTCTATGGCTAAAGATACTACTGGATATCAAGCTAGCATATGGAGATAATTCTGGGGAGAGGGGTTTCTCTTTGCATATACACAGAATATTTAAATAGATGTATGTGGATGAGAGCAAGCAGCATCTAGTATATGGACAATGCTCTTTCTGGGAATGGGGTCAGAAGACACCAAGTTGTACCACAGACCCATTTGTGTAACTCTGAGAAAGTTATCTGGTCATTTTTTCTTGATTCCTAATTGCCTTTTGCTTCCTTTACACACACACACACACACACACACACACACACACACACACACACACACACACACATTCTTGCATTCTTTTGTGGCTGGATTGTTTAGTTTTTCAGGACTATCTTTTTTTAGGTACATATGGCTCCTACCATGAAACTCCTTTTTCTGTAGCTGCTGCAGTAATTCATGTAGTCTGTGCTTGGGTGGGCTAGGGGAGGGGAAACCAGTTAAAGTGTTTTGTGCTGTGGAAGCATATGCATTTCTGAATGTCTGCCCGTGATTTTTTCTCAGTGCTTTCATGTGTGAGAGGGACAGATAAATAGGAACTTAAGCATGAAAGTGGGAAGGTAAAAGCAGGCACTTACCTGTGCAGGTGAGCACGTACACAATCTTTATATCCATAAACTGCCTGTCTGTGAGGCACCACATGCGTGCGCGGGTGTATGTGCTGTTGTATAGCAGCATCCAGGTGTAAGCCTGATTATCTTCCCACACATCTTTTAACGGGTGTGGAATAAGCTGTACATACAGCTGACGTAGGTGTGCCTGGACTTTTCACACTTTAAGCAGATGCGGAGTCCTTAGTCCTCCATATGAAGAAAATCTACTCAAAAAACTGACTTTATCTCTGTCTTTAGTTTATTTTGGTTGAACTCAGAGCGTCTGACGAGGAAAAACGTAGCAGAGAGCATATATTTTCCTGCCCACTGCATGTCTGGACAGCATAGCTGAATGTATAGGCTTTGTATGCCTGGAGCTGGTGGGTGAGCTGTTCAGGCCAGGACAGAGAGCTTGTCTGTGTCTTAGTCAGTACATCATTCCTGGCTTGCTTTTTCCACAAAGAGTCACCTAAATCGTAAAGAACAGAAGCAGCTTGTTGGAGTAGAGGAAAGAAATTCTGTAGCTCTGCTAGCTCATTTTTTATAGTATCTCTTGAATCTTTCTGAGATTAAGGATGTGGTTCCAGGCATGCTGGAGTTTTTTTCTGCTTTGAAACCAAACAAAAGGGCCTAGCTATAGATAAGGGTATGACAAGGAAAGTTAACCCTTGGGTTGCTAGTAAACTCTTGGCTTTATATCCAGCTTAACTCTGTCTGGAATGTGACTGGATGGCACTGGCTCCCTTTCTTTAGAATGAAGGAAAAGACTTTAATGTCTTCCAGTGGGATCATCAAATGGAGTGAAGTGCTGCCAAGTTCAGTCTGAGCTGCCTGGCCCAGTGATTAAAAACAGGCGTGTGCCTTGAGGAGCCAGCAGATGAGGCTGTGTGTGACTGGCTCCACATGGCTTCCCCTTGCAAGGCGGGGCAGCCCCTGTCCAAACCAGAGATGTTGTCATATACTGGGAGTTTCAGGGATGTTTTACTACATCAATTTTACAAGCTCTGAGACCTGACAGAAATGAGAGGAATGACACAGAGCCACAGGACACCAGTTCCTCAGTTTTCCCTGTGTGGCACTGGGAGACTGTAGTAGGCACATCTGCTAAGTCTGTTGCCAGTACGACTGAGAGGGCCCAAGTGATAATTCTCCTGAACTTCATCAAGGTCCCCCAGCAGATGCCCAGATGAAAGATTTCTGCAAGCCTGGAACTGTCAGCATCTCAGGCTTCCCTTTGACAGTCCTTTTCCAGCCCCACTCCATAAATAGCTCTTGGCTTACTGTTTCTATGAACCTTAACACTATTTTAGTTTTCTAAGCCATGGACAAGTTCTGCAGCCACTGCACAAATGAACAATTTCTCCAAGGCCAACTTTCCAGTCCCACTAACTGCAGCTCTTGTGCTTTTTCTCTCTTAACACCAACCATAGTGCTCTTACTGACAAAAGACTTGGCCTGTCTTTCTTCTGAGCAGCATCTGTGGTGGCCCTTGTCTATGGCTCAGCAAAAAAACATAGGATAGGGAGAAAGACAAAGCATGGAGCTGTAGTGTAACTGAAAAATGTAACAAAGGGAAAGTTGTAGTTAGCAAAGGACTTAGCTTGGGTGAAATATTTTGTCTGAGCAATATTTGGTGATCCTTTCCGATGCATCCCTGGAAAATTAGGGTTAAAGTTTAAAGGAGACAGAAAGGTGTAGAACTGCAACTGGAGCTGGGTCGGAGTGGGGCTGCCAAACCAGCGTGGGAGGCAGCTGAGAGAGCTGGGCTGTGAGAAGTCTTTCGCCCTGGAAGAGGCTTGAGTCCTCTTCCCACCAAGAAGTGACCTATGCGGAACATGTGATCTTACTAGCACAGCCCTTCAGCAGACACTGTCACACAAGAAGAAACCCATGCTTATGCCAGCTCCTTTCACTCATCCTGTGGTAGGCAGATCATCTTCTGCCTCAGTCATGTTTGGTTTCTTCCCTGGTTTTTCTTGTTACTTATTGGAAATAGTCTGGAGGAAGGTGAAGAATATTGCAGTATAAAAATATTTCAGTGCCTTTATTTCCTCCAAAGATTTGGGGTTTTTTTAATCAAGGAGAAAAATGTTACTGACCTCAATATGTGAGGAAGAAAAATGGAATCCCCAGCATCTGGCTGTGCAGGAGTCACCTACAGTAATGGTGATATTGTGTTTGTGAAGGGTCCATCTCCTATTCCATCTGAGTCTCAAAGGAGATCACCCTTCTGTCTCTGTTAGCTTAGCATCACATTCCTTAATCTCTGTGCCAGTGGTCTCTGTTTCACTGTAGTCCACTTCTCTCCAGATGTCACTCACAGGTAGATTGTTCTACAGAAAGCTACTGCTGTTGTGTTCCAAGTTGACTGTGAAGGCAAGGACTGATGCTGCCTGAAATGTGTTAGAGATGTTGCTGAGCACAGACCAGCCAAGGTTGGGGAAAAGTAGATTCTCTTCAGAGGAGATTATACATGTGGTTGTTCTGTGTGTGCCTGCTTATGTGTGTGTCTGACACTACCTTCGTCCTGGGTCTAAGTGTAGAACATCAGAGCATGAGCTTCTAGAAGAACATTTTATATGTGCTTCATGCCTGGGGAATGCAGAGCATTTAACTCTTTCCCAGTTTTCTCTAGACATACCCATTAGGAAACAGATTCAGCAAGCAGGGATTTGAGAAAAGAGGGCTGTTTTGCCCTGACACGTGCCACATCCTGACCTCCCTGAATTTATATGTCTTGCATCTAGAAAAGTGAACAACATGTATCATTTTAAGGAAAGATATGCCCCATCATGACAGCAGGGATTACATTATGGGATTATAAAGCAATCTGTGCAAAAGCAGAAAGAGATTCCCTATCCTAGAAACAGACTTACAGAGACACCCAACTCAGTGAAAATTCAAAGAGATTAGAAATACGAACTAGTAAAACCTTTACTCTGCAATAAACCCAATTTACACAGTGATAAAGATGAATCGCTCCCACGCTCCAGGGCATGCCCTCCTGCCAGGATGAGGGAATTTCCTTTGAGATTTTTCATGGCCCTCTGGCTTTGATACTGTAATGCAGATGTGTAGGCTGTGGTGTAAGGGAAGTTTCTGTCTTCTGATGTAAAACAAACAGGTGGGGAAAGGAAATTGGACTTCAGGATTCTTCTTGCAGCTTTTGTTCAATGAGTTGAAACTGATAATGAGAGGTTTGTTTCACTGAGGATTCTGCAGGGTTGGACAGAATATAGAAAGCAGGTATGGTTTGAGATGGTGTCTCCTATGAAGAACAGTGATTGGTGGTTAGGGAATGTCCTACCAGAAGTTATCAACCTCTCGTGAATATAGCATTAAAACAAAAAAAAGGAAGACATGGTCACTAGTGGGGGAAGGTAAGTAGAGAAATGACCAAATTCCCTGGCCTGGTATGAGCACCTATGTGCAAGTATTAAATACAGCTTTTGGCTATTGGCTGTGCATGCTGCCTTTTTTTTTTTTTTTTCACACTTGGAGGTTTAACTGAGTGCTGAATGAATGATCTAAAGATCCTTGATATCTGTAGAAAACTTCATGTACCTTTGAGAAATCCTTGAATAGAATTTCTTACCTGCTCTGGTCTGGTGTCATCTGTAATTCTGAGAGTATATTCTGGAATTCTGGAAGTAGATTCTGGGATTCCCTCCCTTACTGAATTTTTTTATTGCCGAAACATGATTAACTTGGATACTATCCTCCTTTACTCCACCAAACATTGTAGGGTGCTAGAATTAGAGTTTCAGAACTCAACTCAGTGGCAGTCCTTTAAGATGGAGCAGTCTCCTTGTGGTAGGGGCTGAACTAAGACCTCTGGCTCTCACTGCCTGAGCCTCTTCTGTGTTGCCAAAAATCTGATGCCAGTAGTGGCATTCAGCAGCTGGTATTGGCCAGGAACTCCACACTCCCCAAAGAAACAGACAGTGCTTCATAATGGTATGTGTCTACAGTAGATCTGACTAAAGAATTAACCTAGGCCAGTATGGTTTTGCAGAATATAGTGCTTCTGATATTTACAAGATGCAAGAAGTACAGCACACGCTTTTTAGTAGGAAGGGCAATGCATTTTGCATTTCTGCATGCATTTTACTGGTTGGTGATTTTTGGGTTTTGTTTTATTTTTTATTTTCATTCAGCAAGTTTAATTGAAGGAAAAGAAATAGAAAGGGTCTTCCAGGATGGTGGAAGTTTCTCACAATATCTAGTTCTATTGTTGACAGCTGTACTCTGCTGTATTAGCAGTCCCC
Source organism: Certhia americana (assembly GCA_018697195.1). Lineage (NCBI taxonomy): Eukaryota > Metazoa > Chordata > Aves > Passeriformes > Certhiidae > Certhia > Certhia americana. The sequence goes on from CM031862.1 coordinate 17,822,779, forward strand.
TCCTAGTGGGATTGCTGCCTGTTGGGCTGGCCAACTGCAAACTAGTGGAGGGCAGCCGAAGCAGTGGGTGTGTGCAGGAAGGAAATGTGTCCCAAAAAGTCAATGTAGCCTTTGTCTTGGTCTTCTTGCGATGGAAGATGCAATGAAAGTATAATTACTTAATCTAAATCCAGCATAGCTGTGGATAGCTATAAACATAACCTGAAGCCCACCTTCCTTGTCTATGAGATAAACCAGCTTAGGGCAGAGGATAGTGTGAAGCACTGTTAAGCAGAAAAAAAAAAATATTCATCATGTAATTCTTTTTTTTTAAAATAGCTTTATTCTTCAGAGTCTGTTAGAAACTGGACCTTCACAAAGGCTGCCCCCTCCATGTGAAAGCTTCCCACCTTGTGTGCCCCAGTCAACAGCTCAGGAAGAGTTTAAGCTGACACCCAGATGTCTCTCTTGCTCTCTGCTGTCAGGGATCTTTGGACAGCGCTTGGAGGACACCGTACAGTACGAGCGGAAGTATGGGCAGCGCTTGGCCCCGCTGCTGGTGGAACAGTGTGTGGATTTTATTCGGGAGCGAGGGCTCACAGAGGAGGGGCTCTTCCGGATGCCTGGACAAGCCAACCTTGTCAAAGATCTGCAGGATTCTTTTGATTGTGGCGAGAAACCCCTTTTTGACAGGTGAGTTAACATCACCAAATTCAGGCTGGTGTATGTGAGACATGTAAAATCTGCCAGGAACATCGCAGTGGCAATCCTAGCTTACATTTTCTTTCCACACCATCGTTCTCTCTGTTGAAAACACTGATGGAGCTTTCTTGTGCATGCTGGTGGGTGTGGAGGCCTTTATTCAGCTCAATGAGCAGTGGAGCAGAGCTCATTGTTCCTCCAGTGTTTCAGCATAAGCACATGTTGAATGAAAAGCATTGCTAGATTTGGGTGCAGCAAACTGAGCAGTTGGTGGGATTCCATCACAGAAATGGGTATGATAGGGGTGAACTAGGTGATGTACTGCTTTCAGATGTTGCATTCACCCAGCAGATCTGCCTGGAGCAATATCTTGACTCTTCCTTTCTCACCAGGTTTCAGAACAGTCACCAGAATCTGATATGTATTACCTGGCCGTTATGCCAGCAGTTGTTTCATAGATGCTCAGCTTACTGTCAGTTCCTGTGAAGAGGGGGAAGAGTGTCAGCCCTGTCTCTGAGTGCTCCATCCAAGGGCAGCGACGGAAGGGGCAGCTCTCAGCTGTGCTCTACATTGCTCTCAGCAGTGTCTCTACATTGGCCCTCAGGCAGTCAGATGATCAGAAAGGTGGATGCTGTCAAGGCTCTTCCAGCCAAATGCTGTCCTCACCCTGTAACTAACATTTCATCCACTCTGTCATATGTACATCCTGCCTGGAGTGAAGGTCAGCATTGTGCAAAGCCTAATAGCCCTTTGTGAAATAGGGCTTGACCCTAACAGAGACCTTGAACTTCAGGGATATTTGGATCCAAGGGCATTGTGTAGATCTGGTCTGATCTCTATCACAGGTTCATAAATGAAATCAGATCTGGGATCTTGTCTTGGTGGCCTGGCACCACTTCTTGCTGGAACTCACTAGCCCTGTTTTTCCAGGTGATGCCAGTGGCATCTGGTGTGTTACCAACACATGAACCTTGGGGGATCGCTTCCCCTGGACCTGCAGTCATCTCAACATTTCTAATTCCTTCCCTGCCTACCACTGCAGGAAGAGCTAGCACTGTCTCCTGCGTGGGCAGAAACAGTGTTTGGTCTCATCTTGGGAAGTATATCTTCAGAGTTTATTTGGAACATTCTTCTAATTCTTCCCTTCCCTCAGCTTCCCAGACCACCCATCCTCCTTTCTTTGATTCCTAACCACAAAGAGTATTTGCTCCCTAAATGGAAGTGTCAAACATTTAGAAATATTTTCATGAAAAAATAAGTTTGAAGTCATCAAATTGTCTCAGTTAATTTTTTCTTAAACAAAACCTTTGTATTTTTAACTGAATGCCTGGGTGTTCTAGTTCAGAATTAGAATTATCTTAATTCAGATAACTCTGAAACTCTGGGACAGAAGTATCTACAGAAGGAATTAATTAGGATTTAAAGTTTCAATTTCATGTTTTACTTTTGCCTTATCTAACTTCATTGTTACGTAGATAAACCAAGCCTCCACCCAGCATTTTTAAAGCAAAATACAATTATACAATGGTATGGATTGGAAGGGATCCTAAAGTTCATCTCCTTCCAGCCCCCTGAGATGGGCAGGGATACCTTCCACTAGACCAGGGTGATCAGAGCCCATTCAGCCTGGCTTTGAACACTTCCAGGGATGGAGCATCCACAGCTTCTCTAAGCAACCTCTTCCAGTGCTTTACCAGCTCAGGTGCAGAAAGCACCTTTATTTCCACAGGTTAAATAGATCTGTGTTGTCTCCCCTTTAGGAGAGGCACTAAGCACCTCCAGGAAGGAATGCCTGCCGTTTGGGTAGTCAGTGCAGTCAATGCAGTAACTAAAGGTTCAGTGCAGGATCAGAGGAAGCAAGCCTGGAGTACCTGAGCAGTGGGAAGTTGAGGGTGTCCCAGTTATGGCCTTTTGCTCTTTCTACCATGTCCCCATGTATACATACAGTCTGTCTTACACATTTGTAGTCACAGACAGGAGTGAGGGAGAGGCAGTTCCACTCTGGCTAAATGAAATGTTTCTCTTCCTAGCAACCATAATTTTCTCTGTGTGTAACTATAACTTATCTCTGTACAGCCTGGGATACCGTGGCAGCAGAAGTGTGAAATCCTCATGCTTCTTTCCAAATCAGGTGTAGTGAAAGGAATATCCTTCTTTATTTCCCAGCTGCCGTCAGTGCTTTTAGATATCTTTTGTAACTATAGTGATATCCCAGGTGCTTATAGCCTGCCTGCCCCATGGTGGATCAAACCTTTGTGATGGCTGACAATTAAAATATTTATTTTTAAAAGGCTTTATTTTCCAATGTTCTTACGAAAGGCCAGGTGTTGCTGTTTGGGAAGCACCTATAGCAGTCTGTTCCTGTTGCACTTTCATGCCACTGAAGGTCTGGCTGTATTTCATACTGCGTCCTGGATGAAACAGGTACCACAGCCAGTGGCCCTGAAACTCCACACTGAAGGAAAAAAACCCAGTAAGGGTACTGATCTCATTTGTAAAACATAATAATCAACTGAAGGAAACCAGTATATGAAACTGTGATATTCTCAAATAGGATGGAACTGTTTAATAGGAGTAGCATTAGCAGGATAAGGAGTAAGTAGTATCTGCTGACAGTTTCCTGTTGTAGTTTTTCCAGTTTTGTTCTAGCCATGTGCTCCAAAAAAGAAACATACTAAGTAGAAGAGATTCAGCTTTTGGAAAGAAGAGAGGATATGAAGCTCTCTTGCCCAATGTTCACTGATCTGTTTTTCTCAGAATTCTTTAAATACTGTCAGGTGTTGTTTAAATACTGTCAGTGGTGGGTAGGGAGGAGCTGGTGACAGAATCTACCTAAGCTTCCAACCAGTCAAAACCTTTGAGAAGGTCATCTGCCATGATTAACAACATTGTACCACTGGAAAATTGGAATGAGGGAGAGGTATCACCATACACCAGAAGCTGAGTAGCTGGAAAGGGTTCATCATGGGATCTGACACCTCTACCCTAACTTTAAAGCAAAAGAGAAAGAAGAAGAGAAAGAAGTTCCTGGATTGGGAGAGAAAATAAAAGCTGATATCCTGTCATAACAGATGGGCTAGGAAATTCCAGATACCACAAGCCAGGCATCTGTACCAAAGGGCAATAGAGGACCTGGAGGAAATACAGCTTCCTCCATTTTTTCTGAATGACTGACCAGGGCACGTGGGAGCACAGCCCACCAGCTGTATGTGTGTGTTGGCTGGGGAGAGTATCAGGAGGGAACAGTGAGAGGCTCAGAGGTTGTTTCACAGAACAGGGATGGAGAGCTCTGTGGTGATCACTGTGTGCTTGCCTGGACTATTCCATGCTGGCAGAGGAAACACAGTGTCACCCTGCCTTAAGCAGTATCATGGGCATATCCCTTCTGCTGCCTGTGTTACCTGAGGTGCATTTCTATCTTTACAGAATGGAGATTTCCTTTTCTCCCAGGCAGACCTTCCTACCTAGTGCTAATGACTGGCACTTCCATGTGCCTACTTTGTCCCTGTCCCTAAGAGGGACCATAATGCACCCCCCACAAAAAGCATCAAGCTTTGAGGGAGTGTGGGTTTCTAAATTTCCTTCCCTCTTCTCTATTGCAGCAACACAGATGTTCACACTGTGGCGTCCCTCCTGAAGCTTTACCTTCGAGAGCTGCCAGAGCCTGTCATCCCCTTTGCCAAATACGAAGACTTTCTTTCTTGTGGACAGCTACTCTCAAAAGATGAGGGAGAGGTTAGTGGTCCTTCTAATCTGCCTCCTCCTTGGATGTTCCCAAGAATCAATGTAGTACAGGTTTTTCCCTCATCCTCAAACTTGATTTAAATCAATGGGGTCCTTGGGAACCTTTCCCTGAATTTTCCTGAAGCTGTGAATTGGGTACTGTTATCACAGGCTGCTGCTTTAAAAAAAAGGCAGTCTTGTTTTTTCTGGTGCTTCTCTCTCCTGAGCAAAGCTCTTGTGTAGCACAATTGGCAAGACATGCAAGGTAGGAGGAAATCTGGGTTCCTTTCCCAGCTTTGCTGCTCACTCACTAATAAACTGTACAGAGTCACTCCCTTTGTCTGTGTTTTCCATTTTATGTATCAGAACAGTATGTTCTCCTTCCCAAAGATCTTGGTGGATGCAACATTGATCAGTACTATGGTCTTTGTAGTTCTTCAAGGAAAGGTACTATGAGAAGGCAGGCTATGATATTATCCTAGCATGGGGGAAATAATGCTATGAACACTTTGCCAGAATCTTCCTACGATGTTCTTCTTTTGGTTTCCAGGCAAGGGAAAGGGCTGACAAAAACTACCAAGTCTGTGGCAGTCATGGAACAGGATAATTTACAACATGCTTGATTGATCGGTTTCATCTATATTGTGGTGCTTCCTTAGCCCTTTACAGATTGCAAAGGCATGTTAGATCTGGTCTGATGTGTGGGTGCCACCTTCTAGAACAGAAATTTAAACAAGTTGCAAGGTCTGTTACTTGTGTCTTTTCTTTGCTAAAGAAGCAAAGCCTGAGGGCTTGTAAGTTGTGGTCCACAGTTCTGTCCCTTTTCTGTGTGTGGTCTTGTCTTTGTCTCTGGTGGGATTTGTAAAAACTGTTCCTTACTGTGAGTCTAGGGTTCACTTTCAGTTCAAATGGCAGAAGGTTCTGTGGAGATTGCCCTTTATGATGCCCACAGGAAGATGCCTGTTTGCATGCATCAAATGTATCATATGTGGCAATATAAGTTCTATATGGTTAAGAGGCAAATAACACTCAAATAATGTAACCTCTAGTCAACTGTGAGAAAGCAAATTTCTGTGCATGAGACAGCATGTTACCACATGTGGATATGTACTTGCATTCTGGACACAGCCACATCAGGGTGCCAGTGCACTAGTCTTGTATTTTAGTAGGTAGAGGTGTGTGTCTACTCCCTCTAAAACTTGCTCGTTTTCTGCCTGGTTCTTAGTGAACTCAGGCATCTCTGCAGGGTGTCGTGTCACAGACCCCACAGCGGTTATTTCACAAGAAACAGCAGCATTTCTAAGGCAGTGGAGCTGGTTTGATTTTGGTCGTAAGATGTGCAGACTGGGAAGTTTTGGATCCATTAAGCACTATTGCACAAGAGTAGAGACACTGCCAAATTGGGCAAACATAATTGTACATCACTGCTCAGCTTATTAACTATGTTGTTTGCCTGATTTTGTCTGCACAGGCTGCAGCAGTTTGGGAAGAAACATCTGTGTGAGCAAGGTCAGACTCAAATGACTTGTAGAGAATTCTGTTTAGTTTAGAAAGGCGATGGGGAGCAGCAGGTAGCCAAAACGAACACATACAAAATTCAGCACTGCTCATAGCACAGAGTTGTTTTGTTAAGGTGCTGTTGTAAACATAAGCAATTTTGGTTTTGTCAGGGAAACCTGGAACCGCAACGTGAGCTGTTTACCTCTTCAGAAAGGAAGGTGGAGTGCACGCACCAGGGGTGGAGAGGCTGTACGTGCACAGTAGCACGTGGAGCAGCACAAAGTCATACCTAGCCTGTGGGGCCTGACTCGCCTCCCACATGGAAAATCCCCCTGCTCACAATCGTGGTTTCATCGAAACCATGATTTTTAACACGTAATGGTAAGCAGGGAATTTAAAAATCAAACGTTTCATTTTGTAAAAGTATCTTAAAACAAAATGTAACTGTACTGGTTTAATTTGAAGTAAAGTTTTCTTTTAATTTTTCACCTGAAAGTTTTGAATGAGACTTTCAGACTCAGAATAATTTTCGTTTTATATGGCCACCCTCACCTCACACCCAGAAAACCAGAATTGCTTACGGCAAAAGAGTCTTTTGGATGACATTTTTGGCATCTCATGCTACTACACCGTGACTGTGGATAGGAATTATTGTGGTGATTATTAATCTGTCCTAGCTCCAGTACTGCCCTAAATTTTTCATTCAAATTGCTTTTCATCTTTATTCTGCACCCAGCTGATCTCTGGTGTTTGAAGGCAGAGTCGTAACAGAGACCTTGGGTGGTGCTGAGTCTCCAGGTGTTTCAGCAGGACTGCAGCATTAAAAAAGATTTGATTCTGATCCCAACTAACTGGGAGGAGGGTTTGAAAATTTAGAGCAAAAGGGATTTCAAAAGCTTAAAAACTCATGAGTCTGAGCTGCCTTGACATGATCGTATGTTAGCCTTCACTGCTACCTGTACTCTAGAGATGCACACAGCAGTTCAGTGGATTTGAACGCAGGGCTGCAAGATTTTTTTCAAGAGGCATCTGATTTTTTTATGAACATCTAAAGTGTTGCTAGTTTTCCAGCCAAACTACAAGCTCTGAATTGCAAAATCCTTGAGTTTGGGCTCGTTCATTGGAAAGCAGCATTTTCAAGGAGGTAAGAGTTATTTCTCCAAAATCCCATGATAAATAACAGTGCTTCTGTTGCTTGCTGGGCTGCAGCCAATGATCAGTGCTATTTGTTACTACAGAGGTTTCAAACTTCTGTTTTCCTCTGTGCTGTCACTATAGTGTTCCTAGGCTAAGCCTCTGCCTTCTGTTGGCCTTGGTAAGGACAAATCTGGCAGAGCTGATAAATGCTGTAGTAGGAGAAATATTTTTTTTTACCTGTCAGGTGTTTGTACTTTGAATACAAAAATACTCTCTGTGTAATACTGTGCCTTCGATTCCTTGTGATAAAGCATGGGTTATAAATTCTTAGAACCATTTTTTTTCTTTCAGCTAGCATCTTTTACCTTTAGGTCATGTTTCCTACTGGTCACAGCTGCCTAAGTTTCTGTTCCAAAGTTTTCTCTTACATCCAGTGGAGCCAATGGCATTTTAATTCAGAGCACTTGAAATACAGTGCCAAATATCATCCTGATTTCCCTATTTGAAATAAATTGGGTTGCAGAGCAAAATTCATGAGGTCATTAGGTCTGTTAGCTCACCTAGTTCTGGTTCAAACTTGTCACTTGAAAGTTGGTTGACCTGAACAACTGTCCTTAACCTTCACATCAGTTGCAGTTGTCCTTGATTGAAAAATTCTTAGAAGTTTAAAAATAGAATTGAGATTTTCAGAAGAGACTGGCCTTTTAATGGTTACTGTCACCATTAAACCAGTATAGTATTTAAGCTAAGCAATTATAAAGATGTTGCTGCTTTTAAGAATTTTAAGTTTCAGGGTTTTATTAGTGAACTTTTTTTTTGGGATGTACAGAATAAAAAAAAAAAGTATCTGTATATTTAAGATAATAAAGAGGAAGATAGGACTCAGCACTGCTCTACAGATCTTTCTGACTTGTCTGGACTAGAGAAATAAGGAATACATTGCAGTAGTTTGGCCAACAGAATTCCCTTCCTAACCCTTAAAAATTCAGGGAGAGTTTGAAATGAATGTTTAGCTACGCTTTTTTGGAACCATTTGCTTCTGGAATTTCTCCATCATTAGTTAGCAGCTGTCACTCTTCCTTAAATGTGCTTTGGTATCTGTTTTTCCACAAAAGGTTTAGTTGTCTCCAAAAATAAGCAAATCTCCAAGGCAACAGCAGCATTGACAGGAACAAGCAAGTGATACTTGGGATTGTGGCAGGACAATAGCCTCCTGAGTAAGAGGTTTTCATTAGATGATTTAAGTAGCTTTGGAGGTTTAAGTCATTCCTTCAGCACATGTGTCATCTTACATTTTAACGTAAAGACAGAAATTTTGTGAGGAAGTATGTCCCAGGGCAGAATGACTGCAAATGGAAGTATGTCATTAAAAAAGGAGGCAGCTGAATTGGACTCACTTAGCTTTTTTAAGAAAAAACTTTCCTCTGCTCAACTGAGCATTACTGCAATGTATTTGTACTGCACTCAGTGCATTCAAGTTTCAAATAGGCAAAGGTGCATCTGCTGGTCCATTGGTATCTGCAGATACCAATGCCAGTGGGCAGGCTTTAAAGGCTGGCAGGCATCACTGAGTGAAGGCTTCTATGTCAATCATTAACCAGAGGATTTCCACTGAGAACTGAATTGAGTTCTGGACATTGGGTTTTTGGTAAGGCTCAACACACTAGATGACACCTCTTCTAAAACAAAACCTCTTTGTGATATGATCTGTTGTTCAGCATTTGGCTGTGGAAGGAGGACTTTGTAGTCCTAAAGGAAAGTCACATCTGCTTTGTAGCATTTGCATTAATAGCTCTGCTTCTTGTTTTTTCTGTCCCTCAGGGTACCCAGGAACTGGTTAAGCAGGTGAAGAATTTGCCCCAAGCCAATTACAACCTCCTCAAATACATATGCAAGTAAGTGAAATTAATTGACACTTGGAATGGTCTCTAAGTTTTGTGAGGCTGTCTTATATGCAAATAATATACTCTGAAAGTATGAATATTCAAAAACCACTCAAGTGTAAGTTACAACTCTTTTTAAAAACGTGGAAGTGAATGCAGCCTGCCTCAAGGAAGTTCTTGGTTTATCCAAGAGGATCAGCCAAGCAAATTGCTGCCACCTGCAGCCTTGGCAGAAGGCATGAATGTTACTAATACATTATATTGTTTATTTCAGAAGCACCTACACACCACTAAAGATAGACACTTATTCCAGGTATTGCACACTTGGAAGACTTATGACACAAGATGAGTAGCAGATGCTGTCAGAATAGACAGTCTGGCATTTGCTCTGATTTGGAAGTGGGGTTAGTAATGGCTTCCTCTTGGATCACCAGGGACCCCACAGCTTTGTCTCCTTTCATCTCTGCTGATTTTCCCAGTTTTTGGGCTGCCTCTTTATCTGGGGACTTGAAGGAGATGATTTTTAAAGGCTACTTCCAACTCCAACCATTCTGTGATCTGTATTTTGTTAGATTTAAGTCAAGCCACAAAGTTCTTTTGCAGGCTGCTAGTTCTCGGATGAGGAGGTGACTTAGTACTTCTGTTGTATCTGTAAGTGAAAATTTACCAAACTCAATCCATGTAATTTGAGAATTCCTGTAAAAATGCAAAAATATGTCCTTTCAGACCCAGTGGATGGCTGGGTCCCTGCTAGGTGTGTACTTCTGGAAAAAAACATCCTGTCTTCTCTGGTTCATCTACTAAGAGGAATCTGGGGTTACATTGAATATCTAAGCTACAGTAGTTCCTCGAATAATTTCTGGTGTCAGGGTTATATAAAAACAGGACAAAACTGAACGCTTATAGTCTGAGAAGTGACTTACTTATGAATTCCCTCCTCCTTTGATTTCTCTGGGGGGGCTTTTCAAGGTTCCTTGATGAAGTTCAGGCTCACTCCAGCATTAACAAGATGAGTGTCCAGAACCTGGCTACAGTATTTGGACCAAACATACTGCGGCCCAAAATGGAGGATCCAGTGACCATGATGGAAGGTAGGTGCTGTTCTGGTGGGATGGCACAGCAGCTGTGTTCTGGTGCTGTAAGTGAAAGCTATACATTCTTTGGTAGCTGTATCAGTTGCCTGCAGTGTCAGAACAAGTCAAGCCATCCCTTTCATCAGGGCCTGTGAGGGGTATTCCAGTGGTGTCTTATCCCACTCACCAATGGACTGGGAGTATCTTTCTTCTCCACTGTGTGGAGATGCCTTTGCGCCCCTGGAAACTCTTTTTGAACCTGCTGCTAAAATGAAAGTCCAGCTGTTTTCTTCAGAAGGACTGTGCTTAAGTACCAAACTGCAACCATTTAGTATTGGTGCATTTCAGTAGTTATACAGCTCCCTGTAGAGAATATCCAGGCCATGAGGAGAGGGCTGTAGCTCTGGCTGTGCCACAGTGGCTATAGCTAGAACTATCTTAGAAGTGTTGTCTTCTAAGGAGACTGTATGGATCAAAACTGCACAGAATTTAAAAAATACTTGAAAATCAGTTAATTTTGTATGCAAAAAATCTGAAGCTGTAAAATTATTTGCTTCCATATGAATCAAGTAGGCTGACATTAGGGCTGGGATACAGCTCCTCTTCCAGGTTGCACTGAAACACAACTACTTATTATAGTAGTTAGGGTCATATTATTAAGGGTAAATTTGATACCTTCCCTTGGAGATGCTGAAGGTACAAACATCGGGGAGGAGAAGGGAATGTGGGAGGAGTGCTTGTTATTCACTGTTGGAGGTGGGGACAGCTGAAATCAGCCTGTGTGCGATGCTGGGACTTCCCCTAGTGGCCACCGGGCCAGTGCTGGTATGGCTGTCACAGCCTCATCACAGCCTTGTCCAGCAGCGTGCCCTCTGCTGAGCTGCCAGAGGACATGTTTGGGTTCAGATTCCCTCAGACATTTCATTCTGCAGCTCATCCGATGGCAGAGGTGCCTGTACTGTGTGTAGGTGCACACGTGCAGGTGCTGGGGTCACTCCTAATCATAGAAAAACACTACAGTGATCTGACTTGGAATTCTGTATTGCCACAGATCTGAACTGTAGAAAAATTTGGATTACGTAGGCTTGATTTTTAGACTTAATCATTCTAATCATAATAGGATTGGCAATGTTTTATTTGAGTTGAGAATTTAGTTGAGGTTGGTTAGGTAAAAGTAACAGAGAAGTGGAAAGCCTAATTTTTATTTTTTTAGCTTCAGGGTAGTTTGATCTCCTAAATAAACTGATAATGAGATCTTAACAAAAAGCACTCAAATTGTGTCTCTCTTCAAGTTTAACTCATGCATTTCAAATAGAAATACCTGAAGTTTGACAGCTAAATTGTTAGGAATGCCCTTATCTTCAAGACATTTAGTTCTCTTCCCGCATTCACAGACATAAAATAGAAGTGTTAGGTGAGCTCACTACATCTTGCTATTAGGTCAGAAACTCATCAATAAAATTAGGCTCTTGCCTTGAACCCCGAGTATATTTGCCTTATTCTCTATTTCAGGCAATGCCTAAAAATTGAATTGCTTATTTACCCTTCTAAAGGTTTTCCCTCTTTTGTAGGAAGTGCTTTATATTGGGTTTGGTAAGTGGTGCTCTCTATTAGTTCATGATGGTCTGCTCCACTCCTGGAAAAGTGGCAGCACATTTCTGTGGATTAAATAATTGTGAGCACTTTCTGCACTCACTATACATTCTCTGCAAGTGCATGTATAATGCAGATGTCATACTTCTGCAAGTTTCTCTATAGACTGAGTGCATCAGAAGGCCTGAGCTGGTATTTGTGGTTTATCAATAAGCAGTAGCTCTTGGACTGTTCAGACCAAGAAACTGGGTGCAATCTAGTCATGCAAACAGGGCTGGGGTGACTCGCAGAAGTCTTCCATGTCTCCTCACCTGCTTGCCTTTGTTTTCCCTCCACAGGCACTTCGCTAGTGCAGCACCTGATGACAGTACTGATCAGTGAACAGGGGCGGATCTTCGCTGTGCCGCAGGCGGATATGCCAGGGAACCAGCTGGAAGTCAAACCAATGCGCCAGCGCAGCACTGTGGAGTGGATCTCCGAGGAGGATGGGGAGGACAGCAGGTCACAGAACAGCGCTACCAGCCCCGCTGATTTGCCTTCTGGCAATGCTGTGGCTCTAGAGGCCACTCCAGGACCTGCAGTGAAAATCACTCCTCCAGAACACAGTGGCAAATCAACTCAGCCTGCCACAAGCCCCAGTAAAAGAGTGCAGACGCTGCCTCCATGGAAATATTCCTTCCGCCAGCAGGGAGCACGGTCTGTGAGTCCAAAGCTGGGCAGCTCATCCTTAGATATCCCCAACCTCTCCTCCAGTGGGAACTGGTTGATGAACGGCCTGTACTCCCTCCGGGGCCATCGCCGGACAGCCTCTGGGGAACGAGTGAAAGACTCGTGCTCCTCCCAGAGACTCTCCACTTATGACAATGTCCCTTCATCCAGCCTGTCCCTCAGCACACACAGCATGGCCAGCACCACCTGGTCTACATCATCCTGTGAGATCTCTGTGATGGACTCGGTGAGCAGCTGCCCAGCCTGCCGGGCCAGTGACTCTTCTGCTTTAAGCTCCCTAAAAACCGAGTGGGTAACTCAGGGCTCGCTATCTCAGAGCGAGGTGAAGACAGCAGATCTGGACAACAGCATGGACAGGTTTGAAGCCTGCAGCAGCAGCAGTGAACAGAGTGACCCGGCTGCAGCTTCCCGAGACTCTGTCCAATGCTCCAGGGCCTTACAGAGCTTGGTGGTGGAGCTAAAGACAGAACTGAGCAAACAGAGGACTGAGTATGAGACTAGTATCAAAAGGTAATGTCATCTGCAGGGGGCAGAAGGAAGTCGTCTGTCACCATTCTCCCTGTCTGAACATGGGTGTGGGCTTACCAAGGGTATCAGGTTCTCAGCCCTGAAGTTTGGGGCTGAGTCACAGCAGAATTGGTTCTACTTTTTCCTTCCTACTCTCTGAAAACAGCTTTTCTTTCTCTGATTTACGAGAGCATCAAAAAAAAAAAAAAAAAAACAAAGGGGGATTTCTATAACACAGGGAAATCCAATACTTCATATTCTGTGTTTTCACTGTAAATGAGAACTGCACAGATAATGCCAAAGTCTGCTCTTAGTGTCCTCAGAAATAGCAAAGCAAATACCTTGTAGGGAGGAATTGGGACACCTCAACAAGGATGATCTGTGCAGGTGCTGATACTTGTACCAGACCTGAAACTGAAGGCTTCTTGTTCTTTTCCCAACAGCAGCATTGTTGAGGAAACTGCTCTTGACTATTTTCCGCAGGTTTTTTTGGGGTGGTGGTATTGGGATTGCATCTCAGCTATAATGTTTTCAGCAGCCCTTTTGTGTTCTAAAACCCTCACTTTTGGTTTCTTATGTAGAGAGTGGTCCTTGGCTGATGGGGCAGCCTAGCTTGGAGGAGCAGTGTGAACCGTGTTGTTTGCTAGCTGGTGTTCCCTTGCACAACTTCTGGTGTTGTACTTTCCATCTGAGCTCAGAAAAATTGCTTTCAGTTTTCAGGAGAGCTGTGTGTAGGGCTGGGACTGTAGGAAGCAGAAAGTATTAATAACAAGAGAGTCATTAATTTTTGTGAGTATGTTAGGTTTTATGAGTGTATGTGATAATGGAGTTTTAGGGAAGCATTCAGGGAAATAGGCATATAAAATATTGATGCTTAAAGGAATTAGATATATTTTAATATACAGCCATGTGCAAAATTGCACACCATATTTATAATACATGCTGCTCTGCAGCACGAATAGTCTGCACTGAAGAAGGGTTGTAGTCCCATTTCTTACAGAGTTGAATTCTCAGGGGTTGGGTTTTTTTTTGTGTTAAGGTGTTACTGTTAAACTCCTTCAATCATTAAAACTCAGATGGGAAATTCAGGTATGAAAGTACTGCCAGTCTACCAAACATGGTACCAAAAATACACAAGACTGTTGACATTGTATAACAGCTTTAGGATGTGTTTCTTGGCACTTTTTTCTTGTTAAGGTTAGTTTCTCAAAAATGTATCTGAACTGCAATCTCTTCCCACGGGCCAGTTATTAAGGTAGAAATTCCTCTTCCTATCTTCGTGCTTTATTTTATGATTTCCTCTGGTGGTGCTTGCCAGCCTCTGCTGCGTTTCTGCCTCTTGCACTGTACTGCTTTGGTGTGTGGAGCTGGAAGAAAGATCAGGCTGTGCTGCAGTTTCAGTTCCCACATAACATCCCCGAGTAGGAGAAAAGCCCCACCTTGTTGTGTTCCAGGTGTAAGAGCTTGTGAAACACCTGCAGTTGCTAGCATGGGATGGTGGGAAGGGTCTGTGAATGAGGGTGGAAGTTCCAGGCTTACATGGTTTGTTTTTTTAGATGCTCTACCACTGCAGAATGGGAGGGAGGTGGAGGTATCTGCCTTCCATTTAATTGTGCAGAGCTGCCCTGGCAAGCCCTGTTGCAGGGATACAGGTTAATAAACAGAAACACCAGGCTGCAGAACCTGGAAATGTGTAACTGCACATTCTTGCCTGCTGCCTGGGGGAAGAGATGGTTTTCCAACTCTTATCAGTAAAACTGTTGCAGTGGGGCCTTAAGCTGCTGACATCAGGGGCATCAAGGAAGACCTGTTCTTCATTCCAGCTGTTGAGCTGCTTCAGCTCCAACTGCCTTTCCCCTGCAGCTGGACAGGACACAGAGCACTGTGGCTCGAGGCGAGGACTCCAAATTGGCCAGTTCTCACAAGGCAAAGTATCTGAGAGGAAAATGCTGAATGAACTAAAGAGTTTCATAAAGCCAGGCAAGATGCAATCACTGCCTTTTTGTATTAAACAGGATGACTCCAGCTGTTCAGGGTTACAGCCTGAAGGACTGTGCTGTCAAGTCTAAGAATTTCAAGCCAAGTTTCTCAGTTCTCAAAAATGTTGCAATGTTTTTACTACATCTGCAGCAATTTATGGGTGCAAAAATATGTTCCTTTCCAGACTGCATGGAAGTCTGCTACTATGCAAAGACAGGAGCTAACTAGCAAAGGGAGGCTGCTTAGGATGAAAGATTTAGGCTGCCTCACCACCTTTTATTTATTGAAGATAATTTAGTCCCCCAAAATTGTACATGTGCTTGTGCGGTTTGCAGAACTGTGTGTGTCTAGCAGGACATGTTTTAATGAAAGAATATGAGCTTTTCTGTTGGCACGTACATAAGTGAGGGGAAAGCAGAGTGAGTACCTGCCTGGGGCAGAGGTAAGGAACACTTGCTGATGGAAAAGCTGTTATTTCTCGTCAACTGCCCATTTTCTCTGTCTTAGTCAGAGGGAGGCAAGTTTTATGGCCTTCATGCAACCACTCTGTTCCAGAGCATTTCTCCCTCAAGGTTAATATAATTATCAGACATTATCTGTTGAGTTTCAGTAATTCATGTTTACCACCTGGGACTCTTAAGATAAAAGTGTAAGTATTTGGAGAGGGCTGTTATGAATGTAGAAATGCTGTAAATACTGTGACCCTGTGTAATTCAGTCCAGGCTGCTGTAGTTGACCCCTCAACTTAGTGGTAGAAGATGTAATTGGCAGCTCAGAGCTGTTGGGTGTGTGGAGAAGCATCCCACCTTCAGAAGTGTCATATTCCAGCTGACAGCTGGCTGGAGATAAAAGTCTGTCTTCATCCACAGGGGCTGCTTTTTGCTGGACTTGGTACAGGTCAGTGCACCTGTGACTTTGGTTCATTGTGAAAACTGTGACAATAATCAAACTGCCATCTTTAGATGTATGTAAAGGAACAGAAAGATAAGTTTACGGTGGCATATTGCACTGCCTCTTGGTCATAAAGTGGATTTCAGACCCTTCTGGGACTGCCCAAGGCCCCCTTTTCTTTCATTTCTGTATTGCTATGGAGTCAGTAGCATGGCCTTCTTGAAAATCAGTTACCCTGACTAAAAATAACCCATTCACAGTTCCTCTGGGATGCCACACCCCAGCTTCAAAGTTGAGTCTTGGACTGATCAGGAAGAGGGGGGTGTGGTTTTGCGTTGGAAATTATTTTTAAAGGTTGTACTTATTTTATTTAGAGGAGGGGCATTTTTCTTTGTAAAAGCCTAATTTTAAAATTCATATTTTAGTAATCAGCAATTCCTATCTGAAAAGATTCCTTCCTCAGTATTAACACCACTACTTGGTCTTGTGATTGGGAAACACAAGGAAGAGAACAAGCGCTGTGCCTTCTGTGCTTCTTTGAAATCACAAAACCATGAACCTTGTTTTTTGACCTCCTGAGTGAAATGCTCTGAATTTTGCTTCACAGCTTTGTGCCCAGATACATTTAAGAACTATTCTGATTCTCCCTCATATGAAAGGTTGGGTTTCATAAAGTCTCGTACCCTACCCCAGTGTCAGTGATAAACTTTACAGAAAATACCATCAAATGGATGGTGAAGAAGGACTGTGACCTCATTCCTATCTGATCCCTAATGATGTTCCTCTGTACTGGATATCCATATAGGGAAACACAGTATCAGGATGAAAACAGAGGGTAAAAGATTATTTTGGAATTACATACTTGAACTCTGCCTAAGTGAGGAGGTAATACATCTTTTCCAGGCAGTCTGGTGTTGGAAAGTAAGCATTGTTTTCTAAGATTTGAGCATTTTTCTCAAGATGCAAATAAAGGAAGCTCCAGCTTTCAAGCAATCTCTGCCCTTAAATTCAACAGTAATGAAATGGCAATTTAGTTCCCTCCTTTAAAACTTCCTCTTAGAATATGTTAAATTTCTGTTCCTGTTAAGAGGTTTTTATAGTTATCAGCTGTATTTATCCAGCCGCTTTAAAAAGCCCTTTTTTTTTTTTTTTTTGTTCTCTCTGTTGGTTTTAAGAATTGAAGAAACAAGTGCAGACCTGAGGAACCAAGTGGTTAGGTTAGAAGAAGAACTGGACCAAGAACGAAAGAAATATACGATGCTGGAGATAAAGCTGAGGAATTCTGAACGCGCTCGTGAAGATGCTGAGAAGAGAAATTACCTTCTGCAGAAGGAAATGGAAGAATTTTTTTCAACATTAGGATGTTTAACTGTTGGGAGTCAAAGTGCTCAAGTTCCCAAGTAGAACAAGTATAGAAAATCCTGTTCCTGACAAAATGAGTGAAAATGCATATTTTGTTCTGGTATACTCATGTATCATGAGTAATTCTATAGTGATTGTGCTCTCAGTGATACTTGCCCTGTTGTCTTTACATGTGCTATAGTATTTGGGCCAGCTGGGAAAGACTGTTGACCATAAAGCTTGAACATTTAGTGTCAGATTGCCAAGAAAGAGTGGGTCCCCTCTGTATCCACAGAACGTAAGATACGCTTCTCCAGAGTGTCCTGCTGCCATCTTTGGACTCAACTGCACCATCCTTTTGCTGGCTCAAGGACAGTGGAAGCTCCTCTGGGGGTGATGGCCAGAACCAATAGACAAGCTGAGCCTGGAGCTGAGGGATTCCTGCACTTGTGCTTGGGAATGTGGTAGTTCCAGTCTGTTCCAGTCTCACAGCCAGGAGGTTTGCCAAACGGATTTAATGAGGTGGTTTCACCCCACTCCCTCCATAAAGTTTGTTCAAATTTCTCTTTCCTAGAGTGGTATTATTTTATGAAGATATTGTGAAAACAAGGTCTGCAAACATGCTGAAGATACCAAAATCTTGACAATTCACTAAAATTGTCCCTCACCCACCCAATGGTTTCAGTGTTTCGCAAAGATGCAGCTTTAAATTAAACTGTGATTAATAATCAGATTGGCTACACAAACTCTGTGGAACTTTAAATATGCATATTTTGCCCTAGGTATCTGAGGATTTTCTGAGCCAAAAATAGAGCAGTATTAGCTGCAAGAAAAAATAATCTCCTGAGTCTATATATGTATTAAGGTAGAAGATGGAAGATTCCTATCATCAAAACACATCCAAACTTTAATAGTAAAACTTATGGTAAGAGGAATTAGTGCAATTGGGGTGGGGGGTGTCAGGGTGGTTAAAGGGGGGGAGGGTGGGATCTAACCTTAAAACCTTTCCTGGACAATGTACACTTACCTGCCTTGTGCCATTTCTCGTGATACCAGTTGATATTTTTGTTGTTAGTTCTTACAGGAAGATGAGGGGACAGGAAGAATACTGGAAACAACCCATCATCCCAAGTTCCTTACTTCTGCTAAGGAAAAATTATTAGAATGAAGCTGTAATTTCTGGTAATTTGCTGCTAGGGCTGACTTCCCTTCCAAGTGATTTCAAGAAGTTCTGCATAGCATTTGTAATACCCTGAGCCATGCAGAGCCCACACACAGAAAATTGTTTCACCAGATTCAGCTTGAATTCCACCTGCAAGCCCAGCATCATTCATTCTGTCTTGGCACTCTATCTTTGACATCCTGAGGTAGCTTGGGAGTCTGTAAAGGAGAAAGAATTTTAACAAAGAAGTGCTACAACAACATGAACTGGCTAAAGGGAAAGTATATACTGTAATGAAGAAAATTGCTTTATTTTAAGTATTTTGAAAAAGGGCCCTGAATCTCATTTCTTACTAGAGAAGACTATGACTCACTGGAAATAACCTTAGAATGAGTCTTTTTTGCATACCTGGAGACAGTCAATACTGAAAGATACACTTTTTCTTCATCATCTCACAGATATCAAGGTATTTCAATATTTAAAACATCTGGGTGTTAACTTGTTTCTACTGCTTCTCCTCTCTACAGAAATGTAAAAAATGTGAACCATTTAAAGTGAGTAAAAAGCAGAATTTTAACCTAATCTTTTCTGGATTAGAAACATCAAGCAAGGTGGTACAGCAAGCCATGTGGATAGGTTCATTCAGTTACTTCAAAACCTTTTCCCTACTTCCCAGGCTCTCCAGCTGCCCTGGATTCCTTACTTCCCCTGGCATGAGGCAGGTACCTGCATGTTCAGCAGCAGCTGCCTGCCACCTGCAGGCGTGAGCATCATCATCCTCTTTTTTTTTTCCACCTCTGCCTTGGATTCATTACCAAGGGTCACAAGTGATCCTTTAAGGAATAAGATGGCCATTTAAAACAGCATCATCAGATGGATAATGTGAGAGAAGAACAGTAATAGTGACTGAGCTGGAAGAGCACAGTGTGACAGGTAGCTGGAGGTACCAGGTCAGTCATCACAAAATAAAACGTAAGACTGGAGGATAGTTTGAACCAGGTTGTAAGTAGAACACCAGGACTGATAAAAAGCAACATTCAATTCAAGTACTAGTAGCAAGGAGTGTATTTTAATGCTTTCTTTTATTCCTACACAAAACATAGAAGCCTTTCACTGTATCAATCCTGACAGCCCACACCTCCCTTACACTATTTATATTGCATTATCTCCTGTATGTATCAGGTGCAGATTTCTCCCTTTAGTTCACACTACAAACTCACAAAATGAGCCCTGCTGACTGGGAGACTAAACACCAAATACACCAGACAAGCAGTGAACTGGACTGCTGATTAACTCTCCTAAGTATTTAACCTTAGGTAACTGCTAACAAACCCACCAATCCCAAACTTGCAAATCCAGGATAGGATCACGAGATCTACAGCACTACATAATCTGGTATCCAAGGTAAAATTATTTCTTTTTAATATACAAGGAAACTCTATCCACTCAAAATGAGGAGTAAAACAAACCAGTTTCAGACTGGCTGTTGTGCTCCAGCAACATCTATAGCTCTTGTTCATGAGGAATAAATTTCAGCTGCTTTTGAAGATGAGCCGCTGCAGTAAATACACATGACAAGAAGCTGCAAACAACCCAGTTCACACTGAAATGCACCACAGCAGGATGTTAACCTCAAGTGCAGCAATATTTAATTCTAAATTCCTGGTATGCGCAATTGTGCAAGAAATAAGATCCACTTGTACACAGCTTCAAAGAACACTGCCCTCTTATGTGCACAAGATGATACACCCCTTCCTAGCTTTAACTTCTGTTTCTATACTCTTCCCCACCAATGCATTTCCACACAGCAAGCACTGAAGACTACTTATTTTTCAGACCTTTCACTCATTACAGTCCCTGATTTAAATGTCAACTTTCTTAGGAAGTGTTTACAAGATACGGGTTTGGTTATTGTTAATTAATGTGACAGAAGGTTCCTGGAATAGATAAATTTTTATCACAGCTTTCACTTATGCCAACTTCCCAGCCTGGAACAGCTCTTCCAGTATTATGCAGGGAAAAAAAAACCAACCCAAACAAGCAAGTAAAAACATGCATATGCTTTCAAAAAAAACCCCAGCGCATCTCAGATTAACAAAGAAAACTTCAGTAGGTTGTGGCATTTCTAACACAAAAAGGAAAATGAACAGGAATAGCTTAATGACTCATCTACATTCATAAGAGAGTTCCACTGAAGGCAGTAGCATTATGGAGTGTTTCAATCCTGAGCCACCAGACAAATCCTGGACAAACCTATGACTCTCTCTGGCTTTGCTCTGTACTAACGTATCACCAGAAACTGGCTGCACTTTATGCTGAGGTATACAAATAAAGAAGAGCATTTCTGAAACCCACCACATTCTCAGAAGAGCATTTCACAACCTGCTGGCTCAGATAAACAAAGCTGACTGTGGTCACAGTCCCTTTCCTTTGACACTGGACACAAAGGCACCACCAGCACAGCCCAAGGGCAGCTGCAGTTGATACGGACACGCTGAAGCCCTGCTGGAAGTGAAGGCAATCCAATGCATTATGTTGGCACTTACCTGTGGGAGAAGTGCCAGTGCTGTGAGTGATCCAAGTCAGCTCTCCAGAATTCAGATCCTTCAGGCTTCTCCATGATGCAGTTTTGAGAGATTCTCCCATGCACTAGGCAGCCTATGGCTTACTTCTTTCAGCAGCACAGGCTCTCAGCAGCTGTAGTTCCAGGAATTAAGGTGGCTGGAGCTGGCAGGAAGAATGGATTACCACTGGTCACAAAGACACTGAACGTGTGGCTGTTAACAGCCTGTGGCACATCCAAAGTCCATGGGAATGGATAAATGGAAAAAACATGTCACTTTGCCCACAAGTGAACTCACACACAAGACAGGACATACCATTACAAAATAGATGAATTCTTGGGAAGGACTCCCACTAATAAGATTTCTAGTGCAGCCCTATTATGCAATCCATATGAAACCCATCACAGCCTGGCAATGAAGAAACACTAAATGCATGGTGGTCAAACTTTTTTTTTTCTTTTTTATTTAAAATAACATTATAACCAACTGACATACTAGATAACAATGTATACATTCCAGTGGTGCACATGTAACGACCTATGGCATGAATGAGTTAAAAAAACCCCACAATGTTCTCAGTAATGCCCACCAACAGCTTATTTGGAGGGAATAAAGGAAAACCAGGAAAAAGTATCAAATGTGGGGAAGAAAAAAAATTCGTTTTCCCCAGTATTTTTAATGGTGTATCTTCTTCCCCTTCATATTTCTTGGGACATAATAAAATTAAGAATATACTTCAAAAAGGGCAGAAGGAATGATCACAATAATTGGGGTGGGATTTTTTTTCTCAACTTTAGTAATAAAAGTTAAAGAACTCTCAAAAATAGACTAGATATTGGGCCTACAAAAGTAATTCATCTGTATGCAAAGCTTACCAAGAATTATTCCTTTTGTAAAATGTAAAGGATGAGCTGACATTACTAGTAAGCTATTTTTACCCTACAAAACCAGACTACAATAATAAAATCACCAATTTACAGCTAACACAATAATCTAGATGTATATTACTGTACACAAGCTATATATTACACATGAACATCTTACGTGAAATAGATAAGAAACATACTGATATTGTCTCAACATTGGCCAATAGGTTTAGTTTTCTAAAGGAGGTGTATTTTCTATTCACATTCAGTGTAGTTCCAATAGCAAGGGTTAGCTTTGCTTACTTAAGAAACGTAGAAAGTTTGTGTGAGGTAGTTCAAGAAAACCTAGCTTAAATTTTGAACTGCAGAAGTAGAAACACAATGTGATCTGATTCATAACACATTTCTGTAACATACAAAGAGAAGGGAGTGAGAGAGACCACTTAAAATACCACTTTTATCCAGTGCCTTTAACTAAGAATAAATTAAATTAATTGAAAATTTGGGTAGGCAGTACAGTCTTAATCACACTGCTTCAATAAAAACCTTTCTAATCTTACTGAAAAACACAGACAGGCTCTCCTTCAACTGCACCAAACCACTGACAGGAAAATCAAATGTAACATCATGGACAAGCTGCCACCAATAGCAAATAAAAACAAGACCTAGAAACTAATTCACTCCCTTTAGCAACCTGAAAGAGCAAGACCAAGTGTAGGCTCAACCTTCTCCCCTTTCACCCATGATCTTTATCAAGAAACATTTACTGTCATACACTTCGGATTATTGGCTGGGTAGGACCATGCTCCTGTAGGTTTTTGACATTTTTATTTATCCATCCATCCACCCACCCACCCACCCACTCCCCACAGAGCCCAGCCCAGGTGCTCAGTGCTGGCCCCACCAACCCTGGGCAGCAGGGCCCTACTGGCACAGCTCATGCTGTACGTGTGACACTCCCACCACACCACTTGTGCAGATGCTGTGTCGAGCTGGAATGCCCAGAAAGATGCTGCTGCATCTCACATAGTAAAAGTTCTTCAGAGCTAAAAGCCCAAGCTTGGTCAGGGCAAAGTAGCACATTTACTGAGCTGAGCAGAGTGACCCAGGGCTGAGCGTGTTCCACCAGGGAGTTGTGCTTGGGCAGCACAGCTGCTCACACACACAAACACATCAGCTCTGACTCACAGTCTTGCACTGACAAAAGACTTCCCAGCATAGCATCCCAGTACACTCTAAGGGTACTAATTAACCCCATCTCTATTTCAAATTCTTGAACAAACTACTTCTACAAAAGGAGGGAGCTGCTTTACCTTTGCTGCATGCCACAGCTCTGCCCAGAGAAGGTAGAAATCAATCTTGCTGTTACTGCCCAACTTTGAATCTTACCTGAGGTAAGAGATCAGACAGTTCATGGTAATTCAATCTATATCAACTCCCAGGGGATTGCAATGGTCTTAGAAAGTTGCATGCACTTTAGTGAAGCCTGTTGTCTTGACATTCCAAATCAAAGTCTAAAATAAAACTTAACAATACCTTCAAATTGTACAGTGTATTAGATAGCATATAATCTAATAGACAAGGACAGCTGAATTCCAGTTACCCTTTTGTTTGCTATCTGTGGCAGTGCACATTTATCTGAAAAAAAAATTATATTTCAACAAACAGAAAGGGAAGTTCAGACTAGGATGTTGTGATAATTTGATTACTGAATATGAACTTGTCTTTGAAATTTGCCATCATTTTAATTCACCTAAAATGCAAGCAGCTGAAAAAAAGAGAAAGCAACAGTCCTGTGAAGACAGTGCCAAAAGTGAACTCTCAGTTTCCACAGGCAAAGCTCTGACCCTACTGGAACAATCCCTTTAAGCAGAGCTGGGACACTGCAACAGGCTGCAGTGGGCAGTTCCACACATTCACTAATCTTGCCTTGAAAGAAGAAGAGCCCAATTCTCCTTAGTGCTTAAGAGCTCAGTTCAGTTACTATACATTTCAGACACTGGAAAGTGATAGCAAAAAATATTTTTATGTTTTAAAATATTTCAGTCATTACTGCAATCCAGCGGGGGTATAAAATAAATTTAAATAGAAACTGTATTTACCAAATTTTTTTTAACGGCACTGAGAGGGATCCAAAGTTACTTTTGTCAGTCTTAACTCCATTACACTGTGCTGACCACACTATCATTTGACCCTATATAACAATGGAGTACTGTTGTTTGACCAAAAATTTTGGCTTAATTCACAGCTTAAACAGTGATTAAAAAATTACAAAATAGACTGTTATGTTGGTCTCTGTTCAACATTTTTTATATTCCAGTGCTAGATGAATCCAAACTTGTCCTGCCTATTCTGAGGTAATACACATTTTGGCAGGACCCTGCAAAAATAACTGCCTAATAAATGTAGCTTAGGAAGGCAATATTGAAATATTAGATACAAGTGAGGAAAGCAAAATTACACGCACACAGCACTTACCAGCAGTCTAGCCAGGCCAGGAAAACAACTGTGCAGTTTATCAATTTAGTTATCTTTGAGACATTACCATTCCTTCAAACCCTGCATTTTTTTTAAAAAGACATGTTAGATATCGACATTACTATCACTTCTGTTTTTCTGAAACTCACTGCAAAGACAAATTTTCCTCTTTTACTTGAAACTTCAAAAAGATGCTTATTTAACCCAACAAGCAGAAGGAACCACACTGAAGACCACCAGTCACTCCTGGATGACCTCTGTAGGCAGTTACATTATTTGCTTATGCTCAGCGCCTGGCAAGATTTCTGTATCTTTTATGCCCATTTTTTGTGAGCTTTACTAATTTAAATTCCTCTTCACATTCTAATTCACTACACAAAATATGCATCTACACAAGGCAATCAATTATACAGCCTAGCTTCACTAAAAATCTGCATTTCCCAAAGAAATAAATTCTGAATGATTGTTTAACTCATACATAAACTTAAGTCAGTTATACATAAATCATTCTGTAAATATAAAATGTAAACAGTTAAAATACTTCTGTGAGGAGCAGCACCATCTTACATGACTATTTAGTAACTGTTCTATATATCTCAATATATCTTTTGTTTAAAAAGTGTATTGAAACCTGGAGCTTCGTTGATGAAAACTACTGAATATTTATGACTTAAAATGAACTACTGCTAAGATTTCTGCTACACTGATCTCATGGTGAAATGAAAGAGATAAATATTAATTTATACAGCGCTACCTCTCCCTCCTTTGGATGGCATATATTGCTCAAATAATGCATTAGCTACAGAAATCCTGAGGTTCTCCCACCACTTCATGGTTTTTAGCAATCAGTAACTTTTGGTGGAGAAAGAGTAGCCAAAGTTTTGCCTCTATTGCATTTATATCATTCCCTCTTTGACCCAAAAAGCACTCTCCTTAGTAGACAAAACTAGTAAGAACCAGAACTCCCAAGAACCACATCTCACATAAAAGCATAGCTATAGCATATTCATTTTCCCTCTTGTCAGTCTAATCATCCTGGATACACTTAATTTTGTGTGTACAAAAACAGGCTACGAGCTAGAAGTAAACAGTTTATTGGCATTGCAATGTATTATTCATGAAGTATCCTCATGTTTTATGGTGATCACAAGATTTGGCATGCCACAACTCTGCAGAAAACATCGCATTACTCTGCTAGGCTGGATATTTCTGCAGCTTTGAAGATATGCTTTGCTTTCTTAAGTTCATAAACCCATTCAGATGATGTAACTTTGCAAAGGATTTTTCTGTTTCTCTAAAAAAACCTCACTAATTGTTGCTTTTGCTGAAGTATTATAGGCAAGTGGCCAAAATAAAAGAGGATTTTTGTTCACTACCCAGCACCACAGTAGTATGCCTGAAACTACAGCTGGCTGCACTGAATTCTCTCCCCCTCCACCTGAACACAAATGTACGACCAAGCATAAAACTTTGAAGGATATCATGAACAAAACATCTGGAATAAATTCTAATTAAAAAATTGAAAACCTATAAAATCTTAAATAATTCATCACATGGTAATGACCACAACATTAATATGTGCTTTGATAAAACAAATTTACAATTTCAGTAAAAAAAGATCAGCAGCATAATAGTAAAGCAAATATGCAGATTTTAAAACCACAATAAAAATTACCAGGTTTAATATTTTACAGTTAATTACAGCAAAAAAGTGGCTGCTTATAACACAACTTACAGTTTGAAATTACAGCACTTTATGATGAATTCCATGATTATTTTTGAAAAAACACTCAAAAATACCACCAAATTTTAAAAGTGCCCTATTAATGACTAAAAGGACCCCCCTCCCACCCCCCAAAAGACCAAGTAGTCATCTACAGCAACCCAGAGGTCCAGCTGAGGTTTCTAAACTGCTGTCTGTATCAGAGGCCAATGTTGGATCTGTTGACATTGAAGACACATCGTTGACAGATGACGATGAAGATGGGTGTTGAGAGCCATTGATCATTGCTGCACCTGTGCTATGAGAAACAAAACAGCAAATCAGTTGCAGATACAGTTGCACAGTTCAGTACTTGCATTAGTCTGTCTCTTCCTAATGGCTGTTACTTTTGGCAAGCTTGAAGAGATGTGTCAAAATAAATAAAATCCACAAGTTCTTTAATGTGGGGCTTAACAGATGGTGTGTCAAGAACTAGAATGAAGTATCAATTAATTACACAGGGACAGTGATAGGGGGACTGAACAGATCAATAAAAAGGTATCAGCCTTGTATATTTCACTAAAATATAAATGTCTCAATTCACGAGGTTAGGTCATTTAAGAGCCATATTTTTGAGTTAGGTTACTTTTGGATATCTTGATCAGCTTTATTCCCTTCTGACCTACAACTCAGTGGAACCTTGTACTGTGCTTTTATTGTAACCAACCTAAAGGGGCTGGTTGGCCACGTATAACCCCGTTCTTGGTTCTCTCCTCCAGGTCCATGACTTCCTTGTATATCAGCTCTGAAAATGCAGAGAAAGGAAGGCAAAAAATGAATTTGCAACCTGTAGACTAGATCAGTAATACATCACCCGTTAAAATGTCCATTTAAATTTCACAGATTTATTACTGTCCAGAACTAGTTTGAACAACAGGTTGTAAGCTACACACAACTGGCAAGTAATATAAAAAAAGTACATTCTTTTCTGTTGGAGCTACAGTGGCCTGGCATTCTTGAGAATGCACTGGCAGTGCTCCAAGGCTCTTTTTTCAGGCTGCTTGGAGCCCTGAGGCTGAGTCTTGAGGCCCATTCACTTTTTATCACTGGTTTCTTTGGTAAGGGAAACTCAATCAGCAGTCTTCAAAGGAAGAGCTAGAACACTTGAAGACTTGTAGTTCAGCATTACATTGCTCAAGCTCCTGCATCTTTTTCAATTGTAGAAGTTTGTCCAGAAGTCACCATCCCTACAAATGCTGTCCTATGGATTGCAAAAGGTGACTGAGATGAGCAGGTCTTTAATTCACTTCAAAGGTTCATCTCCTTTGCAGGGAAAGTTTATGTCCCAGCAATTGAGAGGCAGTGAAGCACTGGTCTGTCCCCTGACATCCAAGCAGATGAAGTAAATACTATTAGGCTGCTCAGAAGAATTTTAATAACAATAATCACTGGGGCCCAGAATACTCCCAACAGCCTTACTATACTTTAAATGTCTTTCTTACCTTTCCACTCTTCTATCGTGTGCTCCCTCTCATCTAACTGCTTATCTGGTATCTTTGGTGGAGGCTGAAAAACAAAACTAACTCATCATAGAGGAATCAAAAGGGATACAAAACCAGTCTAACTTAAAAATTAAATTAACCATTCAGAACATGAACCTGATTTAAAAATAACCTTTACGTGATTATATATCTGTTCATA
This sequence comes from Certhia americana, assembly GCA_018697195.1. Classification (NCBI taxonomy): domain Eukaryota; kingdom Metazoa; phylum Chordata; class Aves; order Passeriformes; family Certhiidae; genus Certhia; species Certhia americana. The sequence goes on from CM031862.1 coordinate 17,850,290, forward strand.
CTTGGACTTAGCCTATTTTTTATATGCTGCCACATTCTTTAAAGTTCTTCTGATTAACAAATTTGCTTACATTACTGTACTAATTAACAGAGAAACTGATCAGTCTGGTAGAAGAGCTCCTAAGTGCAGTAGTCTCCAGCACAAGCAGCTCTTTTTAGCTACTTACTGTTAATTACTACATTTTCTATCTAGCTGCAGAGCTGCAGAATTATAATTGCTCCATGTACATCAAGTGGCTTTTTCAATTATTAGTGACCATCACCAAACTTTTCTTTTTTAAAAAATAACACTTTTCTCATAAGCTGAAATTATCCTGAAACTAATTTTTCAAGGAAAAATTATATTAATCCCTTCATTCATTAGTTTTAATAATTGAAAGCTCAAGATCTTGCCTTCAGATTTTGCTGAAACACTTACTTCTAGTTGAATGCTGTCAATTCCTACAATTAATGAAAGTATTTCACTTCCCCAGGAACAAATACCTCAGAACCCCATCAAGGGCAATCAAATCACAGTGAAACAACCGAAGCTCAATACATTAGAACCCTGTGTAAAAGATTTCAGATGCATGGCCACATGTTCAGGAGATGATATGCAATAATTATACACCAACACAGAGATACACGAACACAGAGTCAGGTACCTCAGCCCATTCCTGATGCTATTGCTAATAAATACATCTATCAACGTCAATAAAAACAATTATGGCTCAGTTAAGCTTCTAATGAAATATGCAGCAACCTTCTGTCAAGCAGCTGTACCAAGCACCACAGTAAGATGGTTTTATACAGTAGCTTCCTAAGCAGAGAACTAAAACAACTTACAGCTTCTGCTTCTGAGGGATCATACCAAACATTGATGTATGGATGCTGCAGGGCTTCGTCCACAGAGATTCTTTTAGAAGCATCTATAACCAGCATTTTTGATAACAAATCTCTTGCTTGACTTGCTGCAAAAAAAAGTTTTCTGTTCAGATTATTGCCATATATAGAACACATAACAGTGTTTCAAATTTTTAAAGAGAAGGGTCAGAGTAATCAAATTCTAATTAATGTCTATGGAACCCTCAGATAATAGGAGGTTTAGAAAAGTGGTCCATTTGATGGCAAAAAAACCTGAAGAAAATGACACAGGTGGGAAAGGGGTCAAACACGTTTCACTATCCATTTTCAGCATGGTGTCTCTTGGTGTGACATCCTTATGTGAAAGGGCGCAGGTGGCAATGCAGCCTTGTCTTGAATAGCAGCAGGCAAGCACCTACTGCCACTTTCTGTCACATGCTTTTAGTCACAAAAAACACCGTAAGTCACTCCACTGAGTAGGTGGCCTTTAGAACCAGTAAGCCACTGTAGTACTACAGGGTATCTTATATATTATGGACATAAATCCCTTTTTTCTCATCCCTAGAGAACAAAGATCTGGTCTGCCTACACAACTTCTATTCCAACCTCCCCTCACTTTTCTCTAAACTGTTGGCATCTGTCATTGAGAAGAATATAGATATTTACTTGTCTTTATAAAAAGACAGCTCCAAGAATAGGAGCTGTCTCATGAAAATATGAAAGTGAAGGCAAGCACATGTCAGCACATTCATCCATTGTCATGATACAAATATTTAGAACATTAGCAGGATGATTTTATAGTGAATAAAACCAAGCTACATTTCTGTTCAATATATCACAGTTACCAATATACACACAGAAGACAGACCTTACCTTTAAGTTTATTGTGCTCGGAGTCAGCTGGGAAAAGGACATCTGGAAAGAGTTTTTCAAAACTATATCCAGCATATTTCGGTCTGTTCTCCACATAAGTTCGGACTGTAGGCTGTAATTTCTTCATAAATTCAGGGCATGGTGTTCCTAGCTGCTCTATAACTTTATTCCATTGATCAATATCTAAGGTTATGCAGCTAAGAAAAACAGTGTCTGGTTTTCAGCTAGAAAGTTACGTTAAAACCACATGAAATAACCAACAGAGAAAACACAGGAAATTATAATAAAGTATCAAGTTCATCATCATGATTTAGGACTACTTTCCTAAATGGTGAAACAAAACAAGATTATGATAGCGTAGTCAAGGCAACATGTATTTCACTCAAAATCATTACTGGCTAGAAAAGGATATAATTCTGAGAAATAGTATATTAGAAGACTCACAAAATATTTAAGTACAACAAATTTAACTGAAGTCCTTGTCTGGGTTGTGGAGAACTCCCTGATCTAAGCACACATTCACAGCAGTCAAGCTACGACACAGCAAGGCACTCCTAAGAATGACCCCAAGTGGATGCTTTGTCCTTCATTCTGATCTTGGTACCTCAGCCCAGTCCTGGGCAACCTCCCAGTGAGGAGGTGCAACACTGAGCACCAGTGGGCACACAAAGGACCAAGGCTTGGCCCACACAGGTCAGTGACAATACTGTCAGGGACTCGAATGAAGTTAAGAGTTTCAAGGATGCGTAAGGAACATCTTAACTGAGAAGTTTACACACTGTAAAGGGGAGATAGACCACTTCAGGGCAGAAGAGTTAAATTTATTTTAGTGAAACAAAAAAAGTAAAGTTTTGCTCAGGAATTCCTAGTTGCAGATGGTTAAATATTGAGGGACAGCTCCGATAAAATTTTATATATGCTGCTTCACATTCTCTTCAACTTGTTCTTTTTGGCTGCCATCAAAGACTGGATAGCAGACTACCTAAATCTACAGTGGGTTGACACAGACCCTCTCTTATATTCTTAAAACTTAAAGCAGATTTCTATATAAGGATTCTCAAGCTCTGCTGAGCTTTTGTACAGGCCTTGACAAAAGGAACTATTTACATTGTATGGCACTGAGTCTAAATTGAAAAGCCATGCCAGCAAACCAGATGCACGAAGCAAAGCGTGGTGCAGCTCATGCAGTGACAGAGCTGCGTGAAGGTAAGTATGCTCTGGATTTCATTACCATGGCTCAAAAATCTCCACCCGTTTTCACCCCTAAATGGTACTACATCACTTTTTAAACAGTAACCTGCAGCAAAAGCAGGAAACACTTCTGATGGCATCTAAAAAAATCACTCTGTAAGTAACAGTAAAACAAATAGGATATCAAAGCCCCATTATTTTCACTAATTTTAGCAATGATCTAGAGGTTTCAGTTCTGTTTGTTTGGAGCAGACTCTTTGTCTCAAATATTGTTCACAGGACAACCCATATAGATACCACCAAACCATTCATGGAATAGAAAGACAAAAATTCCAGATATTTCTGAAAGCTGCTTGCAAGATCATTTCTGCATACAAAAAATAAATTTCTGGAGTATAACTGATAATAATGGTTAGAAATTTTTGCAAACAGTTTCTGTAAAATGCAAAGAATAGTAACAACTAACACGCTCAGGTACAAAACAAGACTAGTAAATTACTATATAAAAATGAACTCCTAAGTAAAACCTAATGCATGTGAACCAAGAAAACATCACCTAAACAAAAAGAAGTCTGTCTTAAGTGTGACAACAGAAGTAATGAACAGGGACTATATTGCACTAGAAAAAGAAGAGAGGGAAAAAAGAAAAAAAGAAAAAATAAGTCTGTTTGCCCAAGTGTTATATAATTAACTTGCAAATTGCAATTTGAAAAGGCAGTTTAAAAGCACTATTTTAAAAATTAGAACCACCTTAATCTGGAACTGTGTCACTGCAGTATCTTTTGACCTTTTACAACTACATCCTAGGCCAAGGGTAAGGATACGATCTGTACCAGGAAATAAAACACCACCTTTGATCATTTCTCCCATGATGCACCCAACTGACCAAATGTCAACTGAAAACAAAATGCAATGATATTAACATAAAAGATAGTTATTAAAATAAAATAAATAAAAATATCTAGACACACACATACACATGAAGTGACTATAAAAAGCATGTGCAATGAAAATGAGTGAAGGTGAATGTATGCTAACTACAGGACCAGCAGAGACTATGTCCTACTGCTAGGTGCAGCCTGAATATAAATGATTTTTTTTAAGTGTATCACAAAAAAATTCATGTTCATTTAATAAAAAAAAATTGTACAATATGCATCTTCATGACACAACATCAATAAAAAGGTTAATCACTTCCTAACTAATTCAACCTGCTGCAGCAGCACAAGGATACAGTCCCTTCCTGGAAAGAGGATTTTGTGGCAAACCATTTCGCCCATAATGCACCCCACAGACCATAAATCCACTATGTTTGTAGCACAAAAAGAAGGAAAAGCAAAGCAAACGGTCATTTAAAATTAAAAGAAGCATAACATGACTGCATCCTATAAACTGCAGAGACAGCACAGGAAGAAGAGCAAGTCTTCATATTAATCAATGAAAACATTTTAACATACACCATGTGTAAGGATTAGCTTTTAACTGTCTCAAATACAAGGCAGAAAAACATCCTTTTGTTTAATACAGTGCTAGAGCAAGAGCTTGAGCAGAGAGAGAGAGACATGAATCAAGCAGAGTAAAGCACTTCTCCAAGGCTGGAGGCTTCAAAGCTACCTCTGCCAAGGGAACAGACTCAAGCACCAAAGACAGATTGATTCTTTGACAGTAATTCCACTGTAGTTGTAGGAATAATTCTAAAATTAACTAAGTAAACTGACCTGTAAAAATATTGCCTATTGAAACAGTTCACACTTCTTATGACAATTAATTACATATTACATAGGAATTACAATTTGACATCAAGTGTGTTCTAGAAGTCAGATTACCATGCATCTCTCTCTTGCTTTAAATAAAAAGCAAACAGAATCAGTAAAAGATCACTTAGAATTTTAGAGGATCAGTTAATGACAATGTTAGTATGCTCCTAGATTTTCACTTCAAATCATTTGTTTCAAAATATTTCTCGTTATGCTGAAATAACATTTTATACAAAAGAAAAACTCAAAAGCAATTTTTAAAAAATGAAATACACATTTTCTACAATACCTTAAAATAAATCATTCAAAAGACATAAAGATGCACAAGTTTACTTTGTACAGGTAAGCCAATTTCTTTTGCAGTTACTTTCAGAGATGCTGTTAATTCCATATGCAAAAGCTTTCTTGAAGTCATAACAATGAAATTTTATTATTATAAATACTTTTATGTCAAATATGACACTGGAATTTCAATTAAGCAGATAAGAAGGGGATATAAGTGACAACAATCGTATAGTAAGAATTAAATGTGAATGTTCTGAAGGAGCTCAACAATGTCAAGCAAACCATACTGATTCTTATTTTTCAAAATTCCTTCTCCTTTATGTATAAGTTCCTCTAAAATAGTATCTAGATAACATGATAGGAGATCACAGTCGTGCATGTTAATAGGTCAAAATTAAGGGCCTTGCTCATTTAAAAAAATTTGTCAACACCTTAGTTTAGTGATCTTTTTCCTTTAAAAACTTTTTTCAAATACTTAAGTACATATTTTTTGGCTTAGAGACCCAAAGAAGCCAAGTTTTATATTTGGCTTTTAAAATAAAATTCTGAATGCTGACTTTTTGATTTGCTAAACAACCTGCTGCCATCACAACCCAAAATAGACCCAAATATCTTGTAATTAGCATGCATCCAACATGATAGAGTTATCAATCTTCTGGTAACCCTACAAAACCAAACTTGAGATATTTTATTGTGTTTTGATTTGCTGCTTTCATTAAATCAAACAAAAATGTGTGTAATTACCGGTCTCTAACTTTTGTAGCAAGCTGAACTAATGCTAAAGTGAATACTTTTACAGAAGACTAAAATCTCATTAGATACTTAAAAAAATACTTTAAAAAATCTATTGCTGTCATAAGGAGTCAATTTTATTCTTAACAAGCCCGTGAAGTGAATTTACCGGTTTTTATAATTCTAGGAGAAAGTTTAAACCCAATCTACCTAGCAGTATTCATTAAAGTAGCTGTTCCAGTGTTTAGGGCTTTCCTTGCTTATCATGGACATAACAGTGCATAAATCTGTTAAACAGCATGTGCGTGAACATTTCTGGTGTCCTTTAGTTGGTTTCCTAACGTGACAACCCCAAACACCCTTTGGTAACAAATCCTAGTTAACACCGTGTATTTGTTTGGGCTCCCTAGTTTTAAAGCAATTGAAGATTCTGATTCTGTGTAGTATAGCACCAAAAAAATGCTACTCTGCAGTACATCATCTCAGTCATCAACATATATATTGCAATCCTCACACAAGTTCAACAGGGCACAAACTGCAGTAAGCCAACAGACAACCCTGTAACCATTAGTTAACTGTCAATTTTCAATATTTAACTCCACATTAAATAAGTTCACAGTTAATTTAACTAAGGGTGTAATGGGCTACAATAGTCATCAATACTAACAGGTGAGGCTCCTGGACAGCCCATGGTCTCACTTAAACTGCACCCTTGATACCATCTCCCTGTCTTGGCAGCTCCATAAACTCCTCGGCTGAAAAGTCTTAACAGCTCAGGTAAACTGCCTTTTAATGAGAGCAGTACATATGGAAATGCAATTGTCTTTGGACTCACTTCATACATTTACATTCTCCAGGAGTGCCAGTCTCATTTCAATGTATTTGGCTTTGTGAAGACATGATAGCTTTTCAAATGAAAGTAAATTATTATTTATGATGCACAACACAACTCATGCTTCTATAAGGAACAGGATTGTCACAAGCCTGACAGGTTACTCTAGAACACAATCTATCTAAACTCCAGTAGTGGAAAGAATGTTTCACACTTTTGCAACCCAAAACCACTTACTATTTAAGAGAAAAAATTAAACTGAGCAAGCTGAGTCAGAAAACTTGTGACTTTCATTTTATCAATTCCTTCTGTAAGTCAGCTGCATGACTCACTATTACAGCTTTAGTAGCTTTTCTTTAATATCCCTTAAATAGCCAATATAGAGTTTTTGGGGAAAAAAAAGAAACTTAAATTTGCAAATCTAGAAAACTTCAGGAATTAAAAGAAATAACTAAATTGCTCTACTCAGCCTGTGACTCCTAAATTACAGGAAAAACAGTCAAACATGGAGGACATTTGAAGAAATGTATGTCCTCTCAAGCACACTAACAATCCAAACAAATAAAATCACAATAAAGATGCACTCTCATTCCTTTGAGCTGGCTTCTTTCATTGCTAGCACCATTCATACACAGCCTGAAGTCACTTACTGCAATGGTATGCAGTTGGCAGGCAGGTTTGCAGACCGTATTAGGAATGCTGAAAGGCAGAGCAAGCCCCAGTTGTGTCAGGAAGTGAGGAGCCACACCTCACATCCCCAGGAGACAGCTCAGGCTCCCTGGAGACCTGGCCAGCAGAGAGCCAGGCACACACAGGGTGACCTGTGGGCACCACCAGCCTGAGGTGCTGACAAGGGAAACCAGGGACAGCACAGCAGTGAAATGGCAGCAGAATCAGGCTGCTCCAGCCGAGGGTCAGGAGTGACACGTCACTTTGTTCTCCTAAAGGGTACCACTAGCTGTTTCCTTGAAGGTGCAATGTATTTGAATGATGTCTTTCCCTCAAATGACTGATCTTTTTTTATTTTCCTGTAGAAGATACTGAGAGGCAGACTGGTCACAGAGCGAATATGGTGAGGAAGAAGTGTATGTAAAGTAAAATTCCCTTGCAATTCATCATGGACCTTAAAGAATCTATAATGCATCATGACAGTATTCTCTGTATGCTTGTCTCAGGTATGTTATTGAGTTTTCTTCAGCAACATTAAGAACTTAGTGCAAAAGGCTTAAAGTAGGCTGGTTTTAATAAAAAGTAATGCCACAGTAGGCAATCTTATCTTGTTCGTTCCTCAGCAGACTTTATGCTCCCTGAAAGGCCAGATCCAATACAGGTATTTAGCATGAAATTTAGTACACATATCTACAATGAATGACAACTTACATCTTCACCAGGAATAAAGTCAGATGAAGCTATAACAAAGTACATATCACATATTAAGAAAATATATCTCCAGTTCTACCTGGATGTCATGTAATTTACCAAGGGATTTATTTAATTTTTTAAATAAACAAGGCCCTCAATTTTTTCTCCTATTAAATGCAAACGTTTTCTAATGGGTTGAGTTGAATAAACAAATTGGTGTATCCAGAATCTGCATTTTGGTCACAAGACTAATTTATAAAATTTCTACAGCTTGAAAAAAACATTAACATGTAAAATGTGGTGTGCCAAACAGAAAAAATAAAGCTATGCCAAAGAAAGACTATATTTGCTGACCGTTTTCTTTGTATCCCATCCCTAGGATGACCTCTGGTGCTCTGTAGTAACGAGTCACTACATAAGGCGTCATCATAAAACTAGTTCCTGCAGTTCTGGCCAGTCCAAAGTCAAGAATCTTCAAAGTGCAGTCTGACTTTACTACTATATTACTGGGCTTTAAATCCTTTAAAAAGAAACATCATATATGACTGCTAAGACAAGCACAAAGTAGTCTGTGGTTCACATTTTTAAAAGATAATACTGCTAACATTAAATCACACACGCACAACTAGGTTATTGCTATAACTGTGGGGTTTTTTTCCCTTGCATTAATTTATGTGCATTCAGCAGATTACAGAATTAATTCCTTTATTGTGCTTGTACATTTATATAGCAATTAAAGAAGGAAAATACAACCAGCACTACAAGATATGTTAGCGATGTCTGAAATAAATTGAGGTTAGTAAGAAGTGTTAGCTCTGAGGAAAGGTCTAGAAACTGCTCACTGGAACAATAATTATTTCTACAATGCAGAACATAAGTAACATAATAATCACTTGATTCAATAATCATCTTGATACAAGAATTGTTAGAATTATAATGAATGTAAAAGGTTTATTTGCTAGCTGAGGTTACATTACGTCTTTTGAACCAATATATTTCTCTGAACAGAAAGGAAATCTCCATGCCTACATGGTTTTAGTTTCCAATTTAGGACTTGGTTTTATATAAAATTTGGCAACCAAACCCAAAAAGGCACCACTGAAAAACTGCCAAAAATTAACACAATCATTAAATTGGAGTGGAAAATGCTGACAGAGCTCCAGATCATTTTGGTTAGCAACACAGTAACTATTCTCTACACTTGAACCCTACTGACAATAGTGGCTTTGCAACATTTATTTATACAGACACTATACAGGCTTTCTCTGTTATCACCTCAGCAGGATCTTACACACACCTGAATGTCACAGAGTAAATATTACAGAGAGTACATCAGAATAACTTTGCAATCATAAATTCATTCACAGCACATGGGACAACACAGACAAGACTAAGATACTTCCTGCCCACACTCTACTGAGATTAATGAGAGAAAAACCTGAGATGTGACAGAGGGACTCCAGCACCTGAGCTGCAAGCACTTGATAAGTAGCCCTATCTGTCATCGTTTCTTAAATACTTAAAGGTGGATATCAGCAAGATTTATGTAGTTTTCATTTGTACTTTGATGGCTTTCAGCAATCTCCTCATGTTAAGAAAACAGCATTAGAGAGGAAACCACAAAAAGAGTTCCAACAACAGAATTTTAATGACTTGTTAAAAGTCTTGCATACATACATATTCACGTATGCATTTCCACACAAAGATTCTGCACACAACTTTAGCTTAAAACATTCTGAAACACCACCACTTAAGTTCTATAAGGCCTTCTGGCCATTTAATATGCATGTTTCAGATTCTACTACAGTCCTTTTTGTTATCAGCTTTATTTCTGCACACTTCTATAATTTTCAGGATGTTCAATGCAGAATGCTTGGCACATGCTCGTGGTATTAACTACACCCATGCTCCCCAAAGCTGCAGGATTAACACTCAAAATGTTAAGAGATCTTCTCTTTGCTTACTAAGTACTGTCTCATCCTTATTTCTGAACACCATGTAGCTGTCATGAAGCCTAGGATCAAAATGATGAATTGACTTACACTACATTCAATTTCATGCTGAGATGCAAAACCTGCATCTCTTATATATAACTTCTGCTAAATAAACAGGAACTCAAAACCTCATTTGGGAGTGATCAAATTAATTAGGATGGATAAATATAACTAGAACCTATAGCAGAAAATCTCTCACTGAACCATGAAAATGTAAAATGTCAGTGCTTAAAAAACAGATTCTTGCATGGCCGTCTCCCCATTAGCCAGACAAGGAGACAGGGAACATCTCTGGAGGGTAATTCATAGCTTCTGTGGGCTTTTCTCTAATAGAAGATATGTGAAGGGCTTCTGTAATTAGGCCCCTTTGTTAAGTACTCAAAATTGGACAGAATTCAATGTCAGAGCCTCCATGCAAGACTAATAAGACACTCTGTGTCCCTCAGAAAATCAGTGAGGCACAACTCAGCAATGCTGATCATTCATCCTCAGATTATGAAAAATAAATGAATGTGTACTTCTATATTGGCTGGAAATGGCATCTCTGCAAGATGTTTACAACACATTAATGTTGATTTGCCAACATCTGTTAAAATCAGTGTAAAGTTATGGTTAAATCTTTACCCGTTGATGTGGCAACTAAGTTTGCCCCTACAACGTCAAGGTGAAGTTGACTGAAACTCTTTGTGTTTGATCTCTGCTTTGTTCCATGCCTCTAGCTTGCTATTAAAAAACCCCACTTATTTCTATGGCAAGTAGTATCCAGTGCTATAAGGCACGTATACAGATTTTTGTGATTTCAGTCATTCAACAAGCTTTGAAAAGGTTACTGAGATGCAGAGATTACCAAAGCTATGTTAGAAGTTGAAGAACCCAGTTAAAAACCAGGTAAACTACCAACACTAAAAAAAGCTTAAAGCTGTAGAGATCACTAAAGTAAAACATAGCCAGAATGTTCCTTGGACAGCTACAATAGTGTAGGCTATGTTTAAGAAGTTTCAATAATGTAATTAGCTTTGGACTTTAAGGACTGGTGCTGAGAGCCCAGAAGAGTGGTACAAAGAGCTACCACTGCAGCCACATGGTCTGTGTGACACATGTCCCTTTGTAGGGTATCTTCCCTGAACTCCAAGGTTTTGTTCAGCTTCCTTCACAGAGAAACAAAACTGTGATACTTTGCACCTTAAAGCAAAAAAGTACAATGCACACAGCAGGTAACACTGTGCCTGAACATACTCCATCTTCTAACAAAGTCTAAGAAGAAGCTGTCAGCTGAAAATCTACCAGGAAGACGTGCAAGTAAAATGTCCTTCAAAAACATCTGCACATGTCCTTTAAAAGCATTCACGCATACGTATGGTGCTGTTTACATAGCAATTGTATTTAGCAACTATCTTTAGGATAATTTATCCCCGTATGATAGGAGGCATTTCAAAGACTTAACCCATATTTATAGAAGCAGGAATTCTGTCCTCAAAGCTGTCCTTACTCCTGCCCAACTACCTAAGTAGTTACTTTGTTTCTGTAAATGTAAAAATGTTTAAATTTATCCACAACTTCTACAGGATCAATACCCACTTCAGAGGAGTACAAATCACCCTAAGGCAAGCACACTTTCAGAAGCTCCCTTAAGCTTGTGCTAAGATCCAGACAGACATTGTTACTTTACCTACTCTAGCATGTCCAGACAATATACTGTTTTCCAAAACTAAAAAAGACCTAGGAAAATCCACAGAATTAAACTTGCATACGTAAGTATTGAAGAGGAAATGTGAAACTGCATGCAAACCATTATTTCATACCCACAGGCACAAACATTGGAACACCATGGGATGCATGATTTCAGTCATAGGCTATATATTACCACAGCAGTGAGTGAAACAACCTGGTTTTGCTGAGCATTCCCAGAATAATGCAAAAAGCCTATGTGATCTATCTCAAATGCCTACAAGCAGCATCAGGTACAATGCCTGGTTGCAGGCAATGCTTCTCCCTCCCTTGCCCATCATCTCTTCCAACACTACAGTTCAGGGAAATTGCATGCAAGAAAGAATGTTTCCCCTTCATTCCCTGAGCTCCTCACTGGAATGAAGCAGCTGATGAGCAAAAGAAAGCAACATTTGCACACTCAAGCTGTATTTTCTATTCAAATAATTGTCTCTGTTTCCCTGAGGAAAAGATGGGACTGAACAGGAGTGTCAGACTGCAGATCCAGCTTGCAGACCATGCAACACCCCAGACACAATGTGGTGGACCACTGACCTGGACAACAAGCATGCTAGCATAAAATTCCTATGGTACTGCACAGAACTGCCATTTGTGATCTGCTTTCCTGTGCACATCATGAGGAAGACTCTGTAGTAAGGACTGAAACAATCCCACATCACTAAGGTTAATTAAATCTTTTCTATTGTTTAGAAATGAAGACTTCTCAAACTCTTTAAAAAAGTCACAATGAAAGATGTAGTACTATAAAAATACAAGCTTACCATTTCCCAAACCGACAAGATTATACTTGAAAAGTTATGAGCAGACTATCTCAAGCAATCTTTAATCTATATATCATTATATACGAGATGTTTAACTTGAACAGGCAACTTTAAATTCAAAATCTCTTGACTAGATTGCAACACACACGTGCCATTTAAAAAGCTGTAGTCAGCTTTGCCTGTTAACCATCTGAGTGAATGGTTTGTGACACACTGGTGTTATCCAAGTTCCAATTACAAGTCTTTATCATCATCTTCTTATCTGGAGATTTCAGATAGTTATTCCTTACTCTACTAGTAAAGGAGCAGAAATAAAATGGGCAGTTCTTTCAAAAGATGGGATTTCAGGTTTGGTTACCAAAACAGTAAAGGCAGAGACACTTCCACATATCCTTTCCTGCCATGACTACTAAAGTAGAACATTAAACAGAATTAGAGGAGGTAATGCAACTCACTGCAAAAAATCTTCAGTTTGCTCTGTGCAGATTGTTATCAAGTCACTTAAACATTCAAAAGGCTCATTCCATAATTACTCTGGAAAAAGGTGTGAAAATTTTCTTTCAGCTTTCTCTCCCTGCCTATGGGACAGGCTAGGAAACACCCTTCATGCTCCTACTTCTAATTTCTTTTCTCTTTTAAATATTCAAGAAAAAACCAGGTGCAATGTGAATTTTACAGTTTAGTTCACTTACCCTATGAATAATCCCAGCTGAATGAAGATGTTTGATACCACATAGCATTTGATAAAGAAGATAGGACATTCGCTCATGGTCTAGCTCCATCTGAATCACTTGGCAGAGGTTTGCATCCATGAGCTCCATCACTATGTAGCTTATTAAGAAAAAAAAAAAAAGAATAATCAGATAATATTGCCATTTTACTGTCTTCTTTCTCTTGCTCATCTTTTCTTATGAATATTTTAAAAATAAATTCTCAGCTTTAGCTCAAATCTGACTTACACATCTTGAAATTCTTCCAGGGATTTTTGTGGTGTGAACACATTCAGTAGGCCGATTATCTGCAGGGAGGGGGAGAGGAAGGGTAATTGTACCACAGCAATAGCAAAGTTGCAGAGTCAACATTTCAAAACTGGTAACTATTATTCTGATATGAACCTCCTGGTATACACTGAAGCTCAAGATGCTCAGTAGCTCAACCAGGCCTAATATGATGTAAACAGATACAAATAATTTTGGAAGGAGTATTTTTCCTTCACAAATCACATAATCTAAAGACACTCTGTGTGTTAACAAGATGATATCCAAATCTTAAATCCTAAGGAGCTTAGTCACTCTTTGCCTTCCTCCTACTTTCAGTTTGAAGACCTGGTAAAATTTTTTTGTACATGAAGAATAATAAAATTAAAACCTGATGAAGACTCCCTAAAAGATACCACTTTGCCAGTGACAGAGGTGAAGAAACAACTTCATCCAAACAGAAGAATAGGTTCTTATAGATGCTTTAGGACATTTTGCATTATGAATGGATGGGATGTACAGAAAGAAGCCAAGCTACTACTCATCAAGGATCAGGCAGATTTGCAATAGTTTATCATCATACAAATTATGCTATTAGGTGGAACATCCTTCAGAGAAGCCACATAAAAACCATCCCTGTCTGAGAAAAATGATGAAATTTTCCAAAAAAGCTTAGAAGGCAGGAGTAAATTTCCTATGACACTCTCCCTCCAGAAGAAATTCTATCTTCATGATGGGGGATTAAAAGAGAAGATAAAGAAGACTGCACACATCTGACTCTGAAGGAAGAAAATGGCCAACATCAGCCTTCTGCAGTTCAATAAATTTATCATCTATCTGCTCTCCATTTCTGTGATCTTGTCTACTGCACAGCTTCATAGACAGCTACTGCTGTCACAACACAAGATTCTAAACTCATTCATGCACCTGGGGAAAAAAAAGGTACTACAGCCTATTTCTTTTTTCTCCTATGTGTCTAGCAGCAGGACCCACTCACCAGCCATGGTGCTCTCATTTGACAGCTGTTTGTTAGGTTTTAGCAAGGTAACAGTGACTCCCTTGCTGAGTTTGAAGGGGGTGTTTGAAGAACTAGACAATAACAGCTCTTCTGCAAGACCCTTCTGTAACTTCATGGAGATACAACCATGCAATGGAAATCTCCTCTGAAATCACTTTCCAGGCTTTTACAAAGGACAACCTTCCAGTTAATTCTTTAACATCTGAAGCAGGACACTGCACTCACATTTTTGTGATTAACGCACTTCATAAGAACAAGCTCTCTGTAGGCTCTTTTAGCGTGGGTTTGGTTCTGAAACGGTCGGCTTAACTTCTTGATTGCAACATTCCGCTCAAGGATGGCATCATAAGCTGCACTGTAATTAAAAATAACATTATTACATCTCTGGTGCCAACGTCCTTTAAGCTTTGGCAGTTGAAAACACCTTCAGCTAATTTGTGTCATGGCTGCAGAAACTCTGAATTTCCAGTGTTATCCAGCTTTAGGAACGTGATATAGCAAAGAGCTCTTGTATGTTGAGTGATTTGAAATTTAAAAATATTTCCCAGCCTCAGAGCATTAACACATGACAATCTCTACAATATAATGTTTCTGTTTCCAGAGATACTGAGTTCTCGCCATTTACTGGCATTTAAGAACAGACCACCTAAAAAAGATCCAAAACACTTCAAACATAAAATGTACATCAATTTTACATAAAATCTTCACACTAAAAGGGAGAAGGCAGGAAAAGTAGGTTATAAAAAGATCCCATGCTTTCACTTATGTAGTTGCTTAATATCCTGATGACAATGACAGCATCAAAGTAAAGACAAAAAAAAATGTTAAGAAAGCTTTAACCTCTAGATGTCACTGGCTTTAACTTAGTGAAAAAAAAAAAAAAAATTTTGTATGTTGGCAGACTAATGCCAAGATTGTCATACAATTCAGTGACACAGGCTGTTTAACTGATGAAGACTTATTGAAGACAACTCCCTTACATATCATATTTCCATGACAGGAAGGCATGGCTTGTTTTTCCTGTGAGAGCTAATACAACAGCTGACTGCCATGCAGACTCAGGAAATATTTATCAGTTACTTAAAAAAGTCTCAGTAGGGAAAATATTTTCTTGTCTCTTCTCAAGAATGGTAATCAAATATAATGAAGAATATCTGCCAGTAAACAGCAGTATCTATTAAATCCAACTCATTACTTTAAGAAGTAAATTGTCTATGTAGCATGTAGGCTTGAATGATTTGTAATTTATTATCAACAAAACCTCTAGACACTACTAAAGAAAAAAAATGGGAACAACATGTACTGGTAACTTTCTTTGATGTACCTTTTCCACTGTATCTGGAATTCCCCCACCTGCCCCAAAGATAAGGATTATTTTACAAAAGGCTGCCAACACGGGACTCCTGTTCTAGTATTTAAACTTCTGCATTCCCTGTACATAACAGCAGCCTAGGTTTCACTATCAGGCCATCTACTTAATATTCCTCCAAAGCAAGCTGGATCAGTTACAAAAGAAAAAAAAGAAATAAATACAAACCATCACCACTGACAACAGAAACTCCAAGCCGAAGAACTGCACTGTATGAAGATACATGGGCAAGATTTAACCACAGTTCTCATCAGGGTAAGCTGTGATTTAACTAAAAACATTTCAGTTACCACTAGCAGCAATATAAGAATGGTCCTAGAGTGATTACATGGTCAGTTTTGGGATCTCAGCTCTAGGAAGGGCAATAAACTTGGAAAACAGGTAGTAGTAACATATGACTGGCCATCAGAAGGACAGAAATAACATCTAAAGCTTTCATTGGTGTTTCTATAGCATCTAAACAAACCAGCCAAGAAACTGTCTACAGCCTCAGTATATAAACACACATGCAAACAAAATTCAGATCAGTTTTTTTGATGTTGCTAGTTAATACCATTAACCTTAATGCCAGAAGTTACCATTTCAAAAACAACTCCTTCTTAGATTTCTGTCTTTAAGTTTCCATTTGCACTTATTACCCAGTTTTATTATTCCTGCTAATATACAAAAATGAATTAAAAACTCACCTATAGCACATATTTTCTTTACACTAATCGAGATAAAACCAAGGTAGTGTAGAGGTGTAGAATTGAGATTGTGCTTTCCCCTGACTTTCTCTTCTGTGATGTTTTTGCATTTTTATGTACCTGGTTAACATCTTAAGAGTTACAATAAACTGAAAAATCTGCAAGGTCATGTGATATTTTCATCCTTCTCAAACATTCAAAAAAGCTTTCAGGAAGGTTGAACCAACATTTCTCTTTGAGGCAGCACCACTGCACAGGAGATAGTGCCTACAAGCAGCTAGCTGTCAACAACATAAATCACCTGGACACTATTCAGTCCACAGAGAAGAGCTCTTATTCAAAGAGTGAGATTGTCAAGGCATACTTTTTCAAACTGCATCAGGCACTTACATATGACAGCCAGCATCCCAAATGCCCACTCAGTGGTATCAAGAACTACTCAGATTATGAAACTAAGTGGAATGGACTCCTAACAACCATTTCAAGAAGTGCAAATATTTACAAGCAGCAAATATCATGTAGAGTATTTCTGGCTTCTGTTTCACTGCAAGCAGTGTGGTTTAGGATTAGGATTAATTTCTTTATCCAGTTTCTTTTTACCACATTAATTTACAGGACTCAGCACAGCCGGCTGAATTTGCACAGAAGGACATCAGTTGTAAAGCTGAACAGGTGAAAGCAAGAGCCCTTGCTGAGGAAAAATGGCCATCAGTTACCACTGCTGTTTTGCCTGTAAAAGGTAATTCTCCACACTCCTGCTCTGTAACATACAAAACCTCAAAAAACTATGTTAAGGAAACCTGAAGGTACATTTAAATTTTAAAGGAACCTTACCATACTATCCCTTGTGCTCCTGACCCTATTGGTTTCAAATTCTGATACCGTTTCAATACAGTGAAAGTAGAGTCTCCAATTTCAACGCTGTAGAAATTGTTGTCACGCTTGCTCCTGCTCATGACGGCAACTTGGCTAGTTCACTTCATCCAAATTTTGCTTCTGGCCTATGAAGAAATAAAATTTGAAAAACTAAGATTTTACAATTACCTGTAACCTGACATAAGGCAAAACTCCTTATAAGACACACAAGACACTTCCCAAGTAAGTCGCAAGTGCACATGTGAATTATTTTTAATGTCCGCAGGAATAAGATGGCACATGGTTGAAATTAAAATTGTATTTTTAGGAGTGTTTCTAAGGTAAGATTCTAGAAGGTCAAAAATAAAAGAAAACTGAAAGTTAACGGATGGTAGCAAAAATCTTAGCTGGAAATGACAGATGACCAGAAGCCAGGAAGCTCCAGAAGCACCTCATCCAGGGAGCCCCAAGAGTCCTACCATCCTTTCATACACACACATGCTTCAAGGGAGCAGGGCTTGGGCCAGACCCCCATTCAACCTGAATTGTTGCATAATTCCATAAATAAAAGAGTGACAGAACATGAACAAGTCGTCAGATACTGCAATCATTAAAATGCAGCTGGTCACAACCACCAGGAATACCTGACACTGATATGGAAACACACACAGCCAATTAAAGTCAGTAAAGGAAAATTTGCTTTGTCAGACATCTTTCATGAGGAAAAGTAACAATCACAGATAGAACAAAAGTAAGAAAAGAGGATGCATATTCCACCAAAGCCTCCTCATATTAAAAACAGAAATGCAACACCTCAATGAAGATGTTCATAGGAGAAAAAACTGCATCGTGGTTTTTACAGTAATATTTCTCATTTATTTGATGCTAACTGTGCACTTTTAACTTTGTCTTTACACAGCTTTTGAGTGTAGCTATGAGAGATGCCTAGCAGTGCAAGTATTTGACGAGAAGAACTGTCTGTTTCTTCAAGAGTGACAGCATGCTGTCTTCCATTGTTATTAACTTAAGGAACATTTTCCCATATTATTCAACAGTCCCAAAGAGATTGTTACCTTCCATCTACCACAACACTATACATTTGTTAAATTTTAAGCAAGCTTTGAGAACACAGACAGTCCAAACATTGCCTCCACAAATAATAACAAATATTGCACAGGTAGTATTCTTTTAAGAATCTATGTATTCCACTTTTAACTAGCTAACCTGCATTCATTTCACAGCTAGAGGTACAATGAAAACACTCTGACATTCTTTAAAGGAGACATTTTTAACTATTTGATGCATTACGAATTAAAAATGTGCTACTTTAATTGGCATTTATGTCAAAAGAAATGACAATTTAAAGACCCCTTTTCCAAAACACCATCAAAAAGCAAACCTCTGTTACAAAGAGTTAACTAAATACCAAAGCAGCTTCTCTCAGTGTTTTGGCAGTTTCATTAAAGGCTTCCTTTCCCAGTTGACAGGGAAGGCATAATTGGGCAATAGCAGCTGTTCCTTAACACAGGGGAAAATCTGTATCCAGACCTTACTGGTAGGGTGCAGGTCACTTACTGGAGGGAGACCAAAAACCTAATTTCTTAGCAATACATGACACCAACTTCACCTCTTTCTTCCCTATCCATCCTACCACTACATTTTCGGATTCTGTCACTTTCTCAACACTGTTCACAGATGTACTTCACATAGTTCTGGAATAAAACAACATATGAAAACAAAACCCCCTGTGAATTAGAGAAAATTTGTTGTGAACAGTATTAAATCAGCCAAACATTTTTGAAAATCAGAAAACAAAGAATGAAGACACTAACTCATATAATCTTACATTTGTGCACCATCAGCTGAGGGAAAACCCAGTACCCTGAGTTTATCCACTAAAACTGTATTAAGATCTAGTAACATTTAACAATGCAGGATTAGCTAGAACAGCTTAGTAGACAGAGCTCTGTTGATTGGTATCAGCATCAAGATAATGAAAGCTTAATACTTCACTTTGGATAATTCCTCAGAAATAAATGCAGGAAGGACTGCTCCTTTCCTTCCAAGGTTTCCAGATGAATGCTGACACCTTTCCATTAAATGTCAGTATTCTGAATAGCCAAAGCCAAGTGTTTAACTACATTTTCTTTCATTTTGGTAAACTTCATAAAATCAAAGAGTGAAACAAACCAAGTAATTTAAGAAGATGATCTTGCGATATAGTGTGTTCTGAAAAAATAATTCCTTTATAGTAACAGATTTTACATATATACCATACACAGTATTATAACCAAGCAAATTTTATTTCCTTGAAGCCTCGTAATTTGCTACATGTTCAAAACTGTAAAATATGCTTGCTTAATATGTACAAGAAAACTTGTATTTACTAACCATTTTATAATTCATAATAGTATTTTAGTATACAGCAGCTAAGAACTCACTATTTATTTTCACTAATAATATGAGGAAGGAGGGAGAGGTATCCCTAAGTGAGGAAGGAGTGTCTCCACTTGCTGTTAAATTATAATTTCTTTTTCTGCAGCCCTACCTGGCACTTATCAAAAATTATCAGTCTGTACTGTGACACTAAGAGGTACAGTCTCTCTCTCCATTTTAAATGCATGCTCACCTAACAAAAAAACCAGATTTACTCAGTGCTTCAGAAGACATGGAGCCAATTCTCAGAAAAGCCATTTCTTCTTGCACATTTTGTGTGGTGAGCATGGGATGTAAAGAAGCCACTTGCATGTAATGCACTCAGATCAGCACAGAGGTCTGAGAAATTACACATTACACACCAACTACAGCTTCCTCAAACTGAACCAGCCCCAACATCCATCTCCTCTGCATCCCTTGCCTCAATGTCTCAAAACTTCTACACAGTTTTGTCCATCAACCGTGGAGAGCGTCAGCCTCTCATTTTATAACCAAGCTTACTTCCATTCACTGCTTTGCTCCCACTCAGCTCAGAATCCATTGTAATCTCCCATTCTTCACCTCAATGGAAGCACCCTCAAAAACGCCTGGTCCTGCCCAGCTCTGTGAACACAGCTCTCAGAAGAAGGCCACATAGTTATTTTTTTCCTGTTAATTTACTGGTGACTAGTCTTATGAAGCCGAGCTTCAAAGATCCACAACACCAAAAATTCTATCTTTAAATATTAAAGCAAGTCTAAATTCAGAAATTGTCAGGCTTTTAAGATTCTTACACAATGCATGTGTCCTGTCCTTCATTAAAACATGATTAAGCTGTATCAGATAGATTCTCCTGTCTGAAATCTGACATTTTGTTCCATTTTCTAGCAAATTTGCAGAAGCACATATGGAAAGAGAGGGAGGATGGAGACTCCAGATTTCTATTATTAATGAGCAAAGTAATAATACATTTTTCCCCTTAACTGTCAACTTGCTGGAATGCTGTCAACTGTCAGCACGGAAAGAAACCTACAGAAAACTTCAATTTCCTCTCACACATCAACCATTGTGCCTTTCCTTGAAAACACTGTGCCTAAGCAAATTACACTACCCAGCAACTTTTTACTGGCAGCCTGCAGTCAGACAAGGTAAGGCTATTTCAAAACTGAATTCTAAGATATTCTTGTGTGGTTACTACTTCTTCATATTGCCATAAGTACTATTTACCCAAGGAAGCACAACAAAAATGTAAAATTGAAAGTAACACTGTATCCAGAGTGAAATCCCCTAGGGGATCTGCAAGGCTGGGTGTAAGTCTTACTCTGAATTCACTAATAGCAACTACAGTTCAACAGTTCTTCAGGAGACTTCAGATACTCAACAACCTCTACTCCTCACTTCTGTACAGCCTGATACAGTTGCAAAAACAAATATGGATGCATTGAAGTTCCATGAAAATGCAAGTAGCATTTATCTATGGAAGTATCATGGCTAACCTTAAAAAGAATGGATATTGATAAATTGCTTTACTGACACCTCCCCCTCCACAAGTGAATGATACTAACAATTAAGTTTGACCAAAAGTACTCGTCCAACTTCAAAATAAACGTATTTAAAACAGTAAAGAAACCATGTATAGCATTGTTCATACCCAAATATGCACACATTTGCCATTTGCTTCTGTTTAAAGAAAGGCATATACTGTAGCATGTCTCTATAAGACTCTTCCTCATAAACTTGCTAACTTCATAATATCTGGAAGACAGCATAATGCTGTATTTCAACACTGAATTTTGTCTATAATACAGAAATTATTCAATTTATTAATTAAGATACAGAACAATATATGGACAGTATATGTTAGAATGTTTTTCCAGTACAGCCTAAATATACTGGAGAAACAGGTTCAGGATAGAAAGGTACAATGGGGAAGGGAGGAGCTAATTCTTTGCTCATACAGCTTCCAATTTAAAAGCCCTACTGCAGGTGCATTAGAAACCTTAGAAATTAACAGATTAAAACAAAACAAAACAAACAAACACCCCGAACAAACAAAAAGGCTCACAGTGGAAAATTATATAAATAATAGAAATATATTTGATAAACTTGTCTTTGCAGAGTGTATAAATTGATTTCTTTCAAAGGCAGAGAGAGATGGTTTGATACTCATACCAGACCCTATTTCATTTAATACCTACGATAGCACTGGTCAGTGCTCTGAAGAGGCCTCCAGAGTAAGAGAGCTTTAACTCTGAAGGGCACACTGCAAAGTGCAGTAATGTGTTTGGAGCAGAGCCAGCACCAGCGTGGCTCCACCGAGGTTTTCAGCTGAGCAGAGCTGGTGGAACAGATGGTTACCAAGCCTGTCCTCACTGTGCCACTCTGGCTGCACTTGGGCAATCTCAAACTTGACTTTTAAAAGTCAGTCCAGGCTCATCTGCGTTAGGACTTCAAGAAGTTTAGCTGAAACAGCAGGCAATTAAAAACTCGCTCAGCTCATGGGCCCCTGATTAAGCACAGCAAGTTTATGTATTCACAATTAGAAACTAATTGGAAAACCATGTGCTTTCCCCAAGACATCTGCCTATTTACCTTCTGCACAGCACCACCATGAAACGTTATTTTCTGGGCTATGACATCTGCTAGCCTTCACATCATATACAGAACAAGGCAGTGCTTTTGAAATCAGAGATCACTTTGAAAACAACGCATAATTATACACGAGGTTACTTCGCCTAGGCAGTGACCTGAAATGCAGGCATTCCAGGCATACAGAGGAACAGAAATGGAACGGGTCTTGTGAAAGAAAGCCTCTCTCACCTTAAATAAGAGCACAAAATATTTTACAACCTCTTCTGCACTTTCCCATCAGTAGAGACTCTGACAATGAACAGGAAAGCTTCAAAGGTTGCATTAAAAATTGACAAAAACCATAGATCTGAGAGGCGTCTCTTCTGTTCAGACAAAGAAACGGAACCCCAGCGATAATTTTCCCACTAGGGACATGGAAACAGAATAGGCCAGAATACTGCCAACTTAAAGGGTGGAGAAATGTTTGCTCTGTACAGCTCCATCTCAAAGACTGCTCTTAGGTGCTTGTTTATACCTTCATTAGACAACACAGTATGAAAATCTAGGATTCATCCTGTGCTATAATGCAGAATCCTTTACTCTAGGAGTATCCTTTTACGTAAGAAATTATACACACTCAGCTTATTTCTACCACAGAGAAGAAGTACAGCTGAGAAGATATTTTCATACCCCAGTACCCTGAAACACACTAAAACATAAGAAATGAGAAAAAACAGAGATGGGAACAACCATCATCAACTACAAGTTTTGCATTAAATCAGACTTGGTTTTCATGTTCATGATCTCTAAAGCAATCCTCTTCTAAACAAGCAAGCATTAAGTGGGCTAAGTCTTGGAAGAAACTTTGGATGCTAGGTCAGCAAAGAGTCTTTGGGGCACGACGTGTCCAAGGTGCAACACAAACACCAACTAACAACAATCTATCTACATGTGCTGGCAAAACTGTTCTACAGTGAAAGATTACTATAGGAGTTGCTCTGAAGTAGGACTGACAAAAAATAAAGACCATGACAGTCAAAGAGATGCAGAAATGGAAGAAGGCAGTTTTAAAACAATTACATATATTAACACATTAAATAATAATATAACCAACATAATATAACAACGTAAGCTACATATCAATGATGACTCAATAATTCCATTTAGAAGGCAAATAACACTGTAAAAATGAATGTTCTGTAGGAATCTGTGGTTGACCTAGAAAAAGCCAACAGTTCAAGTACACGCTAGTTTGCTACTGAATGCAAAACAAATGGACTGTATATAAAGCTCTTGCATTAATGAATTTTATTTGATTTCTCTGTCAAAATACAGTTCACACATAGCCAATTTGTATGCATCACGTGTTTTTGAATGCTTATCTAATTTTCAGCTGCCATGTTCAAAGGTTTCTGGACACTGCTAAATGCATAGTGCAAACTCAGCATAGTTTTCACATAAGCTTGCTTCAAAGGCTCAAATTTAGAAAACAAAAAAATTGTTTGTAAAGGTAACTTCACAGCTCATTCAGCTAGTCTCAGAAGCAATTATGGTTTTAATGTTTTGTTTGTCCATACTACCCTCGAAACTGAATGTCGTACTTTGCAATACTTCCAGCTCTGTTAAATATTAACGCAAATAGAGCATTTGGAAAAAGGAGTTAACATTAGCTGGGTGAAAAACTGCAGCAAGATATTACTATACCATTTAGTAAAACCTGAAGCTTATTTGAAAATGGAATATTCTCACTGATGACTAGGATTTGCATGGCTTTCAAATTAAGCTTTCACAGATCAGATGATTTCAAGCTGAACAACCTCCACACGGTTGCCTGAACTACTCCTAATGTTGACGTGTGTTTAATGAGGCTTCCAGCTGATGTGCACTGGGCATGGCAGCCCCTCTCCCCTCACCTACTGCACACCTGCCCTGCTCACAACACCCACAGTGGCACAGCACAAACTGAAAGTCCACAGCTCTCATCTCAGGAGCTATTTTCTACTTGCAACTATTAAACAAAACCACAAACATACTGAAGTGATTCTTAAATAGCTCAGGTCTGAAGCACAGCACAGGTACATTTCTTGAAATAACTACATTTTAATGTATCTTTTGTCCACCAAGAAGTCAAACTTCACTAGTTACAGATTCCATAAAGCAAAGGTGAAGGCTAAATCTCAGTTTTCACCAAGAAAAGAAGTACTGAGGCTGGGGAAACCTGCATAAACTCAGCAAGGGCACATTTAGATTTCTTTGTTGTGACTTGCCTACTGCTTTCAAGTAGAAACAGAAAAGGGTAGTGTCACTCCAGTTTGCTCAAAGACAAGAAATTTTAGGCATGTTTAATTTTTTTGAAACTTTAGGACTGTTACATTTTTTAACAGCCATTTTTATATGGAGAATTCAAAGTCAATTACTTGATTTCCCAGAACCTGTTGAGTAGCTAACAATAAACAGATGGCTTTCTCCACTAAAGATGATAATTTCAGAAAAGATGACAGGTTTGATATAGAAAAATAAATTTGGCTACAAAGCAAAATATTCCTGAGTACACAATAGCAAATGAAACTTAAGAAAACGTAATATGGGCTGTTTAAATCAAGGAATTACTTCACTGGTTTGGCAGTTGATAGAATTGATAAATCTCTTGCAAAGATTTAGAGCCCTCTGTGTTATTATCTATCCTCAGTACAATTTAACAAGGAACAATTATGTACAGTCCTGATTTATAAACAATGAACAAAATCCATTAATACAAATGCAACCTTTGCATTTTTGCCATCATTTAATGTTGCAGTTTACAGGTTCTTACAGTGACTAACAGCATGCTCCAGCTGGATCACATGATGACTTTTTCTCGTCATCCAGGAAACTAGATAGTTTTCTTCATATGTCTCTGCCATCTCACCTTATTAAGACAGTTACTGTAATTTGAGAAGTCTGCTAGAAGGGGAGGACATACAGGGAAATAAACCACCCCCTTCTGCACTCCAGCAGTCTTTTCCTGGCCAGTAGTCACTTTATTACAGTTCCCATAAAAGATCATCAATTTGAAGGTAATTGCAATGGACTGAACTTAATTATGCTTTGCAAAAGTCACCTGGAGGTCCCTTAATAACAAGGAGGTGCCTACCACTTAAACAGCACAGGTTCACAGTGTCTGACAATCTGATTTTAATCTTCACAACTGATATCTCTCCCCAAATACCAGTTCTGTTTGGAACAGGCAAATAATCCTATTACCTTAGCTAGAGGGAGCCTTCTTGCAATGCTCAGCTCCAGATGTAAGTATATAAAAAGCATAAAGGGCCTCAAGAGCCACAAGATCCTAGGAGTTTTCACCAGTGACTGAAGAGTTTTTCCAGATCCTGAATGAAAACAGAAATAAATACTTAAAATTTACCAAGGAGAACATGCAGACGAAAATAACAACAAAGCAGAGCCTGAATTAGTAGAGGAACATTTGGGTGGGTTTTAACCCCATCTGTAAAATACACAATGCAGATGATGCAGGAGATTAGAATCCAAGTGCCCTGAGGATGAACTGAGGATGTTCTAGGGAAACAACAGAGCTACTGATAAATGCCACTTAATTTATCAAAAATTCTTCAACAGATTCCATGCTCAGCCTTTTTTTTTTTTTTCAATCTTACAAAGACAGGTGAACTTTTATCTTTTATAATGTTGTAGTAGAATTTGAGGGGCAGGAAAGGAGAAAACTTTTTCATAGAAAAAACAACCAGCAACTTTCTCTTTTTTGTCTAAATTATACTTAGCGAGCTTCCTGCATTTTAAATCTTCCCCACTCTAATATTTATGTATTTTATAAACTACAATGGAAGGGGACAAAATGAGTCCATAAAATTTCCCATCTACTGAAACACCAGCTTCCAGCATAGAGACAGACCAGGAGTCATTAAAAGAAAATATACATCCATGCAAAAAATGCATGTTCTGTTTTTCATCTTAATAAACTGAACTGCTGCTTCTTTCAGTCACTTCAGTCAGCCCACGAAGGGGCTGTGCCAGCAGCTACAGCACCTGGGTAGAGCACAGGTAAACAGCCTGATCACCAACCACCACTAACACTGGGAGTTTCCTTGTTTGCTTTGAAGGGAGGGACAGGAGAGGGGAATTATTACTGGCAGCCAGGCAAGAATCTCTCCAGGAAAGAGGAACATACCTATTTCTCAAGCAAAGCTTCCAGTAGCAGTTGCTGGCAAATGCAGCTCCTTTGAGTTTTCCTTTTTCATGCTGTTACTTGCCCTCTCTTGAAAAAGGCAATTTCACTGAGGACAGATATGTTCTGTGGTGTCACTGAAGCAGGGATGCCCCAGGGATTATATTTGCAGAGTTAGTCATACAGATAGGAATTTGAAGCTGCCATGTTATCTAGTGCTTCCCCTGTCAGACTTATCTGATCAATACTACAGCATCTAATCAAAAGTAGATGTTTCCATTAAAGAAATGTGCTATTTTGGGAACCTCACCCCAAATGGTTTCAAAACTCACAATAGAAGATTAATAACAAAATGAGGAATGAGCTCAAACAGTTAATTTTCAACATTATGTTTTCTGCACCAGTACTGGAACTCGCTGCATCAAATTACATTCAAATACTAGTCAGCCTGAAATAGCAATCACTCACAGGTGTGGCCACCAGTGCCAAAATATTAACAGCTGAACCTGAAATTAGGGAAACATGAAGCTGGAGACAGGGATTTTTGTATTCCAGGCAACTGGAAGTTGAGCTTTTCAGCTTCCATGTCTCAAGTACCTCCGAACAGTCAGATACAGTGTCAGCAGTAACTAATGATTCAGAGGCTGTTTAACTGTAAGCAAAGGCCTCTGGCTGGCTGCAATAAAATTAAGACTGTAACTAGCAGAATACTGATACTGACTATAAACAGTGTAAGATGCAAAGATGCAGAAAGCCACAAGAAACAACTCCTGTTGTTAAACACTGCTCCAGGTGAGCCATTTCCTAGTACTGCTGGGACAGCTGGAACAGACAGAACCACCAAAGCTCCACCAGCAATTTCACAGACTGCTCCCCGTGGAGTGCAGGCAGTCAGCACCTCCACATCACACCTCCCTCATCGTTCAAAATGAGCATTTATGCAAACTAAGTAAAATATACCAGTATTTTATCAACCTGCCTGCTGAACAAGGGTCAGCAGCAACAACTTCAACTGCTGAACCTGCATTCACAGCTTCTGAGTACTCTCTGTATAAAAATCAATATTACCGTACATTTCTAAAGCAAATTCTCATATTGTGGAATATCTCTTGCAAAACATCCAAAATAAGACAATAATTTCTGGTACAACTAAAACACTAGCTTTGTTTAGTATCAAAGTCAATTCATCTGACAACTGAATTCTTTAGTCAGATAAAACACATCACACACCTTGGACAAGCGGGATAATGAAGAACCAAGTAATAAATTACTTACAAATAAATAAATTTGTAATAAGTAAATAAATTTGTAATAAGTACTTACAAATAAGTAAATTACTTACAAACAACTTAAGTTTTACAGTGATTCTCCTTTCAAAATAGACATTTTTTTGGTTTTGTCAGTAAACTTCCTATTGAGAGGATTTCACTTAATCCACCTTCTTCCTTTGCACCGACATTTCTCAACACTCTAAGCACTGTCCCATAATGCCATTAGTCTATAAATTACAGACCTTCTACTACAAAAAAAAAAACACTAAAAAATGCATATAATAATCATTCATGGAGTTAAGGACAATTAAAGAGACTGCCATAAAGCATAGGAAAAAAGCCACATGGGCTGTATGTTTCTATTTATCTTACACACACACATATTACCTAAACCAGTCAGATAACCAATTCACTTCTGGCACTTTGAGCTACTCAGTTTTATCTCTCTTGTGAAACTGTGACTAAAGCAGCTGGTCACAAAAGAAATTATCCAGACTTTTGGTTTAGGGCCTGCCTGCCAATTAGGTAAAACACACATTATAGCCACCAGCAGCTCTAGTTTCATCACATGGCAAAAAAAAAAAAAAAAAATTAAGATTCAGAAAGCAGAAAAAATGAGAAGTCAAAATACAGAGACTTCCAGTAGTGTGAAGGCAAGGAAAGAAGGATGCATAAGTGAATGCATGCTATCAGCTCCATGAAAAGGTGAAGATTTGTGCTTCCACACAATCTACCACTCCTTCAGCCATCTCCCTCTCCTCTAAGCAAGTCTGCCAGTTTGTGACAGGGAAATGAAACCTCACATTTCTTCATCGTCCATGATTATTACATAGTAGGTGCTATCCAGATTTCTAAAATATAGTATCTTTTAAGGTTCATAATCTGAACATGAAACTATCTAGAGAAAGACACCAACATAAACACCTAAACCTCCTGAAAGCTGCACTAAGAGTTACAAAGCTTAAGATTTACCCAAACTTTATCTGATACTTTCAAGTTGATTTTGGTGATAGACACAGTCCTGCTAATCCAAATCAGCAGCAAGTAAGACAGCAACACATAAAACTTCCCAGCATTTCTCACAGGCAACTCCTACAACACAGCTGCTCTGGAATACTGGTGCACCCTCTCTGGAAAACCCTCACTTGTGGCAAATAGCACTTCACTAATTCTTACCAAGTCACAGATTACTTGTCATCTAGTTTACTACAGTGCCACTCTGCTGTAATATGGTATTCTGTACTACATGTTTTCCAGGGGGCTGCATTTTGTGGTAAGGCTACGTGTGACACAAAGCTTAAAATAGGAGGTTGTACAGTGAAATTATGTATTTGTAACGGAACACACTGCAGAGTTCCTCTATTCTTAAATATTTTTGTTTTATTAAGTCATTAGACATCAGCAGAGATTCTTTTAGAAAAGCATCTTCTATTTCCTTTAAAACAGGTTTTAGATTCAAATGCCAGGAGGCTGTAAATGAGGCAGACAGGCTGCAGCGTGCAATACTAAACAGCCTGTAAACTGGCATTTCTAATGATGAAGATTCTCAACCTACCTTTCCTCTTGAATTTTTTTTATGGACTCCTGAACTGTGACTTTAATTAACCATGAAGAAATTTATTAGGTAGCATTTTTCTAGAACAAGCATTATCAGAATGAGTAGTGCTATATCTACAGAAAAAATATGACTCTGCAAACTCTGCTGTGCTACATTTGATAGGAGAGCATCTCTACAGCTTCTTCAGTGTAATGTCATACGAAGCTCCACTACAGATTGGTTCCTTGTGAATCCTATTATCACAATATATGAAGTAATCCACTGTGTCTTCCAGATCAGTTTTGTCACAGAAATCATAAACCACAATAACCTCAACAAAAGAAAACTTGTGTAACTCTACATTTTGGCAAAGAAGCTGCTACAATAATAACAACAGATTAAAAAGACTATTCTTAGCAAAACTCTCCTTTTCAGAAAAAACAGGATAAGACAAGGATCTTCCAATGCCTTAATCCATTTTCAAATAAAAGATTATCAAAAAGAATGGTAAATGGGGACAAAAACAAGGTACACATTTTTTTAAAAGCTTAAAATATTCAGGTTTATTGCAGGGCACTATTTGTCAATTTAATTTGTTTGGGTTTTTTTTAGTAATGCTCTTAGAATCTGAAATCAGTGAAAATTCAGTAAAGCAACAGTTCAACAAGCTGTTCTATTTTAAGCACCCAATTTAACTGTCAATCTGAGTTCCTGCTGGACCCAGAAAACACGTTTAATCATAATCATGCCTAAACCATGACTGGAACTACTGCAGTCTAGGATATGCCATTCCATACTGCTTTATGTAGCTCCCCTTTGGCAGAATCACGTCATGGCCCATTCAACTTACTCAGGTACTTGAAAAACCTCAACCATATATAATTTGAAGGTGACAAGAAAAGAATAACTAACTAACCCAGGCACAACACTCTTTCAGCTGACTACCTAAGGGAGCACTAATGCCCACCATTCCACAAAGGCCTGCCTGCATATGGCAGCTCTCTGTACATCCAGCGATCACTGGCAAAGCAACAAACATGCAAACCATCAGCAAAATAAACTAGTGAATGTAACTCAGAGTGCCTCAGTGAGATCTGCACAAGTTTAGAAGCAAAATCCCACTCCAGGATTACTATCAGGGTAGGAGGAAATGCTTGTTCTTTGACCTTTCTTGCAGGGAAAAAAAAAAAGCAAATACAAATAAAAGCTAAAATGTTTCAGCAAAAAAACCCCCAAATTAAATGGTTCTTTAATTGTTTTAAAGGACAACAGCAAACAAAAGATACCGAGTGACCAAAATAGTAATTAAATATCAGTGATCAAGAGGACAATAGCTATAGAACATTAGAGGAAGGAAGGATTTGGGTAACAGCTGGGAAAAAAGTTTTCAGAATGTTTTAAAACTACACTAATTTTAACTTTTAATCCCAGCTATGAAAACTTAGAATCCAATTATGAATGTGCTACTTTTGTTAATTCATGCATTTATCTGTGAAATACAAGCAGATTAATGCGCTATGAAATCCTGTCTAAAGTATTTGGCATAAAATACCTCTATAATAAGAGCTTTAGAATGGAACAAAAAACCTCCCAACACATGACAACTTCAGCACTAAGAATTCCTTCAGAGATACCTCTTGCAACAGAATGTAATACTTTGCACAATAATTTCTTGGGAGTTGGGTGGGAAGGAAGGCAGCACATTTCAAAATAAAGCAACTACTTTCTGAATAATTTGTAGGAAACTACACCAGTAATTACTAATGGCAATAGTCTCTTCTGTTGTCCCATTTCTCTTAGACTTCAGTCGTGCCTGATGCTCTGCCCCAGTGTATGGGGTTTGCATGGCCAGGTCTTGGTAGCAGGGGGACTACATGGGTGGCTTCTGTGAAAAGCTGCCAGAAGCTTTCCCCATGTCCAGCAGAGCCAATGTCAGCTGGCACCAAGACAGACGTGCCATGGCCAAGACTGGCAAAATCAGGAATGCTGGGAACACCTCTGTGCTAACAGCCTGTTCTGGGCCTGGCTGGGCTGGAGCTCATTTTCCTATCATAGCTCATTATCAAAGGGGTTGATAATACTCCAGAGTTTTGGCTATTACTGAGCAGAGCTGGCAGCACCAGCACTGGCTCTCCAACATTCCCCCATCGAGGGGCTGGGGGTGGGCCTGAGAAGGAACACTGGCCAGCTGACCAAAATAAAAAAGAAATATTCCTTACCATACGACAGAAGTTCCCAAAAATACAAAGAGTTTGAGAATTTCCATTCTTTAAACAAGAATATTAGCCTTCAGAAGCACTGCTGTGCACTGAACGCTAGCGCTGGTGGATATGCCTAAAGAGTTGCGATGAGAAATTTTCTGAAGAAAACTAAGAAAGAATTTCGAATAAACTAAAATAAGGGAAGAATAAAGTAGACCTCATAACATCAAGGTTTTCTGATTTTCCCACAATGCTATGCTAGTATTAACAAAACCTTTTCATGTCCAATATAATCTTATTATAAACTGAACTGTCTTTTTTCTTCCACCATCTTGACACTTAAATGGCACAAGACCCTTGTAATGCCTTTAAAAAAAACAGCAAAAGAAACCCTGTCTATTGTTCAACAAGGATGAGTTTTGCAGTGCTGCAACTGTGCAAGTGAAAGTCACCCACTGCTGGAAGGCTTCGCTGCTCATTATATGAGCCTGCCATGCACAATGAAAAGAACTGAACCTAGCCCACGCCTTTCTAATAAACCTTTTTAGGTTATCATGTTACTGCTCTTCCTTCTGTGAAGGCAATCAGGATGTTCATCATCATCCCAAACACAATCAACAATCCAGAATGTACAGAGATTTATGCTGGTTGGCATGTCAGCTGTGGCATTCACTTTTACTGTTTCCAGAGTAAAACTTAACATTAAGATTACATCTCCAAAACTATGTATTTTTATATGGTACTGCAAGTAAGCATTGTAACTTGTACTTACTCCAACATCATCTTGGGTGTTAAAGCTACTAAAGAATACATCTAGGATTCTCAAGGATGTGCCATCCCTAACACCAGATTTCCTACACAATTCTCTCAAGAGTCACACATGAGCAGCTGTATTGACATATTAAAACACTACAGGTTCATACCAGGACAGCTGTTTAAGATACAAAACACTTACTCTGGGTTGTAACTGTCTGTACTGCTCACCTCACTTTCACTGAGACCTCTGGTTGGTTTTGCTAAATAGACAAATATGTAAGAACTTATAGAAACAAATGAGATGTGGGACATCCTCTCAAGGCAGCACAAGCTTTAAAGAGAGATTTATGGATCTACCATAGCACTTCTTTCTTCCAGCTGCCACCATGCTGCAGTCATGGACTGCATGTGACAAGCTGGAACTCAGAGCTGGTTTGCTCCATGAAGCTGGGATAACCACACTCCAGCTAAGCATAAGGAACCATCACCCACCCAGCAGATCAAAGTCCTGCAGCAGCAGCTGCCAACTTGTTCCTCCAGTACAGAAGGTAAGACCTGGACTAACTTCAGCTGGCTACCAGGTTGTTGACTGCCAGCTGTTTCTTTGTAGATAGGTTTCTAAGTTCATCACAGGTACCATAACCCTTTTTTTTTTTGGCTTTTATGCTAGCCTGGAAGCACTTTTGGCTTAGTCAGCTGGAAAGTTCAATGCAGGGCAGGTAGAAAAATCCATATTGCCACCAGCAGACTTGAACTAAGATGCTTATCACATCTCATTACTTTTCCCTTCACAACTTCTAACACAGCTCTGAGCAACCTGGTTTACCTAAATCACCGTGCCTTTGGTTTGCCAACTTCCTCAAGCTACTTGGGAAATAGAAGTTTTAAAATCCATAAACAGTAGAACTATAATATGACTTGGAAGCAATGTCTGTAGATCATCTACAAAACAAGCAGAACTTCAAATTTGTTTGAAGGAAGGCCATGAGGGGAAGAGTCTGAAGTCTCTATGGACAAAGATCCCTTCTGGGCTCTTGATCCATAAGAGGGGGTGACTGCTACACCAAGACATTCATTCCCTCATGACCTGCTTAAATTCCCATTTTATGTCTTGCAGTTGTTGATCCATTCTGAAGGGCAAGTGACTCCATCACCTCTATAACCTCTTGCTTAAAGCTGGTAAAACGCAGCAATTCTGTTCTCGCTCAGGCTGCAAACCCAGTCCTTTGTGCAGCCCCCAGCCAGCTGCAGAACCCAGTGCTCCTCGCTCACCTCTCACACAGTGCTGGTGTGTGTGAGCCCAGCAGCTCAGCAGGGCAGTTTCACAGCTGGGAGCAGCAGCTCCTTCCTGGTACCTGCTGCTCAGACCCTGCCCCGAGCAATCCAGGCAGGGCTACAGGGGCACAGCTCCTCTTCTGCCACCAAACAACAGCTGAAGAATCAGTCTCATTTTATAAACCCGGGCATTTCCATGACTTTTGAGATTCCAGTAAGAAATAGGATACCCACTGTTCATCATTCTTATTTCACAAAATTCAAAACACCAGACTTGAGACATTTCGACTTTTGTTCAGCAGGTAAGGGGAAAGGTAAATGTTTGACTGGATACAGACTACAATGATGGGACACTTCAGCCATTGTTCATGGCTAGAAGAATAAATACTAGGTTATGACAATTTCCTGCACACTTTTATTATTTATATATATGAACAAAAAATAAACATCAACAAAATAACGGAAGATTATCAGAGTTGTGTGCTTGTCTTTTTTTTCTTTAATATTCAAAAGCCAATAATTACAGCAAACACACTGTCCAGTAGCACTGTAGAATCAGTTTTAGCCCTTTTGGTTTATTTTAAGTGTACACACAAATGAGCTCTTATAGAGTATTTGCTTCGTTTGCAACACAACTGACCACCGAGTTGAAGTATATTTTTCTGTCAGTCCTCATTTTACCATTAGTCTGCAATATTCAGTTAAGAATGATTAACAAGTGTCCCATCTGTTCACATATCAAGCAGCATTTATCCAACAATAAAAATTACAGTATGGGGCAACAATTTTAATATCAAGCTTACAGGCAATCAATTTGATCAGGAGAAGAATAAAGAATCAGTCCTTACTAACTGTTAAGAAAAAAATCATTTGAAGTTAAGAAGAAATGTGTAGCTGTTAATCACAAGCTTGGTAGGATCGTTATCTCATCACACACAAGAATAGCTTAAAAAGGTATTTCAGAATCCATGGCAAAACTCTGGTGAATTTCACACTTTATAGCAGGCAAGCAACATAAGTAGCCTCAACTGGATTTTAAAAGAGCTTTCAAATGCCAAGAGATCTTTCTGCAACATAAACGGAAGCCTGGTTCTGCAGGTTTTGAATTAAGGACTAAGGGTTTCTAAAAGGAAGCATTTACAGCAAGAAACATTTAGCCTTTATTAAAAAAAAAAACAGGCTCAAAACAAGATTGGTCTAATTTCCAAAGTGAAACACTATATATATTGAAAGAAAAAAACAAATACAGTAAAACTCTATACATAGAAAGCATTTTTTTTGCCAAGGGGAGGGATTGGGAGGGTGGGAAATGAAGCTTAAGAAATAGCACACCATACATGTCAGGAGACTATCTATTAAGAAGGACATTTGTATTTGTCCAGAATGCTGAACCAACCTTCAGAAATGAGGAGCTAAATGCATATTTTCCATGCATCTTCTAAACAATATGATTCAAATAATTTAGGCAGCTGAGGAAGGATGAAAAAGAAAACAAAACGCATATACAGTAAATAGCCATTTGAGGTAAATAATAGGCAGAAAATAAATTCAGTTGTTAGCATCTTGAAACATTTACTCCTTAATATTTGCATAACAATTCTACCTAAAGCATTTGCAGAGGTGGTTACACCTGCACACATAAAAAGCCATCAAAAGCCTTGGTCCTTAAAGAGCAGGGTTAAAAGTAAAAATACAAAAACCACACAAAAAAGGCAACTCTATTTCTACCTAGAATGCACAGTTCAAAAACTACAGGACCTGGAACCCTCTTAGATCACCTTACTAATATTTCTGATTTAGAAGTCTCCATGAAGTATATGGTAGGCCACAAGATTACTCTGAATGTTTACATAAGCCATTGGTCCAAAAACCTTGGGAACTTTTGCAATGGAAGACATTAAAATTCCTTATTTCAGAGTGCAACTTTGTACATCCTCTGCAATTGTGAATTAGTTTTGGTTCAGCAGATACTTCTCTCTCTCTTCTCCTA
This sequence comes from Certhia americana, assembly GCA_018697195.1. Lineage (NCBI taxonomy): Eukaryota > Metazoa > Chordata > Aves > Passeriformes > Certhiidae > Certhia > Certhia americana. Next base: position 17,885,748 of record CM031862.1, read on the forward strand.
CCACTCTTTTGCCCAGCTGGCCTTGAAAACTATCAAGATCTGCAGGCAGCCTGCAATGTGTCTGGTCTCTGTCCTGGCATCATCCCATGTTACGCATCCTGCTGTCAAACTAGCCTGGGTTACACATCTTTGAATCAAGTGGGGCAAAAGGGGAACATGCCTGTGCCCAGAGACCAAGATCAAAGCAGGGGACTATTTGAAATTCAACATTTTTATTAGCTACTATTAAAAGAATCAAGACCATCCCTTCATTATATCCAAGGAACATTCAAATAAGTCAGTGAAATCACTTTGACAGCATCCTTAAATAAGTTTGGCCCAGATTCATTCCACGTTACACTTGAAACCATTTCCAAGCTATCCAATACACGGATATACCTGCAGACACTACTGAAACACCTCAGTTACTATTCTGCCCTGGAAGTGCATTTGTTGGCACGGCCAGAACTGAGACCAGGTCTCACACGACCTGCAACACCATCACTGGTTAGTCTCCACACCTGTAAGTAAAACCCAGCTGCAACGAGTAAATTGCTCAATTCCACATGCACATGCCCTAGGGCAAGTAATACTTTCCATCCCCGAACAAGCCTAACACCCTTTGTGTTTGTATTATCAGATAGGCCAAAGCGTGCAGGATTTGCCGATTGCCTGAAAGTCTTTCGGCAAGCCTGCTCTGTACAACAGTGAGATTCAAAAATCACACGTGCAAGATCATTATGGTAGCTGGGGAGTGAAACAAATAATCAAGTGAATTTGTTTTTGTAGGTTATTAAAGGAGCTCAGGTCAAACTTCCCTGATGGAACTGCTCCAGGTAGAAAGGCATAAAGAAACAGGCTTTAGAAGGAAAGCCAGATGCAAGCACACAGAAATCAAAAGCAAAAGAAATTCTACAAAGAGACAGCTCACTCCGTTCGAAAGAAATTTAAGAATTAAAAAGCAAAAGAATCAAAGACACTGCCGGTCACCCCCAGCCCGTGTATCTAGAGCAGTTACATTATCCCACAGGAGTATCTTTTGCTTTAGAGGCATTTTTAAGGAGCAAGGCCATGGTAGTTGCCCTCGGAGGGCTGCATTCCCACCACCCCGCCCAACAACGCTCCCTCCCCGCAGCCGGCCCGGCCTGCCCGGTGCCCCCGCTGCCGGCAGCAGGAGGAGGAGCCCCGCGCCGAGCCGAGCCGAGCCGAGCCTCCTGCCCCTCCTGCCACACCAACAAAGAGGGCCCCGCCATTAGCCACCCGCTCCTCTCCCGACCGCCCAGCCTACAGCGGGCACCGAAGGTCACCGGGACGGAGTGCTCCGCACCCACGCCCGTCCCCGGGCAAGGGCACTGCCGGCCGCGGCTCCCTTCCCGCCCGTCGAAACGTAAACAAAACCGCCCGACCCTGCCCCGGCCCGCACCGCTCTCCCTGCCGCCCGCCCCGGCACGGCGCCGCCGCCCCGCTGCCCTCCGCCCGCCGCCGCTTCCCCTGGGGAGCGGCCCCGGCCCCGCTCACCGACCACCGCCTCCAGCCTCGGCCGCTGAGTAATGAGCCGGGCCCGGGCCGCGCACACGCACCGCGCTCCGCCCGCCGCGGCTGCGGCTGCGGCTGCACCGCCCCCTGCGCTCGCCCCGCCCGGCTCGGCTCGGCTCCGCTCGGCTCGGCTCGGTCCGGCTCGGCTC
>CM031862.1:17887811-17910639 GCA_018697195.1 Certhia americana
CGGCCCGGCTCGGCTCGGCTCGGCCCGGCCCGGCTCGGCTCGGCTCGGCTCGGCTCGGCGCTGCCCCGCTCCGCCGCACGCCCGCCCGACCCCGGGACCGGCCCCCGCTGTCCCCGGCCCGCCTGGCTCCCACCGCGTCCCTGCGGAGCCTTTGGCTCCCCGCCTGCCCCGCGCATCCCTGCTGGGAACCAGCATCGCTCTGCCTTCTCCGCGCCCTTTCCCCTGGAGCAATTCCTTTCCTGGATTGCGCCCGGTAGCCAGACCTCTCTTCCTGCTGGGGCTTTCATGAAATGTTTGCATGTTTTCGGGCCTTTGCCCTGGCGCTCTGTGCCTGGCGCTGGCTCCCTCCCTCGCACCCTGGCATCGGTGCTGCTCCCAGACATCTTCAGGGCCTTGGCAGCTCCAGGCTTCCCGCTGCGTGCCTGGCATGTGCTTTATCTCAGTATTGGGCATCTGGAGTGGGTAACATTTTCTTGTTCTGTATCTGGTTTTGGGGCAGTTTTGCCTTTGTTTCCTGGCACCTGACATGAGTACTCTCTCCTTAAACTTTAAATATTTTCGTTGGTATATCATTGTGAGGTTTTTTTGTTTGGTTTGGGTTGGTTTTTTTGTTGTTGTTTTTTTTCCTTTTTTTTTTTTTCTTTTTTTTTTTTTTCTTTTCTTTTTTTTCCTTTCCTTCAGGAGGGTCCCTGCTTAGAGACAAAAGGAGGCCGCTCAGCAAGATGCAGCAAGCCTTTGTATATTTTTACTGCAAAAAAAGGCCTTATGAGCAGTATTTAAAAATACATAAAATCTGCCATTTAGGCACATGGAAATGGACATTTCACATTTAATTCACTGTCCAACATGTGGCCTATGTCACATTTTTAAAGATGCCAATCTATTAAGATTTTTGTTGATAACCGCTTTTATCCCTCCTTAATAAGCCTGGACTTTACATGCTAAAAGACAATGCTTTAGAATATTCCTGTTTTGCCCACTATCTTGTTGTAAAAAGTTCCACCTCCATAATTTTGTCCATATACTACTCATATACCCATTTTGGTGACACCACTGCATGCTGCCCTTAAAATTCTCACTTAATTTAAGCAATTTCTTTCCATTTGTTAAAGTGGTTCTTTTACAGATTTCCACAGACAGATACATGATGCCTCCTTTTATATCTACAAAAAAACCCCAACCCAACAAAACAAAAACTATTGCTCAGACTCCATCACCAGTCCTTCTCAGGTGCCTCTGGGCTCTGTGTTTCTAAGACACACCTCCCATATTTCCTCTGATCATTTCCATGGGACAGCCTCCAAACAGAATAAACCAGCTGTGAGCTCCAAGGCTTTTTCTTATTGCAATGTGCTAGATCAGACTCAGATATTGCATTCCCTTCCATCTTTACATATGTCAATGGCAAAGCTCAGAAGGCACAAGGGGTAATATAAACACCCAAATTAAACAGCAGGCAAAACTTAATCTGGATAGGTCATATTCATCTTGATCAGGTAATTAAAACAGCCTGCAGACTGGGGCTGATTGAGGTCATGGCACCTTCAGATTTATTTGTGTTGTCACATAGACTTCCAGTGTTAGCCCCTGGTCTCTGCACAGTAACAAACAGGTGAGGTGACATCATGTTCAGCCAGTTCAGTTATTTGCAACAAGTCCCACGGTCTTACAAAACTGATGGTACTCCAAATGTTTTTGGTTGAGTTATTGTTCCTGATCATCCCATCTGATGAAAATTGCACTGAGATTTGAAAGTGAAGGACAACAGTCCCTTTAAAGGATAATATGGTGTTTTGCTGAGGATCCAAGTTTGTCACATTTCTTTTTTCCTTTAAGGTATAATCAAATTCTCCTTAAGATTTTATAGTTTACAAAGTTAATGCTTTTAGAAAGATATGTATTTCTGAATGACTTTCTAAAACTAGTCCTTACAACCTTCTATACAATCAGCATCTATTGCCATCTTCAATGTAAAGCAAGTAAGTAACAAAAATAATGATGCAGAAATTATACAAAAAGATCCGATTGGTGGTGTTGTAAAAGCATTATAATAGAAGTTGGAAACTATGTAGAGGTATTATGAAGGAAAACTCTGAAAGGAAGAATTTCATAGCATAAATTTGCTGTTTACCAGAATATTGCTTTAAAAATAATGTGATAGATAAACTATGAAGTTCCTGTACATTATGCAAAATTTTCAAGACATTGAAATAAACGCTTCAAGTAAGAACAAAAAAGTTCCTCTGATTGTGTGTATAATCAATTTTCAAAATAAGTCCCTATATAAGAAAATAAAACTCTGAGGATGTCATTCAGCATCACTATAGTATTGTTTTCAAGCTTTGCAGAAGTGTTTTCTTATAAACATTATGGCTACACTCCTGTATTACAAATGTCTGAGTTTAAACTGTTTTCTGGATTGTCCTGACTGACATCCAAGAAAATACAAAACTAAATTCCTGATGATCATGAAAGTAAACAAGTGTTTTTAAACAGGCTGCAACAAAGCCACCATTTTTCTCTGGACCTCTCTACAGATTACAAGGACACAGTAGAGAGCAGGAGTATGGATTCATTAGGATAGAACATGCAGACAACCAGACAGAAGATTCGTATTTCTTCATAAGAGAATCAGTAGCAGAAAGGGAAAAAGTTTTGGAGAACAATATAAAGAGACAGGACTGTGTGAAAAGAAGTGTGGCTACCTGCAGGGGCCAGGTCTTTCCAGCAAGGACTCGCCCTGCTGAGGTCTCAGAATGACATAAATTTGACAGGATTTTTGGTGATGGGTTTGACAAGGTGCTTAGTAAATAGTGAAAAAAGCTGACAGGTTGTAAGGGTCTCTGAAAAAATATTGGGAATCACCAACCTCAGAACTTGAATCTTCCTTTTCCAAATAAGTACAAAATTTTAGATAAGAGAAGAATCTGATGAGCAGGTTTATTTAGTAATAGAAACTCCAAAATTAAATCAATGAAAAATCTGGAGCATGAAAACCTCTGCCTACAGGTAACTGTTAATCATTCTCTTACCTCCTCAGTTTCAGTTTTTCTGTAGCAGTAGTCTTGGATTTTCACTGCTGCTTTAAAATAAGCAGTTGTTGAGCGTTTAATAAATATTTGGATTAAAAAAGTGTCAGTAAAATCTGAATTATGTCAAAATACTGCAAACTTTCTCACTCCTCTGCACTGGTATACAAGTAGGTTTATGAACATTTACGTGTTTGGATTCAGCAGTCATGAAATTACATCCAAAATGTATTTTTGTATTTTGTTTAGTATTTTCATTAACCTGTCAATTACTACAGTCAGGGTAGAAAACAAAGTTTTAGCATATTGATGTTTATAAACTGCAAAGCAAAAACATTCAGATTGAAATCTTTGGAGACAAGAAAATAGATCTGAGTGTCTGACACAAATTTTAATGTACAAAAATTAAAATGTCAAAAATGAAATTCTATAACACAAAATAATGGGTCAAAAGATAGAAGTAGTTCATTTTTGTTCACAACTCATCCATAGTAAAGATCAGTGATTTATTTTTGCACCAAAATGGATTAGCAGAATACACATAGTAGCTGAGTGGGACTGTAGTGAACAGACACAAGGTGGCTTAAACCACAATAGCTATTGTGCAAGTAAATGCCTGAATATGTCTATAGTCACTTTTAGACAAGCTGAAAATAGAAACAAGATATCCTAGGCATGTGCCCTTGCAGAACCACTTCAGTGCTCTGCTGACTGGGGAGGAAAGACCTTGTCACATCTGGAGAGGCGCTGGAGCTGGGTGAGGCAGCCCCACCTGCTCCAAAGTGACAGGTGACAGCAGTAGATGTCTCTCCTCTGGAGGCACGGAGGAGGCACTCGTTTGCTGACATTCTCTCTGGAGGGGTGTGCTGCTTCCCAGGAATGTCGCTGAGAGACTGCCAAGCCTTGCACTGCCCATTGGCTGTTATCTGCTGATGATTTTCATGTGGGCATCTCTGGTACAGCTAGGAACACTCTGAGGAGTATGGAGAGGCACTACAGAGCCCTGGGAGCAGAACTGAGGGACTCTGGAGCACAAGCAAGTTTTTTCATCAGTCCCCTTGGTGAAAAGGAAGGTGTTTGAAAGAGCCACTTCATCAAGCGGAGATCAATAGGAATTGTGGGTACCCAGGGGGCCCAGTTTTTCCAAGCTAGGGCTTGAGAAGCCACAGCCAGGATAACATCCATATCCTCTCATGCAAACAGATTGATAAATATTGTTTGCTGAGGAAGACAGATACATGTGGAACGACAATACCGACTGTGAAAGTTTTTAGAAAATTCTGGAAGTAATACAAATAGAAATAAATAAAGCAGCATTTTTGGTAATAATATCTTTCTGAAGGCACAGAAGCTGCATTTCACATAAGAAAGTGAAATGAAAATTTGCTAGCAAACCCCAAATAAATAGACATATTACAGCCTAGAAAGGTGTACAAAAAAACCATACATACTAGTTGCTGATGAATGCAGCTGATGTTGTTTCCTTCTAAAAATCTTTCCTTCTAATAATGAAAATAATCTAATGAAAGAAACATTGTAACAGCTAGCTTTTTAAAATTAATTATGTCTTGCAAAGCACTATGAAATCAACACCTAGACGGACCTGTATTCCCTCTTTAAATGGAACTAGAAACAGACAGTAGTTTGAAAATGCGTTATACACTCGAATTCTGACTATTAGCAAATAATGATGAACTGGAGCAAATACTTTTGTTTAGTAGTAACCAAACTGAATGGAGCACTTGCTGGCTGGAGCAAATGTAAGAGGAGGCAAGCAGCCACCATGGGGCACCATGCGACAGGTTACAGATGGGAACGGGAAGGTGGGGCTGTGCTCATGGCTGATCCTGAAGCTCAGACATTTCTGCACAAACGTTGTTCTCTCAAGTACCATTAATGCTATTAACCCCTTCTTTGTTGTTCCTGAAAACTTCCTCCTGAGCTGCCATAATTCCAAGTACAGCAAATTTATATTAATTGTTACACTGAGTAAATAGGCAGCAAAACATGTGCATTCATTAGACGTATTCATCCAACTGGAAATTTTTGTGGAGGGATGTGTAGGTTAACTGTTGGTAAACAGTGTTTATGGGGTAACATGCCTCATATTTCTACACACTGATATTAACACAGCATAGGGTGTTCTTTATTTATACTACTACTCCATAGAATTTTTTCATAAGCAAATACAAGAAAAGTTCTTGGGATTTGACATTCCTCTTCAAATTGCATACTGGCATCCCTTCCTGCACCCTTATCAATGAAGACATAGTATTTGGCTTTCTAAGAGTAATTCCAGAGCAAAGGGCATTTTCAGGATTCAGAACAAAGTCTTAGGGAATTTTATACCAGCTTTTTCTTCCTTGTTATTACAAAGTGATCATAATTGAAAAAGCTCCTATACCATCCTATCTTCATGAGTTGAAGTTGACCAAATTTTAGTGACCTTACACAGAACAACACCACTGATGACTCTGGCACTGAACACAGGGGATACTGAAGACAAAATTTCAGTAAAGGTGTCTTCAACCAGCATTCAGTGTTCTTCATCCCTGACCTTGCCCTTCTGGTTAAAAAAAAAAAAAAATTTCCAGGAGTGCACCAATTCTTGTCGAAGTTTTTAAATTTCCACTCCTAAATGCAAACACCTATTCTAGGTTAGATAACGTGTTATACATTAACTCTGAAAAGAGCTGGAAAATCAAATTGGCCACCACCCATCATCTTACAACCTGTCTAAATGCTAATTGAGTCTAGTACTGCATATAATGATAACAACACTAATTTCTGGTAACTCCAGAAAGTAGTTTTGAAAAACAAGTGACAGTGACCTAAATGGTAGGAGGAACACAGATAACTTAATCTCTTTCTACTTGGTAAATCTTATGATTTTACCACAGCATTTTGAAGATACTTAATAGTGTCTGTTAAGTCTATGATGCACAAAACCTTACTTGGCACTCTGAGAACCACATTAGGCAGAATAAGGAGGATAACTTGAATAGCAAGTGATCCCCTGTGGGTGAAACTGTACCTCTTTATGCTACTGCACACCTCTCTGCCTTATGGAATAGTACCCCGTGATGACTTATGCACACTCATTCTAGGATTTTGAAATTATGTTATATTTTGATCACTTCAGCTATTGTAAAGAAAAATTATTTTCACTCTGTGTTAATCTGATATACACAAGTATATGTTAATGTACACAGGTTACATTATGGTGACAAAAAGCCATAAAAATCTCTATTCCAAAAGAGAGAAAAGATGATTTCCCCCCCCCCCCCCCCCTTACAACCAGCATCCATGTCCTTGCTGGGTAAAATTCATTTTTCATGAAACTATGCATTGAATATATACATGGAATTCCATCCCAGATACCAGAAAGCTTTAAAGCTTCAGTCTTTCTTTCCTCAGATTAATGGCCTGAACATACTTTTATAATTTAGAAAGTGGTTCCATTACAGTCTGAGAGCATTTGACATTAAATAGTAATCACTTCACAGCCTCTCCTCTTGTATCCTAGATGGATACATTGGAGGATGTATTATAGGAATACTGGACTCCCAGTGAATTACTTCTGGGATCAGCAGAGCCATAATCAGGTATCACAAACAGGAGCTACTTGTTCAGTGATGTTTTCTTACCTCACATCACATCTCGAAAGCAGTGTAAGAAGCAAAAGCAAATTAAACATACTGAACTAAAAGTGGTATTTTAATTTGGTCTCATCCATTCACAGAACTTTCTAAAGATTTAGAAACTCCCAGTGGTTTGAGCCAGACATTGCCAGCTATTGATCTTAAGGAAAACTGGTTACTGTCATGAGGGGCAATAAGAGTTATGCTTCCTTCCTGCACTCTTCAAACACAAACTTAGAAAAAAACTCCAATATACCTCCACTTCCAGTTTAGTGGTATTTTTTTTTAATTACCTTAGGAATTATTTCATAAAGGGAAACAGGCTGTTAAGATACTGGTCCCTTGGGGTTTTTAAAAATTTTTTAAAATCTGAGCTTAGGGTTAACTAATCAGATGTGATTTCCCCAAAGATACTGCTGTGAAACACCCCTGACAGCAAAGAATAGAACAAGAGCATAGACTCACCTCCCTGTATTACTTTGCTAAGCTAAATATAGATGACTGGACAAATTCCAATCTGCTTAGAAACCATGATGGAAATTAAACTTTAATTTGCACATCTAGTGGACATAGGGATGATGCATGGAAGTGTACTATCAGAAGTGGTCATGTCCTGTTGTATGACTTGAGAAGATCCAAAACAAAAAAGGAGATTCCCTGATTTTTCTGAAAACTCAAGCTCTGACAGCTCAAGCAGTCTATGATCTGCTCCACGGGACTCCAAACTAAAACTAGTTAAAGCTTAACAGAAGCACTAGAACTCTTCTCTGTTTAACAGAAACCACAGGTCTGAGCTGAGGTTGTAGTTTTGACAGCTTGCTTGTACCACCATCAACTGAGAAGTAAATAGTAATCTTCACCTTTATGTAAACTTTAAGAGCTTCCCACACTTCAGCTTCTGTGGGATAAAAAGGCATTAATGTCAGAGAATAATTGGATTCTAGCCATTGCCGGTTCTCAGAAAGCTGGAAGGAACATAAGGGAGATTCTAAGCCTCCATCCAGCAGTTCCTTCATTGGGATAAATAGTCTTTCATCTTGTTAACCTTCTTTCATAGTGATCTAGTTACATAAACTTTGCTGCAATTACATACATGTCACCTGTACACTGTAATGATTCAATAGATGAACAGAAGGAATTCAACTGAAGGTCTCATACTGCATATTTTGAGTTTTTGAGTCTGAAATATTGCTTTGGTTCAAATCAGTAGGTTGTGAGTGATTTTCTAAAATGGCTGCTTTCAATGATTATTCAGAATAATGAAGGAACTATGGGTGAGAATTTGATCTCACAAATCTGGAACTGCTGCTTACACCAACAGAACTACCACAGGTCTGCAATTGCACGTTTTCATGGGAAGAATCATCAAGTCTTTTCTTAAAGCAATAGAAGATAAAGACTTTAGGAACTTTGATTGATTAATCAAATCAGCATTTCCACCTGATTTAACCGGACCATGTTCACACAACACATTATTTCTAGCAAAATGATTCAACAAGCCACACACCCTGTTAACTCCACAAACAGCATTATACACACACCTACTTAAAATCAAATCTGGTAGCTACAAATGCACCGCTAAAAATAACTTCCTATCTCCTTCCTACTCATTACCAGGGGAAGGAGCAGTCACAAACTTCTGTGTTCTTTTGTCCTGCTAGTGTGACTGTATTGGACAATAAGCAAAATGCTTCCCGAGCTGCATCAATGCTCAGATTTTATTTTTTCATTAATAGCCTTTTGCTGATCTGTTGGTATCTGGATCCACAAATTCAAAAAATGAAGAGCAGTGTCAGTCTAATGATCACAGGAGGAGGCAACAAATAGTTTCTTTTGCACAGCTGGTAAAGTTTATCAGTAAATGTAGGTTTGCTATCTCCAGCATATTCTGTTTGGGACATCTCAGACGTGAGACCTTTCTATCTAGTTTATTCCTGCCTACAGTCCTGTCAGACTGCCTATCAGATCAGATTTATGACTTCTGAACCAAGCCAGAATTTATAAAAGCTAGTTTTATTTTACTGCTACAAATTAAAGGACCCAGAGAAGGATATGAAGGGTGATGTACCCAGTGGGAGAATTCAGCAAAATATATGTTTTCTGTGACATTTTGGCTAAGGCAATATTGCACTTCCAAGTGTAAAAAGAGAGGGATTTACAGCCATTGAGATGATGAAAACCTTAATAAATTTTCTTTAAAGACAAATAAACAAGACCATAGCTTGTATATTTTCCTCAAAAGCACACTTCAACACTCATACACTGGAAGGTTGGCTAAACTGAATGTGAAATCCAGAGTAAGGGCTAGGCAATACAATGACAATATTCACAGTGACTGAGAAAGAAAAAGAAGTATGAGGCTGGTTTGTTTTGTTTTGTTTTTTCCCCATGTTGAACTTAAATGACTAGTTGCATAAAGTTAGGCAATGAAAGAAATCCAAGCTTTTCATTTTGTCATGAACAGGGAAATCTACACTACAATGATCTGTATGGTATTGCCAAAATGATTGTAGATGAAAATGCATTTGCAAATCCCATTGTTCAGGGACAAAATATAGGGAGAACGATTAAGCAAATGATTTTTGGACTTACACGAAAACTAAAAAAAAAAAAAAGAATTATAGAGAAACAGAGCTGGGAAAAATGGAGGAATTACTAATGTGAAGAGCTTACTGAGTAAGTCCAATAGAACTCTTCTGTTTTACTAAGGTTTCATTCCCTTAACTTTCTTACACCCAGTTTACAGTTGCCTTGCAGCATCCCAAGAGCTCCCTCTGCCCTGCTCTGTGCACAGCTGCACCCTGCTACCATTAACAAAAAAATTTCAGACTAGACAATATTAAAAAATGATCAAATTTCCTTCCTTCAATTTTGTGTTGGTTTATTTTCCTGCCAGGTAGACCCATCAAAATCTGATCTGTATTGTTTATTAATTCTGAAGGACTTTGCTGCTTATAAAAGACACACTCACCCCTCAGACCATCAATCTCTGCTTTGTGTGTGCGCTGTTGCTGCCTGGATTGGCCGGGGGCTGAAAGTGACATCAGTCTATGGGGGTTTAGATCTAATGCTCCCGTGTGCGTCAGGTAATCCAATTGAGTCCTTCTAAGTCGATGGACCCAGAGATTTATACTGAGCCACTTCCTAAAAGCTGACTCTCATTACCTGGCAAGTGAGCTACCAGGAAAAAAAAAAAAAAAAAAAAAAAAAAAAAAGAAAGAAAGAAAGAAGAAAAAAAGAAAGGAGTGTAAATAGCCTTAGCAGACATGACGTTGCCCTCAACTTCAAACCAGGAGCTGCTAGGTTTGGCTTGCAAGTAAGAGAAGGAACCTCACTGTTTACTTGCTTAGCCACTTGCCAGACCACACAGTGCTTAGTTACAAGATACAAACAAAGCAATAGAAAGAAAGGAAGAAAGGGGGAAAGAAAGAGAGAAGACAGAAGGTAAGATAGAGAAAGAGAGAAAAAAACCAAGGAACAGAAGTCCAATCAAGACCTGAATATGTTTAATGTTATATTTACGACTGTTATGGTCTAAACAGTCATTATTGGGCAAAAATATAGAAGATTACAGACTGTTCTGGATGTGGCATCTGTCCAACTTGTACAGGTAGGTTCTTACGTATTTCTCTTAATCTCATTATCAATTAAATAAGTATTAAATCTCTCATCTTCTTGGCTTTGTACAGCAGGATCTAATTTTTACCTTGTTGGTTGGGTTTTTTACATTAAACCTCATTTCCTTTCTCTTAAATCATTAGCTAATTCTGATTGGAAGGCTGCTTGTTTGTATGAGAAATGATAATATACAGCTGGCTGGATTGTCATCCAGAATGTCAGTGCTCAGTCCCTCCTGCCTTCTTTGGAAGTTAGAAACATTGACCTACATCAGAATTGCACTGCTAAAAAATTAGGGTACCTCAGCATAGTCTTGTTTTCTACTGAAGGCAAGAGGCAGAAGGCACTAAAGTTCCTGCTCTTATGGCAGGGATAAGTCTTCATTTGCGTAACACAGTTGGCATGATTCTGGAAAACATGTTTAAGTACATTATTTTTTCATGGATTTGTACTAAGTACAATTATTCTGGAAAGAGCGCTGAACTCCTAACAGCAGAAAGGTTATCAGTGATTACAACCCGCAACTAAAGACTCTCAATTAAGAAACTGCTTTCATAATTTCTTCTCTCCTGCTCTCCAATGTTTTTAGCAAGTCCCTACATTGCAGTTTGCAGTTTGTAAAATAAAAGCAACCTCGTTTTATGGAAGTTTTGGCATAGGTTTCATAATCATTATTGATCTAGAAATTTATTGGTGCAGATTCCAGAGGAATACAAATACTGATCATTTACTATTTACATCCAAAGTGTACTATTAATGATGGGAAACCAAATAATCCTCAGTGATGTGGTAAAATAAGAGACTGAGTCTCTTTCTCAAGTAACAGAAGCAGTCAATATCACAATCAAGATCAGAAGCTTTGACTATCTCTCTTCTGCAAGCAAAGGTGTAACTGTGGCACTGTCAGAACTCAAGAACTTTCAAGCTTTAACAGTAAACAAACCATAGCAGCATTGACTACAGTAGGATTAGCTGTGAGAATCTATGGAGATACTTTGGGAAGACTGGACAATATAAGCTAAAATCTTAGCTCTTCATCTTTCATTTAGGACTACATTTTTCTTTGGTAGCTGAAGAAGCTGGTGTGCAGCCTGCTCAGGTTCTTTTACCTGTGTTTTAGTGCTACCTATTAACCTCAGCATCAGCATATCATTTGATCCTTCATTCCCTGTTTCCATGTCTGGCATAAGGCTGCCTCATTTCAGAGAATTACATAATGCCTTAAAAATGACATAAATCAATAAATATAAAAGAGAAACGTTACCATGCTGCTGGAGTTCTACTGTCCTACTATTTCTGGCACTGCAGCAACATAGAGCATGGCTTTGAAGGTTCAATCTTTGAAGTGCTAGAATTATGTAGATAATGTATTAGATGTATTAGATTAGTTCTGGGCCAACAATCTGGTCTACTCTCATGCAGAATGAGCTTTTATGAAAGGTGCATGGAAAAAAAACCCCAAAGAAAAGTAGGGCTAGCTGATTTAGAGGCAGTAGCTGTCTATCAATCATAGACAAATACTCTATGTGGTCCTTGGCATATGGCATCAGCCAGGGCAGAGGAAAAAGGACATATAAACTTAGCAAGAATGAACCACTTTCTTTTGATTGCAGTTATTCAGTGGTATGTTTTTGGGCACTTCTATTTAAAGAATATCTACTTGCAAACCGACTGCAGACAGTGCAATATCTTCCTCTGAAATTTACTGCTAGGTTCCTTTTGAAATAGAGAGGGAATGGGAATTTGACCCTGTAAGTCTGACTTTGTAGGATGCTGGGTTTTTCTAAATTTTCTTTTGGTATCAATAATATTTTGTGTCTTTAAGGAACAATGTCCATAATTCTTGTAATAAAATCAAACTTTTACTTACCTTACCACCCAGCTCATGAAATTCCCTACACATAACTACACTATTCAGGAACTAGATTTCAGCTTTCTCCTTCAAAGATTAGACTGTTTAGAGACTGGCCCATCTCATGTGAAGTTTATGATTTACTAGAAGAGAAATTAATCTCTCTGTAGCAGTGAAATTTTATCCTCCTTCAGTGCTGAATAAATTGCAACAGTCTGGTTAATTCTCCTGATTTAAGTACATCTTTCTAGAAAGGAAGTAAAATAATTTACAATAGAGAGTGAAAAATTACCATATATTGAAGGCTTCACTTAAGCTGTAATTTCTGGGACACAATCTTTCTAAGGCAAGGTCATGCTTTAGCGACAAGACAACTCCCTTACTGACTTGTCATTGTTTGCAGATTTGGGTCTGTCTGTACTTTACTTGAACAGAAGTTTTTAAACAGCATTTTAAGTGTTTATTCCAATTATAAACCCACATATTTCCAGCCCATATTTCAGAGAGTTGAATTTCATATTTAATGAGATTAATCTCTCTGGTACGAGGAATATAGTGTATTCTATCCAAAATTATAACAAGTTTACAGTGAGTCTGAGTGTAAAATTTGTATATGGAATATATGTGAATAAATGAGGTTATGATGTAAATTAATTTTAAACTATAATTTTAAAAAAATGTGCTCTTTTCAGTCTTTCCAAACTTTTCATATAGTTAAAATTTGTTGTCATTTGATGGACAAGCAGTAGGTTGCACTTAAGTAAAGGAATTAGAAAATATTCACCTTTTTTTATTCAGTTACTATGCTTATGTATCCAGATAAAAAACATAATTATAATGAATGGTAACATGTATCCAGAACCCTTTAAATACATAAAAGGGTTACTAGATTTGGCCCAACATGTATTATATACAGAAGAGGCTCAGAGTTTAATGTACACATTTAAGAAAGTCTGAAGTACACAAGGTGGGCACCTTCTGTTCCCAAACTCTTTCCATTTCTCTAAAATATGCATACATTTATGATTGAATTACTTAAGGTATTACATTTATTTTCAATACATTTTTACTGTATTTCCCCTAAGATTATCAGTAACAATTTGGTGATAGCAACAACCAACTGAATTACCCTAATTCAATTTGTACTATATTTAAATATATTTTAAGAATTTCCTCGGATTTTCAGTTTTACATGCTCTAGATTAATATTGCCTGTAAAGCAGATATATTTATTTGTCATTAGTAAATTATTTATATACTATATTTTATAATTTTGATTTTTTTTTATGGGAGAGCACTGCTCTTCCTGGACAGAATACAACCTGAAGTATTAAATCAGAACAATTGTCAACTAAATAGATGCAATCAGACCCTATTCAAAGCTCACAGTTACAGGCTGATGTGATCATCTTTCCTCTTGCATGTCACAGTTTTGTGGGTTGTTATGAATCACATGAAAACCTAAAAAGATTTAGAGTTGTCACATGCAGTCTGGTCACAGCTTTCATTGATTCTTCGGGATCCTCTAACTACCTTGTCATAACTATTTTGGACAACAACATCTCTCAAAATCTCAATACAGTATTTGAATTTACAGGATTTGTGTTGTTTATTTTAGTGTTTGTTGGTTTTTTAAGAAGCAAAACATGAAGTCTTGAGCACCAAAGAATTGTAATCCTCATGTGAAAAATGTGCATTTAAGAATATTTCAGTGTAGGCACTGGAGTGCAGCAAAATTATTTCACTGATCCCAAACTTTCTGTGGAGACCCAGAATCAGATTAATACATATCTGCTATGGAATAATCTTGTGCCTTTATAAAAAGCAAGTCATATCTTTCTGTTTTAATTCAGAAATTATTATCTATAGCAATCATTTAATCTATGCACAGTAGGATAATTTTAAATTTCAAAATTGTCTCTACATTCATTTTTAAAACCATATGATTGTTAAGGGCACAAAGGAAATCAGTTAAGTATTTTCCTGGAGATACCTCCTACTGAATGCAGGTTCATTCCAAATGCTGTTCCTGCCACCATGACTCAGAGGCAGTGAGATTGTTTTGTCATTGCTTTTCTGTTGGTGACTACAGAAAAGACTCAGGACAGGCTGTTCACAAATTCTGTAAATTTACTTTGAAATTAACACAGATTGTTTCAAAACCATAGCTCAATCCTATTTTTATGCTATTTTTAATTCCCCTAATTTCGTATTGCAAATTTGATTTGTTATGCAGATAGTCTTGAGATAGGCTGCAAGAACTTTTCTTAGTGCATTTGGAATACTTGATATTAAACAATGATTTTTCTTCCTTTAGTGAGATTTATTTGTGTTTTAATTTACACCTATTCTCCCATGAATTTTCTGTCATTTTTGATGAAATTTTGAACTTTTGTGTCATAAAGATGTAAGGATACAAATTTATCCCTGCTCTTAAATATAAGGCACTTCAAAGCAATGTGTTACTGTCAGTAATTAATGTTTGATGGAGAACATCACATAGAAAAACGAGATAGAATAGCCAGACTGATTTTATCTTTGTCAAAGTCCTCACCTGGGTATGGTCAGAAATTACATTACTTGATATGTAATTAACCCACTGTCCAGTACTCAGGTCAAGTAAAAGGATGCTGAAAAAACCCAACATTTTCCTTGTAGCTTTTCTTTTTAAAAGATCTTTTAGAATTAGCAAGTCTGTCTTGTTAATCTGTCTCTATGGACCCCTTTTCAGTACTTAAAATCAGTCTATTAGCCCTCCAACACCCTAGAAAAGTGTCACTTCAAGTCCCCATATTTCCTGGTCTTGAAAGCAGATTGCTTGAAGTTTTGCCAGCCAGTACCTGAGGTCCTGTGGCTAATTGCCTTCTTCCAGAAAGTTTTCTTTTCCCCCACTTCATCTTGCTGCCACTAATACAAGAAGTTCTGCCTTTGGTTATTCTGAGGATTGAGCTCCCTTGGGTTTGGTCATTTGTTTACAGAAGGTGCTTTTAGACAATCAGGTAGCACCTGACTCCCAAGAGGGACTGCTAACATAGCTAACAAATTGGAGTACAACAGATGAAAGGGATAGAAGGCTAAGGAAAATACGTGTCTAGAGAAAGATGCCTGAAGACCATCTCTTTATAGACTTCAATGTAGTTTTAGCAGTGTGTCCTTCAATGACACACTAGAAGAAGCGATTCCACATCTCTAAAGTTGCCCTTGAAAATGACTGATGGCTACTCAGGCATTGCAGGTAAATTTAATAAAATCAGTATTAGCCATCTCCATACAAGTTCAAGTGTAGTGGGTTTACACCAGCTTTCATGGACTGCTATGAACAGAGAAATTTTCCTGGATATAGTGGTGCAAATGGAAGAAGTTACACTCCAAGTCCCGCTCACTCGTCTGTCAGTGCACACCTACACTCCTTTAGTGAGGTTAGTGGCCAATGTCAGCAACTTCTCAGGTCTCTCAGAGCACCTACTTAAGTGGCCCCTCTCTGGCTCACCCTTGTCAAAATCAATTAGTCACCTCTAATAGAGGAGCTGTCATGAGCATATATGTCCAAACCAAAAATATGCCTTCCCAGACAGAACTGTTTACAAAATTTACATTTGTTTACACCTTACAGCAAATTAAGAGTTGGTTAAGTTTACAGATAGGTATTTTGCAATATATACACACAGAGCAATGAAGCAGAACTGGAAGTTCAGTCACACGAAAGACAAGACCTCTGTGTGAACAGCTTCCAGGCAGTAAAATTTGAAAGGCCTTTCTGATCTGGCAGAGGCCTTTCCAGTTCACAGAATGCTTGATTCCTACCAAGGTTAATCCTTTGTTGTTGTTGTAATTGCTGTCGTTGTGTTTACACACTAACTATTCTGTCAAAGTTCTCATTTCCAGTTGTTCTTCAGGATGTCCAGATAGGACAAATCTGTTCTTGCTTTGTGCCTTTACAAGTAGACCAGAAACAAACTTGACTCCATATTTTCCAAAACTAAATGTGATTTCTCCTTCCTCATCATCTTCTTCACTGATGTGTCCTATGATCTCCTTTCATCTTTTTTCACCATCATCCAGATAATGGATTGAGTTTCATGCTATAAAACTTATTGTACAGCAGAACGTACTCCCCAGAAAATTCCCTCTGATAAGTGGGAATGAAAAGGGCTGTCATGTAATTAGAAATCCAGCTGACCCATTCCTCTTGAGGATATTTAAAACACTTGACTGGGTTTGATAAGGGAAGGTCAGTTTTTCTACAAAAGTAATAGTTTTTAGTTCTTTTGCTTTCTTTACACAGTAAAAAAAAAAATATCAAAAGTAAAGATGAAGATTGACCAAAGCCAAGTTGCTCCTTTACATTTTACTAAATAGCACTGCCAAATCAAATAAAGTGACCTTGGCTCATGAAATTACTAATGCACAATTCTTGCTAAGTGACAAATTCAGATGCAAAGGTATAGTTCATTTACTTTCATGATAAAAGTATATACTTTCAGGATTGACTCCAGCTTTCAATGGACAAAAACTTGCACATATGATAAAACAGAATGTACCAAAATTGAATCAGTTAGAAAAAAATGTGATAAATAGGTGGATGCTGCCGGCAAAGTAGTGGATTGGCCTCACCCCAAAGCAACCTTTCATATCTATGCAAGAAAAATAGGGGAAAATCTGTTGACTTTAGAGAGCCCATGTAATGAATAAATGTGTTGCAAAGATTAGAACAGGGAGGATATTTTAGGCTGATTTGGACAGTACTATCTTCTTCCATAGACATCAGCAAAATCAGCCTTTGACTTCAAAACACAAATTGGCACTGGAAGCTTTTTGCTACTTTTTCCAGTCACAAAAACATTAACCTCTATATCCTGGTCAAACTTCAATGTGGGTGATTACATTCTGCTGCTCTAATTTCCCCCTGCAGGCTCAACCAGATCCTGCAAAATTTCCTGATACATAATGTTATTGAAAAAAGCCCCCTTTTGCAAAGTTGTTTCCTTCTTGCCTCTTCATTTGTCTGCTTTGTCTTATGAGTTGTTAAGTTGTTTGAAGGTCAGAATTGCTTGGTTCTGGATCACAGGTTTTACTAAACTGAGGGACCAAGAATGTGGCCAGTGCTACAATGATAACAGTATCTTTCCATCACTTTTACTCTCTAATAATAAACATAATGTAGCCTGGCTATAGTATTTTTTCCCAAATACTCATGCAGTTAGATTTTTGTTAAATATCACATCATGTTGGTCTTGAAAATGAGAAGCCAAAAATACTGCCTAAAGATACAGGGTATTCTTAGAGTGCTTAAAAACCAGTTACCAATTTACTTGTAAAAGAGCACATTGCTTAACTCCACATTGCTTTAAAGCAATAATTTGTTGAAGAGATTATGATTTCCATGGCCATATAATCTTATATTTTTTTCAAGAAGGTTGAACATAATTGATAGCAGAATTCATTTAATTCATACTTAGTGTTGATCTGAGACATTACTTATAGAAAAATCATTCGCTACAAGTTAAGCATCTCTGGAGTAATTGCAGATTTTGCTTTGGTTCTATAAAGCTGTAACACCTGAACCTTGGATAGTTGCTTATTGAGTAACTTAAGCTAGTTAGAAATATCAGCATTGAGATCACTTGGCATAAGCACTTCTATTGAAAACAGAGGATGCAGTGCTCCTTCCCCCTGCACGGTCTCAAATAAAACAGCACTAAGTACAACCTGGTGGATTACTTGTATGGAGAGGCCACACAGATTCTGCTCTGGGGATGTGAATTGATTGCTTAGTCCCAGTACCACAAAGTTAAGTGAAATGCTATCACAGTAATTTATTATCAAGAGAAATGGTGATGGCTTAGATTAAGAAGATTTGTCTGTCTCTTCTAATTAAGGTTAGGTTTCTAAGAAGCTTTACTGCCCTTTGAAGCTACAGAGACTAAAATTAGGACTCTGGTTCCGGTTAAAATGTCACTAGGTTGGTCTATAATCCTGTAGTGGTTGCAACAAGGGATCATTCTTCCTATGTTGTGATTCCTTGTTTGCAAGCTAGTGAGCCAGGACAAGACCCCATGAAGCAAAGTCTGAGCAGTCTATTAATCAGCCTGAAGTTGGTCCTACAGGGCACTGGAATGCTCTTGCAGTGACCCCTTGAAGACTCCACAATGAGCAGGAAGCTAGCAAAGCAATCAGCTGTAAGACACAAAGGGTTCTGTAGCAGGCAGAAAGCAAACGGTGGCATAAAACAGCAAACTGTTTTGGTGTGTACAGGGAGTGAAGAAGTTTTTGGGTGGCAAGATCTGCCCTCAGGCTGTAAGTGAACTCATTTTACAGTAGTGTTTGCAATCCTATATGAGACAATATCAACCCAGGCTATAGTTTCCTCACTTGCTGGTATACAGACAATGTTAAAACCTCCAATCAGTAAATGGATCCCTCCTAAGTTTTCTCATTACTCCTCTATTTAAACAGCATCAAATAAGCCTGTGGGGTTGTTACAGGAGAGTAATAGCAAAAGTCGTTGAAATATTTTTAGGAAATTTGAAGCTTGGATTCAGTTTTCTTTACTGATGTGTAGACCTAAAGCAGCTCTGACTAGATTAGTAAATTACAAAAGAATTAAAACTCATCAGATGGAAAGATCAGATGCATTTATGAATTATGGATTATGAAGAGTAAAGCCTTCTTTGAGAATATTTAGCATGACAAAACATTTGAAGCAGCCAGGATGCTTCAAGTCACAAGTCAAGTTTCTGGTTGGCTGGGATTATGAAAATACTTTTCATACAGTATGTAGGACATGAAATTATCATTCACTATAGAGTGCTTTTGTCTAAACAATCTGATGCTGTGTTGCAACTGAGACAAAACAGAGTGAGTGTGTGGACCCACATTCTTCTGCAGTAGGCTAGGTCTTATGTACCTGTTAGGGCAGTGTGCTGGGAGCCACTAAATTGCTATTCAGCAGTTCAAAAAAAGAGTTATCATTTAATTTGGTTTAGTGAAACAAAGCAAGTTTATATGTATTTTGGAGGGGATAAACTGCAAGCACTGACTCTCAGATGCATGAGCAAGGAAATTTCTCATCAATGAATTCAGTAAAAGTCTACCAGATCAATCTGCTGAGTACTGAATGAAATTTAATTATTCTGTTGCACTGTTTATAAACTTTTCATGTTACGGGGCATATCTTTTGCATTGTCTTCTTCTTTCTTAGATAAACTCTGTCATGCTTTTATACACAGGAACATCCAATTAAGCAGCAAAATCAATCACCTGTCATTCAAATAACCACTCACAAAATCTGAACAGGACATATTCATGAAGGACCTCCTGAGTAAAAACTATTTGCTCCACAGAATCTTGTGACTGGTTTCAAATGATGTGTAAAAGGGCTCAAAAAGATTACAGGAAGTCACTTAGTTCAGTCCCCTTCGTTTACTCAGATTAAGACAGATAAACAATACCTACCTATTCTGTACAAAAAAAGCAGGGTGGTTCACAAAGTATTTCTTACTGTGAGAGAAGGGTACAGCTATACTCAGTAGGGCTTGTCTTAAGAAATTCAGTCTACTTTAGTGTGTCCAAAACCCAGTATCTACTGCAGCAGGCATGAGCAGTTCCTGTGTGACATTGGCCGAGGTCCTGTGGGCAAAAGGAAGCCCTCTGGAGGAAGAAGAAATATGGGCACTCCTGTACCTGTCCACAATGCAGCTTCTGGAGGATCTTCACAAAGGTGAGGTAAAAAGTATCTTTTTTAGAGTTCTTACTGGAAACTTACTTACTTGGAAATTAATTCTTGAGTTATTTTAATTCTTTTGAGTTTGTTTGTTTGTTTGTTTGTTTGTTTGTTTGTTGGGGGGTGGGGTGGGGGAGACAAAAAACCTATTGGCACTAACAGCATATTACTAATAAAAGTGAGAAATCTTCCAGTGCTGCTGGGATTATGTGCAGATTTCTCTACTGGAGTAGAAGGCATAGAAGATCTTTACACAGTTCACACAGTTTTGGCTTTTTTTTTTTTAGTTAAACATCAGCTATTAGCTAATACAAATACAACCATACACAGGCAGAAGAGTCCTTCCTAAAGTCTGAATAACATGCACCCAGAGGAAGTGCAGAGCTAGCTACGCTCGTCCTTCATGGACTGATAGAGAAGGGCAGGCAAATCCACATGGCTCTCCATTCAGCTAGTAAGAGACTTTTATCCTTGATGATTATAATGTGACTTATCATTATGATGATTGCTTGCCAAGCAGGCCAGCTTGAGAGAGCACAGAGCATAACTGAGCATGGAGAGAGCAAAGCCAAGCAACCTGTCACATTTTGAAAACTGTATATGTGGATGGGTATTCCTTTTGAGGGGAGACTGGATGAGATGTGTTCTTACCTCCTAAGCATGTAGAATCAAAATACAAAATACAGAAAACAAGTGATGTGTAACTTCTACTATAGCTGGGAGAGTGAAAATTCATTACCAGCTAGTTTCTGATGGGCTGGAACACTATAGCAGGTTGACTATACCATCCATTCTTTATTAACTGGAATAACAAGGGGCTAGAATAGCCCAGAAAATACAAACACCAGAAATGTGCAAAGGAGTGAAGCACAGAGATCCCACCTGGACAGGTTCAGCACAGGTCCATCTGTTGACTCTGTGCCAGACACTAAGCTGACACTGTACTCTTCTGATTGCTGACTTAACAAAACAAAATTTAAAAAAAAGAGATAATCAGCCATAGTTCCCTATGCTGCACCAGATAAATTTAGGATATCAGAACATGAAAACTAAACCGAGCAGAAGTAGGGATGTACAACCAAGCTGGACTACAGGCCAACTACAAGGCTGCAAAATTTTGTCTTTAGAGAGTTCAGGTCCAGAAGTGATGCCAAGCTGGAGTCATTCTGAAGTTGAATCCACAGTGCTTCAGTTTCTCGGAGCACAGGAAAGATTACCTGCCTCTGCATAGCATCAGCCCAGTTGAGTAAGGCATATCTCTGACTCCACATCCTCAGTTACAGTTCTATTGTTTCTGCAATCAGCCTCTTTTCAAGGCTAATACTGCCATATTTGTTGTGTTATGTATGATGCAATTAATGGTGCCAGATCTCATGATGGTCAGCACCACTTGCTGTAGAAAATTCCCGGTGTGCTGGGGCACTGCCAGGTTAGGAATTCCACTCATTGGCTGGCCAGCACTACAGAAGGCCACGTATTCTCCACTAGGCTGAAGTACAAGCTGGCTGGCTGTTCCTAAAACAGACAAGCTTCCCAGCATGTGTGACTTGTATTTACGTACAACACTACAGAAAACATGGAAGGAGTAAAAGAGAACGCTAGCTGAAGGTAACCATGGTCAGGGAGCCCAGGAATCACCAGGCAAGGCCACAGTGACAAGGCAAGTCTGAGGTCAGACTGGGAAGTCAGTCTGTGGGTCAGGACTAATAAGGTCCTCAGTCAGGCAAGTCATTCTGGGTACATCTCCAGTGATGAATTTGGTTATACAGGTGGGATGCCAGAAATACAATTTTCTGAGTGCAGTGAAATCAACACTAAGATATCCATTATCTACTTCAACATTTTTCAGACCCTGCCATCTGTGTGATTTGCCCATGGTCAGTACTACTGTGTGCTGAAGGAAATTTGTTCTTCCAAAACAATGCATCTCAGACAGAAGCTGCCCCTTTCAGTCCACCTGAACTGCTCCACCGCCCAAGTAAAAACCAGCACTTTGGACTAACAAAGGTGAGGTATATTGCAAAGTGCATTTTGACAGCACCTCATGAAGACAAGCTTGTGGGTTTTAATGTAACATACCAGGCACCTACTGTTACATTCCATTTCTAATAAAACTATTCAAATTAGGCTACAGTTGGAAAGTTTTACATGTACCTTGCAGCTTGTCATTGGATTAGCATGCATGTCAACATCAAAATAAATTTTGAACATCAGTCCCACAGGCCTGCATAAATGTATTATTTGTAAAGGCTCACAGAAAGGAAGAATATTTCTATGAAATGGTGTTCAAGCAGATATGGTAATTGTAGTCCCAGAAGCAGCAGGACTGCAGTATCTGTAGTCAATGGGTGGAAGCAGTCCCAGGAAGTCAGAAATATGTTCAGCTTTGTTAACAATTTATTTTTCTTCTCTCTGACAAATGAGTCTCTCTGGACAGACAGTAAGATACAACGTTCAGGCACCCAGAAGTTTTAAATACCACTCAGACCACATACTACCCCCAGGCAGAACACAGTATTTTCAGATTCTCCCATAACTGACCACTTAGACTCTAGGTAGAAAAATGAAGCTGTGGAATAGGCAGCCTTATTCCAGTAATTATTTTCCTGCATATAACAGCTAGTCAGTCCCATAGGTAGTGGAGAATTTTAATCAGCAATGGAAGAGCTTCAAAATTAATAAAGGAGTACAGATTTCTTTCCCTACTCCTGGCATCATCGAACAGAGGGCAGTCTGTCTCAGCCCCTCAAGCTGAACACTACTAAGGCTGTTGAGATGACTTTTTTGCCTTTCTTTTATATACATTTATATCACTTTTATGTGTCCTCAGTAGCATGCA
This sequence comes from Certhia americana, assembly GCA_018697195.1. Taxonomy (NCBI): domain Eukaryota; kingdom Metazoa; phylum Chordata; class Aves; order Passeriformes; family Certhiidae; genus Certhia; species Certhia americana. The sequence continues at coordinate 17,910,514 of CM031862.1, forward strand.
TAGTTGTAATTCCTTAAGTCTGATTATTTAGCACAGTCCTAGTGTTTTGTTAAGCCAGGAGACCAAACATCCTAAAGGCCTCATAGTAGGAGGCTGGAAAACTCTACACTATCTTGGGAAACCAAG
>CM031862.1:17924224-18044130 GCA_018697195.1 Certhia americana
AGAGAAGAGAAGAGAAGAGAAGAGAAGAGAAGAGAAGAGAAGAGAAGTGGCTCAAAATAATTATCTAGTCCAACTGCCTGACCACTTCAGGGCTGACCAAAAGTTAAACCGTGCTATTAAGGGCATCTCCAAATGCGTCTTAAAAACTGACAGGCTCGGACCAGTGACCATCTCTTTAGGAAGCCTGTTCCAGTTTTTGGTCTCCTTCTAAGTAAAGAAATGATTCCTAACATCATCTCTGAACCCCAGCTACTGTAGCTTTGAACCACTCCTACATTCCCTGTTATTGGATACTACGCAGAAGAGATGAGAAAATACTCCAGCCAATTTGTTACATTTTTTTAGAAATTCCTTGAATAGTTTCCTGAAGTAAATCTGCAACATGCAAAAGAAAAGAATGAAACTCCGAGATAATGGAAAAGCGTCCATGTGTCTTTGGCATTTGTCGAAAAAATTAAATTAACAAAAATCCACCTCAACAAAACCCCTCCTTCTGAACCACATAATCATTATTTATTCACTGAGTACATAGTACATTTGAAGCTTATTCTAAGGACACACGTCTGCTCACATGGAAAACACCATTAGTTTCTGCATTAAAACTACAGTACAAAGACAGCATTCTGATCTGAGATTTCACACACCTTTTTCTTAATTAAAATTGAAAATTCCCTCAGTTCCCTAGGACATTAATTTAACTTGATGAATTAGTATTCAAATAATTTAATTCCCATTCCTGGAAAATTGTGAATGATGTAACAACAAATGTTAAGGCTTTCTGAAGTTTTTTTTCTTGAGAAAATATTAAATGAGGAATTTGCTTCTTCCTGTAGAATTCCCAGAAGAGAATGGGGCTACACTCTGCCTGTTGGCTACACCAAACTTAAACCAGCTGGATCTGGCTCAGCAAATGAAAAAAAGAAAAAAACCTGACTCTATTGAACCAAAACAGAGTTTAGATTTATTTATAAAGGGCACCAGTAATGGTACTCTTGTTCAATTATTTCTCTTTTTCTGTAAAGAAACATTAAGGAGCTTGTAACAGACTTTGCCATGGACTTCATAGTACTCCAATAGTTACTGTACCTTAAGCTCTCTGTCCCCAAGTTAGTGTTGTGTTGATTGCATGTTAAATATTTTTCTCACTATGACTTTTCCTTTGTAGGTCGGTGAGTGCTGTAGAAGAAATCCCGGGTGGAACACAGAAGAACAGCCGACAGAACCTGCTAAGCTTGGGCTCCACCTTCTCTGTGGCTACAAAGGACTACTCAGCAGCTGCTGCATCACAGAAATGTTTGTTCCACAGGAAGGAAAAGGTGAATGGTGAAAAACATATAAGCTGATTTCAAAATGTAAATATCACTAAAGAGAAACCTCTCATCTAATTTTTGTTGGACAGTGATCTGCATATTAGCTACTGAGTCATTCAGTAGCTTAGAATACCTCTTATTAGATCAGTATTCTAAATTGACTCCAAATTAGGCACGATCCAGTTGTGCTGTCACAACTGAAGGCAGTGAAAGTAATTGTCTATAAAGACTGTGCAAAAGCTCATAATTGAACCCCATCTGACCTACATAGGTGATTTCTGCAAGCATCAAACACCATATGGGTTGTTTTCACCAACCACTTTGACAGCAGCTTCAGAACAGCAAAAAAATTTACACTTAACCCAAACATTTGCCAGCCAATGGTGCTCGAAGGACTTAAATGTTTTTTACAGTGCTTGTCTGGACAGAAAGCATAAGCTGGCAGTGAATGTGCCCAGACAGTAGTTCTCCAAATCGACTATTCTAGTTGCTAAGTTGTGATAGGACTCTGTTAAATGGAAAGAATAACAGTTCTTCAAGAGTTGGATTGCAAAGATTCAGAAATAACTGAATCACAGAAAACGCCACCATGATCCTTCATATGGAGTTTTCTGTTGAGGAACAAAAAGGGACAGATTTCAGGCTGAGAAGCCCTTTCACCTCTTCCCAATTCAGAAGCTCGACAGTGAGCAGTGACAAATATTTGGTCAAGAGCTTCAGTGGGATGCTTTGGAAAATTATCTTTTTTCATATAAATTTTGTTTTGAATTTTATTATTATGATTTTTGTGGGGATAATAATGGCCTTTCACAGAAGGAGTTCAGTAACTGTAAAAACACAGTATTTATCCCTCTTTAATGTGATACAAAACTGCATTGTCTGTTGGTAGGACCATACTATTATTATTGAATAAAATATTATTTTAAATATTAAATATTATTTAATTGTCTAAATGGGCCAAGTTACTAAGTCATAGTGAATGGCTAGAAGGATTCACATCTTATTACTTGAAGACATTTAATTATTTCTGTCTGCTTAAGGGTTCTGAAAGCATAGATGCATCTGATTAAAACCCAATATACATAATTAGTTGAGGTGGATGATCAGTAAAAAAAAATAAAAAGGCCTTGAAAAAAATGTTGAAGTTAAAAAAACACAATGTCAAGAACCATCAGTCAGCCTTTATTATGGGTAAGAAAGCAGCTCTGCATTTCAGTCTAATTCCTAGGGAATCTGGGTTTATTCAATCACAGTAGTGTGTATGTATGTGCTTACATGTCTGTGACTGTCCTCAGAAATGAGGAAAGGTCTCAGAATAAACTAAGTTTCTCTAAGTGTCATGAAAATAGGTGCCTTACAAAGGAAATGGATCTTGTTTAAGTGCCTTTACAGAAAAAGGCTTCAGCATGAGCTTACTCCTACTTTGACCCTGGAGAGTCTACACAGGAGAGACCCCAAACAGAGAGAAGTTGTCAGTCAGGATTTACACCTTATTAGACACTGAAGTCAATTAGGTCCAGCATACAGATCAATAGAAATGGATTTCATAGATACTTGTGTTTGGGATCTTCATTCCATTAAGACTTACTAAATTTCTAAATTGCCTTCTTGCAGTTTTCAGGTCCAGAATTTATTATTTTGTCTTGTGAACCACCAGTGACCTTACAGCTGCCTGGATCAATTGTGGTAAGTATGAACCACATAGTGAAAGGTACCACAATTGAAAGTTAAGAATTTAGAACTAATTCACTGACATTTTAGTCAGGGCTCTTTGTAAGTAGTGCCTGAATCTCAAAACAGTATTCTTTCCATTCTTGTCTGCCTCTCAAACCAAGTTAATGTTCCTGCAGAGGATTTGAGACTTGAAAGGATGTGCTTTAATTCTTAGTGTTATTTAGTTATTTTTGTTGGTGCAAAAAAAGCTCAATTTATCCTTCTCAGCTAAGAATGCTCACTTTAGCCCTAGACTTTTGAGACAAAGACTGTCCAGCAAATCTGAAATATGACATCTAGTTCCAATGTATGGGACTTCTTCAGCTTGCAAGCCCATACTTTACCTTTCATTAAGATAAGGTAGAAAGTTGACAGCAGAGAGCAGTAAAAATGAGAGCAAAGCAAATTTGGAATTAGCTCCTAATCTTGAATAACCCTGGTGACTGGAGAATTTGAGTATACTGACCTGTTCTGTTGTGATTCTCTAGAAATGTTTGTGACATTAATTTATGAGAAGGGAGGCAGAGAATAGCATGGTGTTGTGACCAATTCCATCAGGTTGTATAGAGAAAGGCTATTAGAGAGCCTCAGTAATAAAATGCTGTGGAACTTGCTTTGCTTCTACTTGGCACTCATTCTTCATTCCTTCTTGTGTGTTCTTAGACTAAAAAAGGGAAATCCTATCTGTCTCAAAGGGATCTCAATGTGATTTTACTTAATGGCCAGTGCCTTGAGGTGCAGTGTGACATCAAGACCAAGGCAAGAGATGTTTTCAACACTGTGGTGGCATATGCAAACTTGGTGGAACATTTCTACTTTGGCTTGGCTTACCTGAAAGGTAATGAGACAGTTGAGTACAGTGACAACTCTGTCCCTCAGTGCCTCTGTAGTCAATTCATCAATGAATTCTAGTGAAACCCTTTAAGATCCTTAGGTAAAAGCAGACAGAAAGCTTGTGCAAAAATAAGGTATGTTGGTTTAAACTGCAATGTGCTGATGTAAAGCATGTCTGCCCTAGGACTGTGCATCAGCACAGCCATATGACATTTACTGGCTGATATTCCCAGGCAGAAAAGGCTGTGTCCCAGCCTTGCACCCAAATAATACTGAGCCATGTAGCTCCAGCAGAAATTCCAGGAAGCACTGCACTGGGAAAGGCTGCCTGTGTGTTCCTAGGTATAAGAGGGAGTCCAGGTTCAGCGATGTCATCTACCAGACCCACATCTCGCTAGCCCCTTTCTGATGGCAAGCACAGCTGAGGCACTGCGAAAGAGCTCACCTTGTGTGAGGATTACAAAGGGGTGCAGAACCTGAACAGTGAGAAGAATGCAAGCCCTATGAATCCCTGAGTGATTTCTCAGATATCATATAATCCAGCATCTAACATTTGTAATCCAGAATTACATACTGTCCTGAGTTCTCCATCAAAGGAACAATAAGATAAATTATGACAGAGAAGTAAATCTCAGCTGATGTCTCCAATCCATTTTATTTTTTTTTGCTAGTGATGCACTCTATGAAGACAGAAGAACTTTAAGCTGCTAAAGTATATCCAGGTTTATCACAGAATCCCAAATTCTTATTTCAGGTAAAGAATTTTTCTTTTTGGATGAGGAGACGAAACTCTACAAAGTGGCCCCAGATGGCTGGAATGACCAACCCAAGAAGAAAATGTCCATCATTAATTTCACACTCTTTCTAAGGATAAAATTCTTTGTCAACCATTTTAATGTTATTCAGTAAGTACACAATTCTGCTTCCTGAAGGAAAACCAGTAGCATTTAGGGATACTATTAAAAGCTTCTCCTGAGTTTCTAAACCCTTTTCTGTTCCAGACACGGCTTGACAAGGCATCAGTTTTACCTGCAGCTTCGTAAAGATATTTTGGAGGAGCGATTATATTGCAGCGATGAGACTGCCCTGAAACTTGGTGCTTTGGCTTTACAGGCAGAGCTTGGCAATTATGCTTCTGAGGTGTGGAGAAATAATACAGTATTTCTCAGAGGTCTCTCTCTACAACTTTTGCAGCTTTTGTTTTTCACATAGTGTTTAAAGAAGAAATGTGAATAGCAGAGACTTCACTTTTGAAGATAAGTCCTTCAGACTTAATTAAAAAAAAATATTTTTTTTTCCTGATTGTGGAGTAGTAATGAGCCAGGTGAATTTGCCAGGAAATATGGCAGAATGATGGAGAGTCTAGGTCCTTCATAATTGACAATATATCCTAGAAACTCCAGAAAATCTGTAGATTTTCCAACACAGGCCCAGCTTGGATGCGCACAGGTACTTAAAGAGATTAGTAAATAGGGAAGAGAAAAAAAAAAAAAAAACGCTTCAGAATTCACAGCTATTTCATGTGTAGGCTCAGATCCACAAGCTGCAGACAGGGAGGTCTCTGACTGTATATCTGAACTAGTTGTCCTAGTTTTCAAATGCATAGAAAACATCCATTTATCTTATCTTTCATATCTTCAGCTATGCAAATCAGTGTAGCTCTGTTAATTGAACTCTGATCCATGTGGTCAGATCTATCTTGGCAATGGGTCCCCCACTGTAGGTTGTACTGATGCAGCTGTAGCTGTCAGCTCTAAGTGCAGGACACACCTGTGGGCCCTGCTCCTTCCTTCCCTCTGCCCAAAGAAGTGGTGTGTGCTTTGAGCAGCTGCCTGAGCACAGGGACAAGAGGTAATTTGACTGTCAGGACGCTACGTGCTCTTCCCACTTTCCTTTGGGAAATGGCAGCAGGGTGACTTCTGCATAGGGGTCACCCTGAAAATGAAACACAATGAATAAGAAAAGTCAAGAAAGAACAAAAAGGCACCTGTCTCCTTGTTTTTTCAATTTTTTTCTCCCACAGATGCATGGAAAAAGCTATTTTCGTGTCGAAGACTACGTTCCAGCCAGTCGAATAGAGAAAATGACCCTGGCATATGTACAGCGAGAGCTTGCTAAATTACATCGCATGAATCGCTCCCTCTTCGAGGATGAAGCTGAACTAGAATTTTTAAAGGTAACTTGCCATACTCCAAACACTATTTATTAATTTTGAGGTAGAAAGCCCCTCTCTATTTACCATTGTCGATTTTCTTCTTCTTCTTTCTACAGTGGATTTTAGATATGGTGAAAAAATTTGAATTGCTAACATAAACCTTAGAATTTCATTCTGCTGTAGATACTGTCACTTATCACTGAGAGTTTTTATAACATGTTTTGGTGTATTTTCAGCATTCTAAGGCTTGATGTAAATTTTTTGGCATGTTACCAACATGTCTGGGCTCCAGAAGATTATAAAACATGAGAATAAGCACTTTTTTGACTTCTGAAATTACAGCAGCTGTTCAGACACTTTCTAAACATTGTGATTGTTTGTTTAAAAGTATCTGTGAACCCTGGAAGTGAGGAAGGAGTTATTTGAAGTATTTTCTCACTTGACTATTTCTCTAGGGCTCTAAAGATGACACAGGATTTAAGTTTTTTCGTGTTAGTTTCTCTTTTTCCCCAAACCCCTCTGCTTTCCATCAAATGAAAAATATCAGGGATTAGATAATAGATAAATACCAGTAGTGATTTGCTGCAGTGCCACATGCTGTTATTTATAGCATCATTTTAGTCCTGTTGCTATTTAATTATATTAGTTCCTCATCTAATACTGTCAGTGCAATTGAAGAAATAGATTGAAGCTTAGCCTTAATGACAGTCCCATCATGTGCAGCAAATCCAATGAAGAAAAGCAGCTTTGTTAGGATCTGTTTCAATGAATAAGTCTGTTGAAGAAGCCAACCCATGATACAAAGTGAGAAAGACAGACCCCCATGGCAAGAACATGTAAATTCCAAATATGAAAGGGATTAAAAATTAAAACCCAGATTCAGCTAGTGATTATAGACGCCCCAGTTTTCAGGACCTGAACATTTGTACTATGGTTACTTTCTGAAAAAACAGATCTTCTTAAAGTGTTTTACTTTGGTCACTGAAAATCTCTGTTCACAATTGAAAAGTCATTTGAGGATTCTACAGTAGCTTCCCAGAAAGAAAATATAAGGTTTTAGGATAAACTCATATTGGTCTGCAGATCAGACAGTAAATCCTAGTCATATTTCATAGTTCTCTAAAGTGTCTGAATCACATTTTAACACTTTTGTGGACAAGTACAGGACACAGAAACACAAGCATAAACACCCAGAACCTCTGGGTGAGTTCCTCAGAAAATCTCCTGCATGGTTAGATGGCAGGGGCAGACATTGGCTCCTCAGACCCTCACAAGCATTTTTCCTCCATCTATCTAACTTTTCTTCCCATGAATCTTTTTGAGTAAGGCACGGTAAAAGTGCTTTTTCTCTTCAAGGTGACTCAGCAACTTCCTGAATATGGAGTGTTATTCTATCGTGTGTCCCAAGAGAAGAAAGGGACAGAAGGGGACATCATCCTGGGAATCTGTGCCAAAGGCATCATTGTCTATGAGAACAAAAATCATACAAGAATTGCCAGTTTAAGATTCCAGTGGCGTGAAACAGAGAGAATTTCAGCTCATGTGAGTTGGAACTAACTGAACCTCTTCTCTACTACTTCACTGCCTTTCTTCTTGTCACTTTGATAAATTTATTGCATTCAGAGCAAGAGTTAGAGTCACTCTATATGAGCAAGTCCTTTCAGAAAAGAGATTAAAATCAAAGCTGGATCTAGACGCAGATATGAAAATACTGATTTCCTTGTGAGGTATAGTTCTGCAGTATTTATGCTGAGGCCAAAGACAAATTACTATAAAACTGAATAATCTGGTGCTGACTATTGCAGAGACTATGCCAAGCCTCTCTACGGCACATTCCATATTCATTCCTCTTGTCTTTACTGCTCTTTTCTTCTGTTTTTCTGCCTGCATCAGGTCATGGGATCGTGTCTTCCACTTTACAGATCTCATTATTCCCATCCTCATCTCTTAGTATATTGATGTCTGCTAACAAACTAGTGTTGGTGACAAGATTGTGACCCATTTCTAAATGGGATTTTGACGTTAGAGGTATATCAATTTACTATTGCACAGTTTAGGTGTCAAACTGGATCACATATTTCCCAGCTTGTTTGCTCTCCAAAAATGGTCCTTCTCCCCCTTGAAGATGTGTTCCTTTTCATATTAAATTTGTTTAATAATTTTAACATCTGTAGGGCCAAATTTTGCAGTTTTAGCAACCTGCTGTCAATGCATCCAGGGTCCTAAGGTTCTTGACTTTTGACACAGAAGAGTTATGATCTCAATGACAGACACCTGGCTTACAAGTGCTGAATTTACATCAGGCATTTACTGCACGCAAAAGGGATGCAGTGAGTCATAAATACAACTGAACAAACCAACAAGATTATATAAATGAACTGTCAGTGCCTCAGTGTAATGACTGATATATGAAGCAACCTGTGCTTTTTTTTCCCCTTCAGAGGAAAAAATTCATGATTGAAAGCAGCTTCAGTGGCAAGAAACACACCTTCATTACTGATACAGCAAAGACATGTAAATACCTACTGGACCTCTGCTCTGCCCAGCACAAATTCAATGCACAGATGAATTCGAGGCAACTTCGGCAAACTTCATCGGGTGAGGAATAAATGCACTTCTGTTACTGGGACTATAGGAAAAGGTTATGTTTTAGGAAAGGTACGTTCACCAAATCTGAGAATTAGGACCTGCCACCTCAGTTTCACACTGCTTCAGTTAGATAATAATGTCTCCTACTACACTGAAAGTTAGAAGAGTCTAATTTGTCTGATTAAGTCTAATTTGGCATGTGCATGTGAGTAGGCATGTGCAAGGGGTGAAGAGGGGTTCCCTGATGATAACAATTATTTAACTATGTAGCTAAACTCAGATTTTAAAAAGAAATAAGCATGATTTCACTTCCCTTAAGGGGAATTTTGCTGCTGAGAATTCTGCAGAAATATATCAGACCTACCCCAAATGTAACCTGAAAAGAGTTCCACACAAATTAAAACTATAATAGTGCCCAGATATGCTGGAGCTGAACTTAATTATTTTGCATAAGACAGGGATACAACCCACTGGTTCAGTCCCAGGACAAAACCACTAAACCACTAAAGGCACATGAGTCATACCCACTTAACTTCATAGCTGCTAGCTGCTCTTCTCTTAGATCTTGCCAGGTCTGTAGAAGATATGAATAGTTCCTCCTGAGAAAGCAAAGAAAGAGAAAGCCTCAGCTTTGCCATAGTTTCTAAGACAATATTCTGCTCCATTCAAGGCAGGTACATAGCACATCTCACCTACAGTTCTCAGCATGTTCTGTAAAGATGGGTGGGGATTACTATGGGGAAACTGAGGCACATAAGAAATAAGAGCCTTTTAAGAGAGAATAAGCTGACTACTGTCATCACTCTTGACTTCAGTGGAGCAACAAGAGTTTTCACTAGCTCACCCACTGCCATGACCCTTTACAACCCCTGAGTGTTTGACCTGGTGAGTCACTGCAGGAGAATCAAGTGTCATGCTGTATCTACTGGGATGTTCCTTCTGTAGTAAAACTATAAAAGTATTGGCAACAAATACTACCAAGGCATGTGACAGGATGATTGATATATTGCCTCCTTACCACTAAAATTATTTCATGAAAGGTGAAGTTTTTGCACAAGGCATCTTGAACCTAAATGATTGTTGCTTGATATCTCCAGCTTCTAACATACTTTAGTGGGATTGTGCTTTAATTGCATTCAAATGAGTGCTAATAGCGCATCTTACAGTTTCCTATGTCAGCTTTACTTGTGGTAATTTATCTTTTAAAAAATCATTAAATTCCATATATAACAGAATAAAATTATTGAAAACTAAGAAAATGATAACCCAAGTGCTGATTACAAATACACCAAATCACTGTAACAAGCCAGACTTACACAAGCCATGTGACTGCAGGTTCTGGGGTTCAGTGTGTGCTTGCTGTCCCAGAAAAAAAGTTTTGTAAGGCAGTGACAGACAGTTGTTCAAAATTCTGCCTTTGTCACCACAGTAAGGCTGTAAGAGATTATGAGGCTCTTTCTGCATGCTTCTGCTTCTGATGTACTGTTCAGAGGTGTAAGTCACCAACACTTCAAAGCTTGAAGCAGCCCCTAACTTCAGAATCACCATGGCAACTCCCAGGCTGCCCTAATACTCTTGACAGTTAAACCTCCTGATGCCTTAAAAAATGCCTCTGATCAATGTCATTGAGGAAAGAGGGAATCTAGATTTAATGCTGCAGAGTAGTGTTCTAGAAAGTTGTATTCAGGCTACCATTTGTTAGGAAAACACACAGGAGTTTAGCTGTCATGTACAAGCAGAATTTAAGCTCTTGTTTAAGCTAGCCTGTATCAAGCTGAGTTTTTGTTCTACTTTCCAATGTGTCTCCAATTGCCTGCTGTCTCTCCATCTTCCAAGTCCCCTCTCCAGCCCACCTACTGAGAACTTAAATAAACTAATGTCTCCTTCAGCACCACCTTGTTTCAGAAAAATGAAATCTTTTGAGAGGACAGATTTGTATATAGCAGAGCCCAGTTGTCATTAAGCAAGTAGATTTCACAGAGAGGTAGAAGACTGAGAGCAAGTGTTGCCACCAAGATGGTCCCCATTTGACTTCACTTGTGCAAATGACTCAATTCCTTGGAGTCTCTCTGAACTCTGGAGAGCATGTGTTCCTAGAGTTCCTGTCTTCTCAGATATAAATATACTGGAGTGGAAGGCCTGTGAAGGATGAGGAACTACCAACCTGGATAATTCAGACTCTGAAAGACAGATGTTTCTCATATACCAACCATTTACATAATACACATTACAGAAATATTCAGGTTTAAATTATATAGGGTTGTACATTTCACCTGTCTTTGTGGAAAGTGCATTTATAGTATAATTCACAGAAATTAAACCTAAATGCAGCATATACTTTTTATGAAAGAAAACTCCTTCTACTCACCCCAAGGCCTAGGTAACCTCAAGGATAAAAGAAAAATTATATCTATAATGTCAATTTTTTTTCTAGTATATCCAAAAGATTTTATAGTACCTCTGAGCTTGAAAAGATGTGATAATATCAGTGGATTTGTCTTTGCTTCTTCCTCTCTCTTGCTTCATATTCAGAGGACAGTAAATTTGTGGAAATAGACAAATCAAATCCTGCATATGCAGCTCAGCGTGAACACCTTGCCCTTATTCAGAGACTGTCTCGCTCAGAGAATGTGCTCTATGGAGCAAACCTGGAAAACCTTTCTGCTGGGATGATGAGCAAGTCTTGTGATAACCTCAGTGTGGAAACCAACAACAGGACTAGAGACAAAAGCAATCTTGGCAGGTAGGTTTCCTCTTTCTCTCTGAAAGTGTGTAAGACTCAGACATAAACTGTTTTGTTGGGTTTTTTAAAAAATTCTTATTGTGGTCACACCAAAAGGTCTGTGGCTCCATGCTGTCAGCAGTAGTGCAAATGCAGGTAGGAAGTTAAAAGACTAACAGAGAAGAATTTGAAAAATAATGATATTTGAATTTGTACCAGACTCAAGAAGAAACCATTATTTGGGTTATGGGGAAGTATAAAAATAAGGGAGAATAAATGTAAAATCTTTCATGTCTGTGTATCTCCACTGGAAATTACAGTATGTGAACTAAAAAAACCAGCAGAAGCTGGTTTTGATTGAGAATGCAAAGATCATTACTTAGTTGATTCCTCCATGTCCAAATGTGCAAATCATAGGGAACAGCACAAGAACTTCTGTCTCTTTGTTATGGTGCATTCACTTGTGTAGCTGGTTACTATAGCTGCACAGCCTTAAGGCCTTCAATGAATTCTAGTGCCTTTTAGAATACTAAGAGTTAGAACAGAGTCAAGGAGAACATGAACTACCAGAAAAACTTTCAGACGTGGTTTTGTCTAAATGGACAGCAGGGCTAAATGGATCATGGTGAATCTATGCTGTGTTTTCCTGAGACCTGCAGTCAGCTCAGAACAAAACACAGGAGGAATCAGTCATATGAGTGGTCTAATGACAGCTGTTATTTGGAAGCAAATGCTGGCAAGGATAAACTACCTCTCCCCTAAAATGAAATATGTCCCAAAATTCTCATTGAAAGGCTGTAAACCTCTGCATTCCCAACTTGGCTCTAGTCAGACACTAGTGACAATGAAGAGTGCTAAATACCATTGCTGATTTTTTATTGTAACACAGTCTTCCTTTCCTGCCATGCAGATCTGTATCAGGGCTATCCCAGTCGGAAATGCACATCAATTTGAATGGAAAGCAAAGGAGTTATGACTTCCTCTCTATCCATTCAACTCAGAACACAAGCAGTGGTGAGTATAGTAATCATAGAGACAGTACCCTTCCATATTTATTGTTTCAATAGAAGGAGACCAACAAATATTTTACTTAAAGATTAAATACTATCCTTTTTTACTTCTAGTCCTGGAAATTAATCCAGAGTTTAGTAAGACAAGCTGTTTTCTTCCCCTTAACTCCCACTTTGCATCAGGTTCAGTGGTAAGGGACTTTGTGATAAAATGATCTGTAATGCTGTCTAATGCTCTATTATCTGAGAGATGTAGTTCAGTGTGGCCAGAGACTCCTGCATGGGGCAATATTCCTGTGCTCAGAGGTCATTGTTTGGTTCAAATCTGAGATGTAAGACTCAATAAATAATTCATGAGATAGCACAGGCTCCAGGTCTTTCCTCTGCTTTTGCTCTTGTGTGACACTTCCTGGAATAAGAACTGGATATCTAATTTTCTGTCAGAAGCCAGACTTGCATGCACGTGGGGAGCTAACATATGGAACATGATGCTGTGCTTATCTGGTTAGTCTATTTAAAATTTAGAACAGTATTTTAAACACATTGTGGCAATTGTTCAATGGTAAGTAGTCACCATTGCACTCAGTGTTGGTTGGATTGCACCTTCGGTACCAAAAGGGCCCACAGGGTCTAAGGCTATAGCCCACAGGAGGTTTTGTATCCACATCACCCTCAGGTTCAATGGGCACTACATGCCTGACTCTTTAAATATTCTAACCTTAATAAAAACATTGCAGAAAAATATATATTCTCCCAGAAATGAACATTGTAGGAAGAGCTTGCACAGCTCTGTACAGAATTTTTTTGAAAGAATAAAAAACTTCTGAACACTTGTTTGATCTTCCTTTCAGAATTACATTGATTCAAAAGTAACAGTAATGTTGAAATCAAGGATAAAATAGATATTAATTTTTGAAGCTCCAGTTTTGCATAGTGCAGGAATATACTGTCTCCCTGCATTAATCTACATTTATTCTAGCTGGTTTTTTTCTGCAGCACCTGGATCACCAGCGATCCAAAAGGAAGTTTTGCTAAGTGGTCTAGAAAGAGAAATCATCTGTGTCAGCCTAAAACGTGACCCTAAGAATGGATTTGGTAAGTAAGGAACAAAAATGCTATGTTTGTTACTGGGACTATCAGATCCTGGTGCTAACACTGATGCTTGTTGACTCAGGCTGGGCAAGACTGCAAACTCCTTTAGTCCATTTAATCTTCTTACAGAATAAGAGTACCAATCTTTGTGAAGGACTCAGAATTTCCAGGACTGAAAAGGACTAAGAACATATATCAAGACCATTCCATTTCCAGAGGGCTAACTAAGGTCACAGAGACCAAAGGAACCAAGTGTTAAGAGCAGAATGAAAGAAACATTGTAGTTTTAGTTTTGTATCTGAAATACATATGTATTGATTTTATTTATCTCAGACCTTATAGGTGATGCCTGTGTGGGTTCAAAATGTTTACACAAACTTAACATGAAAGTTTGTCAACTTTTGGATTGTTATTTGGATAATATTTTCATTATCTAATAACTTAATCACAATGTATTAAATGAGTTCAGACCATCACGTTTTACAAATGACCGTTAATACAATTAAAAATCAAATTTATAAATGGTGCAGGTCTGTGTGTAATGTCCTAATCCCAAACCCAACTATTATAGCAGTGAGACTGTATTTCAATAGTCAAGAGCTAGGATAGTGAAACTGAACTACTGAACAATAAATTTAATTTTCTTAGATCTCTTACATTAGAAGTTTATATGGCCCACCAAAGGTTTCCTGGTTGCATGATGTAGAATGATGTTCAAATTTATCTAATGAAGCTTTATACCACTTCCCTCCTGCAGGTGCTAAATGCTGCAGGTCCACCTAGTTCATGACTTATGCAAGAAAATAGTTAGAGTCTTTAAAAGTACCAATCCAGGAAAACATTGTTATTGGGAAATTAAATCTAAACAGTGACCAAATGCACCAGCACACTTGAATTATAATGTATGTTTAAAGCTCTCCCAAGTCAAGACCTTGATGCCTTATAATCAAAGCTTAAAGCTTCAGATCATGTACAAAACTTATGCCATTGTAGTAAGAGCCTTTTGTGCTCCTAAGATCTTTTTTAATACTGCCAGTGTTTGCATTCTCATGCTGTCTTGTTTTTGCAGGTTTTGTAATAATTGGAGGAGAAAATGTAGGAAAATTAGACCTTGGTATCTTCATCGCTTCAATTATCCCTGGGGGACCTGCAGACAGAGCTGGAAATATCAAACCAGGTCATTTTCTGTAGTTTTAAATTAGAATTAAAATATTTGCACAGTTTAAAGTTAGCTACTCTGGATTTATTTCCTTATTTAAATGTTCTTTCTCTTGCTTTTATCTTTTTTTTATTTTAAGGAGGACGACTCATATCTGTGAATAATATTAGTCTTGAGGGTGTTTCATTTAACACTGCAGTTAAAATCATACAGAACTCTCCTGATGAAGTGGAGCTCATCATCTCTCAACCCAAAGGTAAAAAGGCAAATGCCTCTGCTGGCTCTGGGATGCCAATAGTTAATTCAGGACACTCATATTTATTAGGAACTGGAATGTAGTACTATGCTACTGACTGCAGTTAGAGCAACAATATGGTAGAAGAGTCGACTTCTATAGGAGGTATCATGTGATGTCTCTGCTACATTAGTGTGAAAAAATCTATTATGGGCTGCCTTGCTGAACACTAAAGGAATTTTGGCATTTCTTTCTCTGACAAGAGAGTCATAGTCCTCTGCAGTGAGGAAGCAAACACATTTCTGAACACTTACAATAGCAGTGCTCCATTTTACATTGACTAACTCATTTTATAGATCTGATTTCATAATCAGTTGAAATAGAAAGTTACTTTTCCTTCTTATGTTGGGTTATAACTATATTTTTCTTTAAGTTTACTTGCTATTTGCATTCAACAATGCCTTATGTTGGTATGATATTACAGACATGTATGAAGAAGGATTAAATGAAGAAAAGAATCTATCAAGAGGAAACAGCACTAGTGGATCCGAGATCTCTTGTGTAGACGGTGGGAGAAAAAAGATTCAGGATTGTCATACAGCTCTCCCCAAAGAACAGGACACAAATATAGATGAACTTGATAAGAATCTCTCTTGGAAGTTAGCATCAAAATTGGGGCCCAGGATTCCAGTTCCTTCAGCTGATAGCCTGGATATAGAGGTAACTGAGATTTTGATGCTGCTCAGTAATTGTTACACCCAGCAGACAACATATAACAACATACCAGATACATGCAGAAGGGAAAGTAACTGTGAAGGAAAGGAGATAGAACACCTTGCAATAAATTACACTGGAAATGTCAAAATGATAGACATGTCTGGAATATGTGACTAAATAGAGAAACTGTTCTACAAAATGTTTTTAAAATTCTCCTTCCTGTTCCAGTGGGGGGGACAAAATTTTGATTATTTTCTTGCAATCTTTTAAGTTTAAAACCAGTCACAGAACATGCCATATCTAATTTCCTACTTTTAGGCATTCTCCCTATATATACCCAGGTTATGTGCATTTAGACAGATTGCATTTTGAGTAGTATTAGCATAAGCTTCCAATACTATCAGGGACACAAATGGTATCACTCCAGGTTTACAGTGATAGCAGGATCAAACCTTTTACATCTTCTGGAAATGCTCTCTTCTCTTTTTTTTAAAAAAAAAATTTCCTTTCTCCCTCCCTCCCTTTCTTTTTACCGAGATGCTGTAATCCCATTAAAGTTTTTATTTTTGAGACAGGCAGCCGATTCTTCCCACTTACCATCTCCATCAGAAACCATCTCAAAAGAAATCTACACGGTGGAGCTCGTTAAAGAAGATGGGACTTTTGGAATCAGTGTGACTGCAAGTGTTACTGTTAATCTTTAATAGTCTGTCAAATTGTTACCTGACTGAGAACAAAGACAGAAGATAGGCTGATAACAAAAACTGTTACATGGCACATTTTAAACCTAAATGTCCAACTGATTGACACAGAATGCATGAAGTATTGTGTCTGTTCATTCCCTGGGTCTTACCCACTCCATCTATGAAAGAAGTGTCCTGGAATACAGCATGTGGCAGTACAAACCCTGTTTGTCCTTACTCGATTTGAGAACAAGATCAACCACTGAGAGGAGAGTTTGGTCAGGGAGGACTAGAGAAGGCAGCAGTGAAAACTGTCTGCCACATTTGGATAACAAGTCCTTGTCCAAGTTATTTAAGTTGAATTTATCCCTCTAGGCTGAGATATCTTTAGAGTCTTTGCTGAAATGGAATGTGAAGCAAGAGCCATTTCACTGCCTGCAGAAGAAATTAAGGGCCGTTTTTCCATCTGAATTTGTCCAGGGGATATAGAGGGACAGAATATGATTCTTAGGTTAATCTGGAATTTTTCTGAATGCTTAAGTGAATTGCCCATGCTTGATTTATTGTCTGAAAGAATAATAATTGAATGGATATTGCACAGCTTAGAACTGGGCTACAGAATAACTGAAGGATGCAAGACCATTTTATGTGAGGATAGGGAAAAATTTATGAACATTTAGTAAATATTTTTATACAGTCACATAGAAATACATTGTATTTTCCTGAGAAAATAAAATAAGATTACTGCCTATGGAAGTATATTACAGCTAGATGGAGTTTTAGAGCAATATACTCTTTCCCTTTTTTTTCAATATTTAAAGAAGTAATTCCTGAAGCAGTTACTTTGCAATGCATGTGTAAGTTGCTTTGATTTTTACCACAGGAAGAATATATGAAGATTCTAATCTGCGGGCATGTTTTGCAGGGTGGAATTAACACCAGTGTGCGTCATGGTGGGATATATGTGAAGTCAATTATTCCCAGGGGACCAGCAGATAAGGATGGACAAATAAAGATAGGTAACATGTCTGGCAATAAAACCTTGGGTTGCAGAACTCACTGTTAGTGTGAGCGTTGTTCACATTGTTAGTGTGAACAATGAAACACATTTGGGATTGGAGATGATACAACTGCAAAATACATGGTCCATCATTTCTCAGCTGGTCCCTGTACTACATGTTGGGATCCCACTGAGAAACAGGAGCCTCTCACCAACATTGTAGAGTTACCCTCTGTAGCTGCCATCAGGCTAGTGACTCTGACAGCATTGTAACTGTGCTAACCAGATCCTATCACTGCCTTTACTTACCTGGAATACACTGGAATGTTTTAGCTGCTAGTTATAGAACACTGTACAGCAAGCAATATTGCTTTCCCATAAATTAATATTAACTATGTAACCATGAAGACTTATTGTAACCTGGGCAGCCTCAAGGTTTACACCCTCTGAACCTGAATATCAAAGCAACTGGATGTTGTTTTTTTTTACCTCAGGTGATCGTCTGCTGGAAGTAGATGGCATCAGCCTCTGTGGAATCACCCACAAACAGGCTGTGGAACACCTTAAGAAATCTGGCCAGGTTTGTACAACAGCAGAGATCAGTAAGATACTGAGCAGACTAAACTGGGCTTAGTATGAAGCTCAGTAGCCAAGCTTGGCCAAAAGAACCATCCTCCCCTCTGCTCTAACCCCAATCCTCCAAACAGAAGAGTAACAAACTTAGGGCTCACTGTGTCCCGAGTAACTGTTCATCACTGTTTTAGATTGCCAAACTGGTTCTAGAAAGGGGAAACTACCAACTGGCAGAGCCATGTCTGACTGCTAATGACAGAAAGGAGGACCAATGTGCAGTTGTTTCTGTGGCAACATCACTCACAGATGGTACCAAGGACTGCTGCTTTTTGACAGATGGTAAGTGATAAAGAAGGAACTCAGGGTGACTTCCTACAATGTGCAGGAAAGGAATGAATGAAAATAAGTCTATAAAATTTCTGTGGGTTGGAAGGAAAACTGTATACTGAATAAAATGATAACATTCAATATTAATGATATTATCAAAAATCAATTCTGAACAAAATATTTCTGATGCTTGTAGAGTTATAGTGGCTAGACATAGCTGAATATATCCTAGGTATAAATGCTGTATCTCTCAGCCTTTATGAGACTGGGCTGTCAAGGGGACACCCCTGTCTGTACTCCACAGCACTCTCGGGCAGGAAGCAGCTGTGAGGATGTGGCCAGGCTGCTACCCAGGCAGAACCTCACCAGCACAACTGCTGAAGCTGTGACAGTGATGAAGCTGGAGTGAACTGGAGTCAACTGGCATCACTTAATTTCTTAAAAGCAGAAGATTTAGAATTCACTTACACAGAATTTATCCGACAAATAAATGCAGTAGATTTTAGAGAAGGCTGTTGCAAAAACACTGTCTGAACCATAATTTTCTGTGGGGCAGTTACTCCTCTACACTGAAATCCAGCTACAAGCATGGTGTTTAGGAAAGGCCTGATCTCTCATTCTTGACTAGAAAGAGCAGTAGCTCCAATTCTAGCTTATGCTGGTTAGTGGAAGACCTAAACTAACACTGAGCAGCTATGGAATTGTAAAATCTATGCAACACTTACAGAAGAATGTCAGAAAAAGATAGCATGTGAATCTCCTTATGTTGGTACAAAAAGCTTTTTCCTTTATGGGCTTGTAGCAGACTATGAACACATGGTAGAATAGATTCCAGTTCTTCCTATTCTGATGTGAGATTTCAAAGATTTACATAAGATAAAGGAACACCTAAACCTTGTTTTGACTTTAGTATCAGTAGATCTACCTCTGCAGCACACAGACAAAAAGTCTTTTGAGAGTATATTTTATACTGGCTCCTCAGGGGGTACATATGCCATGATTCCCACTTTTTTTCCAATCTCTGATTTGAGCAGATAACACATTTGAAGTGAAATTAACCAAGAATTCTGGAGGCCTAGGATTTAGTGTTCTGCAGATAGAAGGAGATGCTTGTGAACACCTTGGAGGAGCTATTGTCAGAATCAAGAGACTGTTTCCAGGGCAGCCAGCTGAAGAGAATGGAGAAATTGAAGTTGGAGACGTCATTCTAGCTGTGAATGGGAAACCTCTCAAAGGGCTCCTGTATCAGGTAGCAGGAAGTATAATTACTGGTGCTCCATCTGGGTAACAGGTTAATAAAGACAATGCATTTAAACTTAATTATCAACAGAGGGAGACAGAATTTGCATATAATTAATCTGATTTCTATGTAGGATCCTTCTCTAGAACTCCTATGTAGAATTTCTTTTCTAAATTAATTCTGACAGCAAATTTCTTCCGCTATTTAATTTGTAAGTTTCTACCACTAATGTATGAATTCTTTTGTTAGATGCAAAGAACACCAGTTACACCAGTTGTTAATTATTTGGAGTCTTTGTTGCTGTTATGCATAACTGAACAATTTTCCCCTGTGGTCATTTGTGCTTTGTAATGTTATGCTAAATATAATGCCCCAGATTTAAATTTCTACCCAGAGTAGTAAGTCCTGTGTAAGTTTTTAACCTGGAATAAGAAATTCTGTACTCAATGAAGAACTTAAATGGTAATGACCTATGTGCGGGGTTATTTTTTTCATTGGAATATGGCATTTTAGGGAGCTGTGCTGAAATAATTGAAGACTGAGATATTACTGCCACATGTGTTTGAATGAATTTGCCTGAAAATTCTGTTTTCTTCAAGAAATGAAAATTAATTAACCTAAACCTATGTGCCTGATGGTGAAACAGAAGATTGTAAACTGAACTGACTTTACTTTAGATTCATGTTCACATATAAACTATGTTTCGTTTGTATGACAGTCCTTCAGTGGTGAATATTGGCCCTCAGACACTGCTGAGAGGCACAAATACCAGAAACGTAGCATTCACAATAAAAATGTTCTTCATCTCAGTTGGTAAAATGACATGTGAAAAACACTGTGTTCCATCAGAAATATAACATTCCTTCTTTCTGTTTAGGATGTCCTACATTTGTTAAGAGGAGCTCCTCGAGAAGTTACACTGCTTCTTTGCAGACCACCAAAAGGTGTTCTTCCAGAAATAGAGCAGATTGCTCTGGTAAGGCAAAGCTTCTGACAGAAACTTGCTTCTGTAAACCTGGAAAGACACTAATACATTTTCTATCCAGTCTTGAACAAGGCAACTTTCCCTTTTCTCCAAGGCCCTCTAATCCATTTGTTTCCCTTTTGGTTTCAACTCAGCCTGTAGAGTTCAATTGATATTTTCTTAGCAACCAAAATGATACGAATCTGGCAGACATGAAACACATTTATCCCAGTCAAACGACTTTTCAGTTGTTGTACTATCATTGAAGTGAAACAGCATATACTCAAGCAGGTCTTCTAGTGCTGCTTCTAAAAGTGCTCTACTGCAGATATTCTCAAACACGGCTATTTTAACTCCCCAAAGTGAGAAGAAAATAAAGAATTTTCCTGTCCAGACTATCTCTTAATGAAGTTAAAGAAATGAAATAATGGTTTCAAATGGTTATTCAGGTTCTTGTTGACAGTTAGCAGAACCTGCAGGGGAAAAAACAAAGCACAAGCATACAAGAAATACCCCCAAACCGTAGCCACTACAGAGACTAAATCGTTGCCATTAGATGTGCTAGCATTATTACTCCTGCTTCTTGAACACAACTCATGAATACATAACAAGTACTCTTATAAGGAATATGCATTTACACTACTCTTGCTCCATTGAGAGTGGCCCACTCATGGTTCCCATCCCGCTAGGATTTATGGCCACCCACAGGCAGACAGAAATCACAGTCCAGATACAAACTGACTCCTGCTGCTCTGCTGCAGTGTGCCCTTGGCTGATTTCTACAGTCAGCCGCATGGGAGTCAAGTCTGAAAGCTATTTCTATGGAATGAGGAGAATATAGGCACAACATTGAGGCATGATATGAACAGAAATATTAAAAAAGAACCTCTAGCAAATAATTCATTGGGAAAAGTGATCTGGTGTAGTAGTTTTGATTGAACTCCTGTAGGATGTGAAAAATAAGCATTAAGACTAACGAGTTTTTTGATGAGAGTACCTCCTTCTATGTTTTCTCCTTCCTTCCAGTTACCATTTGGTATTTTCCCATTCAGAAGCTTTTTAATACTGCCTGTCTTGGTTTGGAAAGACAGGGACCAAAGAAAAGGGAAACTTCTCTTGGGGTTTGTTATAATTCCAAAATTGAGGAGAGGTCTTAGGCAACGATAAGGAGGGTAGGAATAACAGTTCTTTACTAGTTAGTCTAACAAGGTAAATTAACAATAATTACAATATTGACAACAAACAGAACTAGAGGAGGGAGAAAAAAAAACCCCACAACAACAAATCAGTCACAGTTCTTCCTCTGGTAACACCCCCCCAACCCCCCTCAGTACCATCACAAGCAAATAGGCTAGCGGCAGCTCTAGGAGGGTGAGATAATTCCGAGGGTTCACAGTGGCTGGAGCTGTTGGAAAAGTGTCCCGGCTGGCAGGGGCTGTAGAAACACAGCGTGGGAAGACCTCGAGCAGAACTGAAGAAACCGTGGGTGCAGGGCAGGGAGGAAACGGGTTCCCAAAATCCCGGGGGACACACGAAGAGACCGGTGGTCCCACGGAGTCCGAGGTGAAGGGGATGGTGAGAACTCTCCGCCTCGCCGAGACGAGCAGCCCTGGCCGTCCCCCCCAGAGCAGAAAAACTGCCCCTGAGCGAAGTGGAATCAATGTCTCTGCCTTAGCTGCTTCCTTTGTTTGTTCCCGAGCACCCATAAGTACCGAAAAGCACCCAGCCATTAGCTTCTTAGCAACTTCTGGGAAAAAAATTCTATAAGAAATCAACCCAACCCCCAACACTGCCTTTTCAAAATATTTCGCTCTTGAAGGAAAAAAAGATGGGAGATTAAAAAGGAGTTACACTAACCTTTCTGGTTTTTTATAGACTCCAGCGTTATCTCCAATTAAGGACTTTGTGGCAGAAATTCCAGGCAGCACAGAGGCAGGGAACAGTATGGATCAATCCACCAGTGATGGAGGTAGCACCTCTCCAGACCTTGAAGACTGCCTCGATTCTCCAGTGGGTGAAGATTTCAGTGAGCCTCCAGAGGATGACAGCTCAGCTTACGAAGAGCAGGAAGCTGAGTTTCAAGAGAAACCCATACAGGAACTCCCAACTTCCAGAGAGAGTTTCTATAAGCATCTTTGGAAGATTCATCAAGAAGCTTCCAGATCTGGAGTCTTCCACTCTCTAGAGGAGGAAGTGAAGCAGAACTGCTACTCACCATGTGAATTTGGACAGGCCAAAAGGTAGGGAGTACCAAAATCTGTTCTGCACCCTTTGCTTCCACTCTTAGAACTTTGAAAGTTAATTGCTTAGGTTTAAGTACAGGGCTCTCTGCTTCTAATCACTCCTGATTACTGAAGATTTTATAAACTTATTGTGACTCATCTAATCTGCTTTCCTAATTTACTCTCATCTTATTAGAATTTTGCAAAAGGCTGCATTGCAAGATACTTGTAAGAGTTCTGCACCACTGTAATCATTTATGCTGTTCAGCGGAAGGTGGTTGCCATTTGAAATCAATGGAAAGACTATTGTTTACCTAAATAGGAAACAAATACTTTTTTATTGATTAAATGGTCTTTAATATTTTTCAGAGTTGAATTAAATAGGCACCAAATTTTTTTCTTACTGTGTGATCTCTTAATTTAAATTTTTTTCATAGGAAATTTCTCCAGACTGCGCAAAACGTTTCATGCAAATGTATAAATTTTCTGATATGAATTTTACATAGATCTTTTGTGATTTCATACAAGATGTGCAATTTGTGTTCATTTTAGTTGTCTATGTCTCCTTGGGAGATGATGAACAGTTCACTTCTATCAAAGAGCAAAAGATCCTGGCTGACTTAGATACTAATATGCCATTTTAGGTGTTTTGAAGATGAATGAGGTTTAGCAATATTTCTGTAAGGACTGATTGAAGAAAACATTAAAAACAAAAGTGTTCCCAGCATTTTTATGAGCTTCAATGGTCAATTTTTGGTACACAATGCAACAGTTGTCTACTAAGGTTCATGAAGGACAACAGCCAAAACTATTAAACACAGCATGTATGATTACAGTTTGGGCTTGAACATAAAAGTGTTGAATAGTTTGTCTGCAATATAGTGGAATTGAAACAATAATAATTTTAATTTGATTAATTTAATAAGTCCATTGATGTTTTTCAGACAACTCATATGGTTCAAGGCAAACATAAGAATAAAGGCAATCTTACAAAGAGGAGTAAGGAATACTACTTTTTTGTGAAGAAACAGGAACCATTTCATGTTTGTGGTCTGTGTCCAGTTACCAAGGAAAGACCTGTAGAAGCCAGAAATGTGGCTGGCATTCCTTTTTCCAGAAAAATGCTAATAAAAAAATTGTAGTGGTATTTTAATGTCCATACTGCTTACAAGAAAAGTTTATTAATTTGTTTATGGAAGATTAAATAATTAATGGTCTGGGCTTTGTCCAATTATTTTTTTTTTTGAGAAGCAACCATAGTACTAATTAATGCCTTAAAAAAATTAAAAGAGTGCAAGATTTTGCAAAGGTAAATAATGAAATCTTTTTAATCTTTCAAGTAGCTTTGAAAAATATTGATTATTTATTTGTTTTTATACTACCATTGGAAGATTTGGACAACAATTCAATACCATAACTAGTAATTCAATACCATAACTAGTAATTCAGTTAAAATGAAAATAAGGCAATACATAAGCAGTAGACTTTTCAGTGGCCATCTAATAAAGCATATGGAGGAAAATCCCAGCACTGCAATCTTTCTATTTTCCAGCCGCGTATTTAATAAGAGTCATGATGACCTATCGAACACAAAATGTATGCCTGAAACTCTCTCTCTAACCCCTATTGATGAAGAGTATCTCACTGTCAGCTCAATGTCTGTGACCTCACTTCCACGAGGAGGAAGCTCTGAGCCAGTCTCTGCAACCACTGCAACCCCACAGCCACGTGTTTGTGGTCCCTCATCACCATCCCTGCCTGCTGGAGACACACATGACAGTGACAATGAATGGGAAGACTTGGAGGAACCAGAGGAAGACAAAGAAGAAAATGAAGAATGTACTCAGGTATGTGAATGTACTCAGGTATGTGACAGGCACCAAATTATCAACAGGTAGAATATAAGGGAAAAGAAGCAGTTTTAAGAATGTTACAGTCTTAAACAGGAACTAATTTTCTATGCTATTTCCATGGCGCCTTTTTTTTTTTTTTTTTAACTTTCCTGAATATCCACAATCTTCAAATAAAGCAGACCTTCCACTATGCCCAGCTCTCCAGAATTCTTAACCATTTGCCTTAAGGCAATTTCATTTTTCTTGACATCTTACTATTTTTCCAACTTTCCAAAATTCTGCATTATTATTCTCAGTGTATAAAGGCCTACAAGCTCTCTAGTAGCTTTTAAAATTAATTGGAGTCAGCTACTTGTTTTTTTTCTGCCGTGTTCAAGGCCATGCAGAAAATCACTTTGTTACAGTGATATTGCTGTAATGTCCTGATAAGAAAGTATGATCCTTGTGCTAATTACTGTTCAAAATATAAGGCTCAGTCCTGCCAAATGCTGAACATCTTGCATTCCTACAACACTAATGAGCTCTGAATTCCTACTAATTTGAGAGCACTGCTGGCAAAATTTAGCTCCAGGCATTTCCTTCAGTGGGACAGCAATAGCAGTAACAACAGCAATCTTTGCACCCTGCTCTCATAATGCTTGTCAGCTCAGAGGACTCCAAGCCTTTCTTTACACATTCCAAATCCTAATCCCAGGTCCTGGTGGCATTCTCTGCTTTATTAGGCCCTATAAATCAATCAGCATGACCCTCCACAATTCTGGGACATGGCAGAACACCTTTTCCATATTCTTGTACCATCTGAGGATGTGATTCCTACCCACATATAAAAATTATGGAAGATGTTACAGAAGCAATAGAAAAACCTACATAAAACACACCCTGTGCTTGTTTCAACAGGAAATGGAGATCTTTGTGACTTTGACGAAGTCAGAGAACAATGGTTATGGGTTCTCTGTAGTACTTAACAAAATGGACACCTGCCTGTACGTTGATGAAATCTTGAATGATCCTGCCCTTTCTGATGGAAGATTGAGAAGGGGAGACAGAATCATTATGGTACAGTAATTGTTTGAGTTTATTCAGAGGAGAAAATATTTGCAGATCAATGTCATTTAGCTTTGGCATTCTTCATTTGGTATCACCCGTTTATCACGTATTTAGGTATGTAAATAAATAATACAATAAATCTAATTCTGCTGACCTCAGTTAGATAATTTTCAGACTGAGAAGATTGTATGACCAAGCAAATAACATGAATCTAGGAGAAATTCAAGACAAGTGAGACATTAAATGCCTTCCCAATTAAATGACATAAACTGAATCATTGTAATAAGGTGATAGGTGACACACAAAGGATGCAGGAATTATGTCCTTTGTAATGTAAGAATAAAACCTTTTTATCAGCCTGGTTCATGTTCAATTTTCTCCATAAGACCCTCTTCCTTGTTTTTCCAACAAGACCTTGAATTTCAATGGGGAAAAAAATCTACTTTTATTAAAGCTCTGCATTCAGAAACATGAAAGTTCAGAAAAGAAATATTAATGCAATCTTAACTGTTTAATTTATTAACTTTAAATACCACATCAAAGCAATAACAAGGAAGTAAAAATTAATTTAAGTTCATATGCAAAATTCAGAGTAGATGGAGAAGTAAATGATGGTCAATGAGATCTATGACATGATTTTACTGGTTTGTCATTTAGGTGAATGGAATTGATGTCACATCTTTACCATGCAATGAAGTCCTGACTTTACTGCAGAGCTCTCCTCCAGATCTGCACCTTGTGGTTGGTCGTGCTGACAGTGACCCACATCTCTCAATTAGGCCAGATGAGATTCCTGAAATTACTCTCACAAAGGGTGCCGATGGACAGCTAGGTGTGTAGTAAATGTTGCAGTTGCTATTTTGGACAGGAATGACAGCATAAGGTAATCATAAGCAAATGTGGTCTCGGATGCTGATCCAAACTGACCTTGATGCCTTTATGCTCTTCATGATCACCCATGACCAAGGAATGAGAGCTTTATCTTGGGCAACACCTAAGAGGGATGACTAATATCTCTTATTAGACTAATGAAGATAGCTGGAAAATGATCTTTGCATTATCATCCTATTAACTGAAGTTTCTGGCAGATTTCCAGTCTCATATTTTTATGTTACTGATATACATAAGTTTGGGGTAGTTGGATAATAATGTCTACTACCTGCAGAGATATATAAAGATCTATTTGGAGGGAAAGAAAAAAAAAAAGAAGAAAAGGTAAAGTTTAAGAAGGATGAGCCACAGGTTGAGACTACAGTTTTCTATTCAAAAAATTTCCACTTGAGTCCTTGATTCAGCACAGACACAAGGCTTTATCTACATTGTGCAATACAAATGATAAAAGAAATCCCCACAATGTGAGTATCTTGATATTTCTGTAGCATGTTTTAAGTACTGCACACAGATAAAACTATAGACTCATGAAAGAGTATGGCTATATTTGCTCATATACAACACCCTGTTTCCAGGCAGGAACTAGTTTGTTCAGAGATTCCTTGGATGCAGTTTGCACTGTGTAGGTCCCTCCTCAGCTGTTGTAGGCCTCCATTCCCAATGGTACCCTGAACACTGCAAGGCGTTTAAATGTGCTGGCAATGAGGGAGCTGCTGCTATGCAGCTCAGTGTCCTACTGCAACCACTACTGAACATCAGGTAAAATAAAGTGCTATGGCAGCACTGAAACACAGAGATGGACACCACCACTTAAGTTTTTCCATATTTTTTTTTAATATCTAATGGCATTTCACTCTTTCAGTCCAGGTTATACACCCCATATTACTAAGGCAAGACTGTTACTTATAATGTCAATGATTTCGTCAGCCCATCTTTCAGTGACTCACATTTATTCCACTTTAAGTCACTGACAGTGAAATTCAAAACACTCTGCCACAAAAGATGCTTTCTCTGCATTATTCTAGGCTTGAAGCTGACAGGAGGAGCTGGAAGCAAGTTACAAGGTATTTATGTGCTAGAGATAGTGCCTGGCTCTCCTGCCAGTGTGGAAGGCAGTTTGCAGCCACGAGATCAGATTGTTTACATCTGTGGACTGTGCACTGAGGGCATTAGCCTGGATGATGCAGTGAGAGTGTGTGAAGCTGCCACCCAGAATGTTCGAATCAAAGCCACAAGGTAAATCTGAGCATACTTGATCCTAATGCTGAAGCAAGTTTCTAAATTTTACATCAAGTCAGACAACACAAAACAGAAAAATGCTTTATCTCAAAGGTCTGAATGTTGCAACCTGATAAATAACATTCATAAGATATCTTAACTCCTTGTAATTACAACTAACATAAGATATCTTAACTCCTTGTAATTGCAATTAACACAATGTAGACTCGTACAACACAAATGAGAACTCTTCAAATTTCATCATCCAAAACCAAATGTGAAGCCATTAACTGTGAGGCTGAGCATCATTTTCACATGTCTTGTTCTCCAGGGAAAATCTTTGTACTTCCATCACTAGTGTCAACTTTCCCCTTAAAATCTCAAATTCACAACTATAAGCAAGAAACTACCTCTGATCAGAAATTCTGGGATAATTCCAACAGCCAAACATTTTAGGAAGGTACAAAAAATGCAGCATTTAAGCTGCAGCATGACCAGAAAGTCTTTCCAGGCCTGAACAATAATAAGCTGTAAAGGATTTTGCTCATCAGTACATAGGTGTATTTCAGATTCATTGTGTTCCACAGTCTGATATCACACCAGCTCAGGTCCTGGACTGATGCAGAAATAGCTTCCAAAGATCCCAGATGAACGGTAAAATATTAACCCAAAGCATATTATGTAACCAAAGCATGTGACAGAATGACTGTCACAGCTGTCTTAATATATTTCAAACTTTAATCACTGTTTTATTAACTTGTGCTTATCTAACAGATGAAAAAATTCTGCCTCATTATACATCTTTCCGTACAAGTTAGTAGGCAGCACCTCCTGACTGTCAGAATTTACAAACTAAGGAGGTAAACAGAAATAGACTAAAGAAACTTATAAAAGAGCATTTCCACTTTATGCAGTGGGTAACCAAAGCTGAATTCAAAACAGACCAGAAAGCAGTTCTGTACTGGGCCAGGTGATTTAACATGCTTATTTTTTCCCCCAACATATTCCAATAAAATGTTTCACTATAGTCAAATATTTTCACATACTGATATTAATTCTCTTTAGAAAAGCCTCACTGACAAAATCATAGAAGGACAACTACTATTTAGACAATTTAATTTCTAAAAATAATTTTCATATATGCTTTATAAAGCATGCAGCACTTAATGGCTCACATATTTCACTTTTTCTGCCCCCAGAAATGGCAATCCAGTGGTTCCCATAGAGCAGGAAAATAGTAAGTAAGGCTAATATTTTTGGGGTTTAGTTCAAAACTTGCTTCTGATTTTGAAAATAAGCATAAGGTATTGATTCATTGCGTTTTAAAGTTATTAGCAAATTGTAACTTGGCAGTCAGTATTTATGTTATGGCCATTTTAAGGGTCTGAAGAAAATTTAGTAGCTGTTTAAAGACAGAAGTAAA
Source organism: Certhia americana (assembly GCA_018697195.1). Taxonomy (NCBI): domain Eukaryota; kingdom Metazoa; phylum Chordata; class Aves; order Passeriformes; family Certhiidae; genus Certhia; species Certhia americana. Next base: position 17,953,202 of record CM031862.1, read on the forward strand.
ACATACTGTAAACTCTGTAAAAAAGTAATTTGTTACATATTCAGTTTCTATTTTTTTAAATTTGTTATTAAATATGAATTTTATGTGGTTATATTTCAACATCTATTTTGACTGATACTAGTCTCTAAGGAGTTTTACAGCACTTCTTGAGCCACTGTTTCATACAAGTCACTACTTCATCATCTCGACCAGATTTTTAAACTCTTATTAATAAACTATATAAAATCAGCAGGCATCACTAATATCTGTTAGTTAATATAAAAAAATTCCTGTCGGTAGGATACTTGATACTCTGATACAAAGTTCAGTAATCATCTGCACTACAAAAACTTGACCAGAATTGCTCTAGCAGTGGAAGGAGTCTCAGAACTCACAGCTTGCACCTGCACTCTCAGGTGGAAGGAGAGGTATCACACCTAAGCCAGCACATACAAAGGGTGTTAGTTATGCAAGCAGTACTTTCCAGTGCACACTTGGGTGCAGCATTAAGTCAGGCTTAACCCCAGTTTCACTTACAACTTCTTTCTTTAACTCATGCAAAGATGCCCTCAAAAAGTAACCCTGGACCACAATTGTTCACATGCATACACTCATCTGAATATTGGCATATGGTTACCTGAAGAACTTGTTCCAAGTCAAGTTAGTTACAGATTTCCTACCTTACCATACATAGCCATGTGTTTGTTTCTATAAACTGAAGCAATTTTCTACCAGATATGGATAAAGTTATGTGTACTCTCAGTTAATGCGATAGAACTAAAGCGCAGCAAATGTATATCCTTGTAGGACCTTGCTTACACAGCCTTGTGGGAGCTTTGCAGATTCCACAATTTCTCGAGACACCTTCAAATAGGTGACCAGACCTGATCCACCTCTGACAGAGTTATGAACTCTGGCACAGTTACCTACCTCTCCTATAAAACAAGATGTGTAAGGTCCTGCACATGGGTCGGAGCAATCCCAAGCATAAACACAGGCTAGGAAGAGAACGGATAAAGGGCAGCCCTGAGAAGGACTTGAGGGTGTTGGTTGATGAGAAGCTAAACATGACTGAGCAATGTGCAGTCACATCCCAGAAAGCCTGTCCTGGGCTGTACCAAAAGCAGTGTGGCCCTCAGGCTGAGGGACGGAATTCTACCCCACTACTCTGTGAGACCCACCTGGAGTGCTGCATGCAGCTCTGCAGTCCCCAGCATAAGAAGCACATGGACCTTTTGGAGAAATTTAAAGAGGAGGCCATAAAGATTGTCAGAGGGCTGGAGTACCTCTCCTATGAAGACAGGCTGGGAGAGCTGGAGCTGTTCTGCCTGGACAAGAGAAGACTCTGGGGAAAGCTTACAGCACCTTCCAGTTCCTAAAGGGGTACTGGAGAGGGACTTTTGACAAAGGCATGTAGTGATAAGAAAAAGAGGAATGAGGGCAGGTTTAGACTAGATAGTAGGGAGAAATTCTTTACTGTGAGAATGGTGTAACAGGTTGCCCAGAGAAGTTGTGTACACTTCATCCTTGAAAATCTGCAGGTCCAGGCTGGATGAGGCTTTGAGCAACCTCGTCTAGTGAAAGGTGTCCCATCTCATGGCAGAGGGTGGGAACTAGATGATCTTTAAGATCCTTTCCTATCCAAACCCCTCTATGATTCTATATACTATGATTCTTCCTTTTTACTCCCTAGAGTAATTTTGTATTTGATGTTCCATTTGCTATCATCACTGATAGATTTATAGATAAATCTGTAATCATTTTTTATTAAGAAAGCAAGCCTTCATTTTTATAGGCTTAGTTACAAGAACACATACTAAAACTGCAATTGCAACAGGTAGCTTTTTTAAACTACAGGACATTCATTATTTTCCATAATTTACACATTCAGAGTACTTTGTCGAAGACAGCTAAGATCACCAAAATAACCACAAAACTGGGCGGGGCGGGGGGTGCTGGGTAGAGGTGGGAGTGTTCCTTCATCTGCCTGATCATTACCACATGTCTAGAGTCACTTGGTCTGGTCTCTGATTGTTGTTACAATTTTTAAAATAGCAATGGCTAAGATGCAATGTTTCTGCAATTCGTGACTGAAATGTTTATATTTCTGTGCAAACTGGCAAACTTAATCATGTGGTGGTCTCACACTGCTTCATATAGTATCAATATTGGATATTGATGCTTTGTTTAATAACCTAAGCACAGGGTTTATGTTCCATGTGTACATGAAGTTTAGCAGAAGGCCTGTCAGAACAAACATACATGTATGTTTTTAGGGCCTCCAGCTGAAACAGAGAAAGCCAATATTTCTTTGTCAAATGAAAACCTGAACTCCCAGGAACAGCCCCTGCTGCATCAACATGGTAAGAAACTTTGCATTTTTCAATTAGGATTAGTAAAATTGTGTGCCTTCTCTTTGAAAGAGACAAAGTCTATAGGTGATAATGGCATTGCCAGGGAAAGATTAACTCTACATAAAAAAACCTGCCTCCCTCAGAGTTTCAGAGAATATTTATACATTACTGTTGTCCATCTGGTGTCTCTGTAGCAAACAGTTCTTAAAGCTTGCTTTGGAACCTCCTCACAGAGAGGTAAAAAGGTCACAGTGTGGTTCATATTTCAGGAGATTTAGGCCACATAAATCCATAGGATTTCTTTTTGTTATTTCACATATAAAATGTTTTATTATGTCTCTGATTGAGATTTTGAGTGTTATGCTGTAGAATATTTTACCAGGGCAGCTATCTAAAAATTGTGGTTGCTCTTTCACAGAGAAACATTTGGAGGAAACAAACTGTGATGCTCAGCAGAACACTCCCGATTCTCCAGAATGTAAAGTAAGTGACACTCTGAGGTGTGAGGTAGTTCATCAAGTGAAGTGAGCTCTATGGAGTGAGGCTTTTTCAATAGTGGCATTTAATGTGTTTTCTTCCTCTCTTTGAAAATGTGAATACAATGCACTTGGAGAGTGTCCTGTAAGTGTTGAATTGTACTGTGCATTCACAGAGTAGAATGCACTGGCCACTTCCTGGGGACAGACTCTTCTGCTGCTGTTTTTCAATGCTTAGTAAGAAAGTAGCACAGGAAAAAGACACAGAATGCCACAGCATGGGATTCTGAGGAAAATATGTGCAATTGTGAAACATTTTCCACAACCATCTTTGAAAACTGAGATTAATATGTTTCATTCTGCAATTTTCAGAGGGACATTTGAACTGAGTAAAATTAGCCCATATCTTGGGTGGTATTATGCAGGACTGATAGAGACCAATATGGTTTGAATTTGGCAAGAGTAATGCCTTTTAAAAGTTATTTATTATTTATTATGAATTCCTGACTATACAGGAATGTAGTTGCTGGGGGGAAAAATAAGTTATTTCTATCCTAAGCACACAATGCTTGAAAATTCTTACAAGTGCAAACAACACTTCTGTTCATGCAAACACATGGAAAGTAATGTTAATTGAAATTATCCAAACTGGGACTGAGATTTCACGTGAATAGATGAACCAGCTTTCTCTTGATTGTGGTTTGCAAAAAAAAAAAAAAAAAAAAGCTGTCTCTTGTTAAAATCAGACCTCCAACCTGGCAAAAAAATTGGAACAATTTTCTCGCTTTTGATTATGTCATCATTATTACTGCTACTTCTGCATGACTTAATCCATGATGGTTTATCTGTTCAACCTGCAAAAATAATTTCCAAGGCTGATATTTGTAGGATTGGAACTAGTCATGTTGCAAGTCATAAACATTTCTAGCTTGCTGCTATTTCTGACATAGTACTTGACCCTAAAAAAGCAGCTGTTTTTAAAAGCAAATGAAGTGCTATAGTGAAAGAGATGGGAATGTTGGGATTACAAGATTAAGATCTAAATTATAGAAAAATGAGAGAATAAACTATCTACTGCATTACTGTCATGCTGGAGATAAGTATGCCTTATTTGTCAATTAAGGTGATTTATTTGATACATTATAAAGGGATTACAGAAGTACACGTTTCTTTGCTCCTAAGGGGTTATTTTCCCCAGCAGGAATTATTAAAAAGACTATGAAAATAAGTATGTACTATTTTCATTCTCATACATACATGCAGCTGTTATCTTGATCCCTGGAAGCTCTATTCATCTATTCAAGAGTAGGATATATCCCATAATTCATATCAGACGGTGAGGACTGTGGGAATAATGGGAACCTTCAGCAATAAAAATGCAAACAAAGTACAGCCCTGAATAAACTCCATTATGAATCCTTGTCTATTGTAGGACTTCATTATTAAGATTGAGCTGGAAAAAGCAGAAAATGGGAGCCTTGGATTTGCACTGGTAGGTGGAAAAAATGGCAGGGCTATCCTAATAAAAGCCATCAGCCCGGACAGCAGTGCAGATCTAGATGGGAGACTTCAAGTTGGTGACATCTTACTTAAGGTAATGTTTGTTCTTCATTCCTTTGGATTAAATTTTCTCTACTTACTCTATTATGAGCATCTGTTCAATATAAAGGTGGTGCAGGTTGGAAATCTGATGCTGCTTAGCACAGTAACCTGTAGAAGGTGATGTCCCTTGGCTCCTGGTCGTCAGAGGGTTCTCCTGGGGCCCCTGTGTCTTCCCTGTGGGAATGGGCCAACCCAGAGCTGTTAGTTGGACACTCCAGCAGAGGCAGACACAGAAACACAGAGCAAGCACAACTGCACCTACTCCTGACTGCAATTGTGTCTAGCTAGGATTCCAGACTCATCAAGCATGCAGGTAACAGCTAACCAGGAGGCTACTGGGAAGAACCTGCCATGGTGCCAGTTAGGCATTATCAAGACAAACAAAAAGCTGGAATTAGGGCTTTGGAGTATTTATTTAAAATCTTACTATCCTAGCCACCCTGACACCTTTAAATAGAAATCATCCTTTTTGTTACCCCAAATTATTTTTTTCTTCTCCCTCCATGAGTTTCAAAATTGTGTGATTTTCTATTTTTCATTTATTTCCATCTCTCCTTCATCTTCTCACTGAAGAATGGAGGAATGCCCACTTACTATCTCAGACTATAATTTTGTGGTGTCCTGCTGGTAATCATGGTTTAAAGACACACAGAGATGAAGGATCTAGTGTGTTAGGAGAGAATGAGAATTCTCTCCCACAAATGGGAGAAAATGATCACACATGAAGTTCAAAGACATTATACAGATTTCTCAGTGCTAGGATTTGTGATTTTAAAAAAGGATTTTTGTTACAGGAATCTGTAAATACATATCATTGTTTTTTTCAGGTGAATGAGACTTTTGTGTCTGGTCTGCCTCGCCAAACAGTTACAGATTTGCTGCGCAAGGCTCAAGGCACTGTTCAACTCACTGTCTGCCGGAGTGTGGCTTTGCACTGGGCTTATTCAGGCAACCAGAGCAACAGAGCTTCCACTCCAAATACAAAAGCAGAGCCTGGTAAGCAGCTACATCCACTCACCATATGACAGAAGTGGGATTATGCGTTGCCTGAATTCAACTTTGGTATTAGTAAAACAAGTCGATTTTACAGTTAGGAACTGTAAAGTTAGTACTGTTAGCTGTTTCATAGCTGTAGGTACAAACACATTCTTCCTGTGAGCCTGATTTGCAGCTCTAGCTAAACTGCTCAAGACATAGGACCACAGGGAAGGAATGCCCAAGTGTGGTTTTTGAGTCTAGGAACAAAGCTGTATGATCCTTAAGGATGCTTTAACTCAGCTTAAGCTTTTAAGTGTTTAATGTTGGTCTGATTTTACCCCATTTTATGCAACTCACTGATGGAACCACAGCCCATTTTTGGTTCAGTTGCTAAAATACTTCTCTCACAAACTTCACATCCCATCACTCCTACTTATCTCCTAGAAGCACTACACCTCCTGTTCTGTCTGGCAGACAGATCCTCTCTCTTCTGTGCTTGTTCATGCTCAAATCCAGAAGCCTGTTCTCCCAGGTCTACTGTTATTCATTGGAGAACACACCCATCTTGCATAGGGCAGTTCTTAGAGGCATGACTAACTCTACGGAAGAACTTTGTGCTCTATGCTCTACTCTACAGAATACTCAAAAACTTAACATTAATAGAAACTGGGAGTGGAAGAAGGCATATAAAATTACCAATAGATTACATAGTTATAGTCCTCAACTTTCTATTTCTTTGAATACTGAAACATTTCCTATAATGTGGAGAAACCTAAGTGGGAAGGATATAGAATTCCTCCTTCTGGCCTGCTAGTTACAAATTGGAGGCTTTGTTTCTAGTATTCTAAGTCAAGAAGACACTGCCATTGCCATTTACTTCTTACATGACCTTGGTGAATTATGTATTCTCTGGAAGTTTAAACTGTTTCCTGCAAAACACAATGGCATTATAGAAGTACTGGCAGCAAAGTTAATCTATGGAATTTTCCTCTTAGCACTGTGGAGGAATGAGCTGGGCTAGGTAGGCAGATTTAAATCTTATAGATTTTTATAGATGCTGTTGATACAGGGCTTTACTTCAGTGTATCTTCTGGCAGTCTGAATTATGCTGGCTTCTTCGGTGGTGACATATGGCATTTGTGCTCTATTAACCCTCCCACGCATTCACAAGAGGGAGATTCCATGCCAGTTTAAGACACGGTATCTCAGTGCCCCATCTAAGGTCAAAGTCCTTTAGTCTAAGCAGCAGGGAAGAAATGAACCTATATTTTCATGCATTTGATTTTGCTTTTGTTTTCTGGTATTCAGCAAGTGGTGGGGAAAGCCTGCAAGTTCCTCCTGTTTACAGCTGCAAGGAAGAGGGCTCCAACCAATTGTGCAACAAGGTAAAATAGGAGGAGTATTCAGAAGTTATCAGGCAATGTACTCTTCTGTTTGTTTACACCATGGGTTTGCTACAATGTAGGCAGGAACCACACCCTCTTAATGAAAAGAACTTTAATGTGAGGGAAGTGTGCTGCCATGACTGGAGCTGCTGACATTTGAGTGAGTCAGGATTCCACTGAGATAAGAGCATATGATAAGCATAATACATATGCTAAAAGGGCAGAGGGAAGAAAGGTTGCATATGCAAGTCTTGTTCTGATTCTTTATAATACTGAAATGAATAATTTATTAATTTTACAATTCGTTCAGTATTTCTAAGCCATACACACTAAAAGATTTCTATTCAGCTATCTCCAGTACTATTCATAATTCAAATGCATCTAAATTTCTTCAAACATGGCTATGATTTTGAATCTTAGTAAGTCCTGCAAGACATTCCACATTAAATTTCAGAGCATCTATTATTTCTAAATTTAAAACTGTAAAATACCTCAATAAATGTGAAAAATTTAGGTCTTCTTATCTTCCAGAAAACAAATAACAAAACCAAACCCTGATTCAAGTAATGTAATTGAACTATAAAAAGAAAAATTATAAGAATGCTTGACATAAATAAGCTAAGAAAACCTTGAAGAAGAATTTGTTTGTGGAAGTTTTAAGCATGCTGTTGGAATGGGTGTTGGAATTAAACTTTTAGAGACTGGTGAAATGTAATATCAAAATAAGGTCATATCTATGATCTGACAGAGAAGTACACCCAACAAATAATATCAATGAGAAGTAAGAGATAGTAGTAAGGTTACAGGTCCCTCAGTCAGCAAAGTAGCAAAGTATTAAGGGAAACAGTTTTAACCAATATGGTTAATTCCATCTAGTTCAGCACAGCACATGCCTAAATTTTAGCATGTGCTTAGCATTTTCCCTGAATTCATTCCATTAACCTCTCTTCCTCATTATTTCCAACTTGCATTTAGTTGTCTCCTATGAACAGAACACAGCTGCCATCTACTCCAGAGATGTAAACTTTGAAACGACAAATGACATGAAAATGATAAGCTACTAAAATAGGAAGTAAAAATGAAGTAGTAAAACACATTTTCTTTGCAAATCAAAAGCAGAAATTAATTCAGCAATCTCTAATCTATGTAACCAGTAGGCGCAGGAACTGGGTAGATGAATTCATGATTCAATCAGCAGCTATAAACATCCCTATTCTAATGGGGAAATACATGCACGAAAGTAAGAAAATAAAGTACAAGTGGGAGATACCACTAAGATTCTCTGGGGTGTTCAATATGTGAAGTATGCAGTATGCCAGGGTTCATCTGAAATACTAAGTAGTGAAAGAAGAAACACTAATTTGAACTAAAATTTAAATAATTATTTATTAAGTGTTACAGCTGAGAAGAAGCCACTTTCACATACTAACAGCAGATATCCTGCATCATTATTTAAATGCAGGACTTAATTATTATTCAGGATGGAAAAACAGCCACCAATACTATTACTTCTATTGCATATAGAGGGTCATCAAGGGTCTGCCTTCTCTGTTAGTTGAGTGCTTCTTCAGCAGAGCAGCTGCAACCTGCTTCTGCTGTTTGCATCATTGTGTCTAAGATAAAAAAAGGAAATTATTACCAACAGTTCCATCTCAGATGCTGGTGCTTCCTGCTGCCAAGAATTGGGAGGGGAAGAGTGTGACTCATGATTCCTGTGATGGCATTTTCTTTCTGGGATCAGCGAGGTTATAACCAACTTTTCAAAGCTCAGTCATGCATGCTGAGATGTAGAGGTGTCTCTAGACAGTATTGTTCTATTGTTCAGAAACTTACAAATGCAGCTAATAAGGCTTTTTATTCAGACTACTTACTGCAATACACACTTTCTTCTGAAAGTAGAAACCATTATATTTTCCCTTTCCTTCCTAAGGAAGGACACATTTCTGTCAGAAATAAGAAAGAGTGTTGATGAAAGTAACTATATTCTTGATATTTTCGTGTACTGATTTTTCACAGCTTTTTCTTATTTGAAACCTGCAGGATGCAGAAAGAACAGACAAATCTCTGCAAGGTCAGCTGGCTGGACAAGACTATAAGGATGTCATCAGTAACATTTTGGATGGGTAAGTCAAGTCTTTCAAATGAAGTAAAACTATTAAAATAAATAGGATGGATAAATTATTCTTATATTTCCAGCTCTGTCCTAATATAGTATGAAAATACCAGAAACACGGGTCTATTGGAATGCAGCTCCACCTGCAGGAAGAGCTACTAAACAGCTTCCACACAGCTACTAAGACAAGAGAATTGAAGCTTCCAGGTGTAAGGGCTAATAATTGAAAAATGCCATACATGAAAACGGTCTCCAGCTGTGAGAAACCTCACTTCTGGGCATTTTTGAGCAGCTATTTATTCAGAGAATGTTCTTATGTCCGAAAAATCCCAACGATCTTACACCGAAAATAGTATTTTTCAGTAGCTATATTTGCAAACAATACTCCAGACAAAATGCTACTACAATTCCTTGAACTTACAATCTTCAGAGTTCTGAATAATTCTTGAAAATAGTTGCTCAAGAAAGTTAAAAATGAGCACAAATAGATTAAACACAAAATCTTTGTTTGGTTCAGATTATCAAAACTTCTGCCACTTTAACTGACGTTGTTTTACAGGTCACAGAAATGTGCAGAATGTGAAAGCTGCAGAAGAGAAAATCAACAGTCTGAGTCAGGCATCTGGAACAATGAAGATGATGTTATGCCCCACAGGATTCCTGTTCTACCTAGAAGTAATCATGCAAAAACTTCTCTTGTTTCTTCACCAGTATAGCCCAGCACCTCCATCCATATATGTACATTGAGAACAACTAGTCCCTTGTGTACAAGCTAAGGATTTGCTCTTTCAATCCAAAAGACCAGGGCACTCAAGACACAGTTTTTTACCACTGATGCACAGATAGGCCATCCAAGCTTTTGTAGCTCGAAAAGGAGACATGCATCATGAGGTCTCTCCTCTCTCCCTTTGTGTTCTATACAACTTCGCAAAAAATTTAAATTAAACACGTAAAAAAGCAGAATGAAGGGTCAAATTCTCTCTTAAGACTTTGCTCCCAGAATCACTGAATTTAACCCCCCATGGCAATTTCATTAAAAACACTAAAACTGATGTGCCTAAGCATGTACTGAAGCACTTTCACAGGTGCCAAAGCCCCTCTGACACCAGAGTAGTTACAGAAAGAATCTGCCTAATTGTTCCTTTATGAAAATTATGCCCTTTCTGTTCCAAATGAGAATAATTTGTGAAAGAATCATATTGATTTAGGATGCTGCAGTATCTCACAGTATCTCTGTGAAATACAGATTGCTCTCTCTCCTTGCTTCTCACCTGGCGGAAGCAATGAGTTGCTGATGGCTCTTATTATAAGTAAAACACAGGTTAATTCCCTCACACTACCAAGCCTTGCTGGACAGCAAACAGAAAATTATAATCGATCTATCATCTACTACCTGTTTAGAGTTTGGGTTTTTTTAATTTCCCTTGATCTGGAAGGAGAGGTGTATGGGAAATAGTGTGCTCTGTCTGGAGTGAGGATCTGTCTTCACTGGCACCCTCAGCTAGATAATAGAAGCCTCTTCGAGGGTTAGAGAATGGAATGCAAACAAAAAGTGTCTTAGAAGCTCAGGCAAGGCAGGGGAAATTGTAGCCCAGACAAAAACACAGCAATCACAACTCTTCTATAATGGAAATTAGTTATGAGTAGATGATACCTTACAAGAGGAAAGGAGAGCATTGCCTCTTGTCTTCATCCTGAAACAACCCCCTGGAACATATCATCAGCTTTTCTTTGAGACAGCTGGTATCTTATCCTTTGAAAACAGTAGCCTATGACTAAAAAACCTAAATTGTGTTATTCCTCTGCATCAAACCATTATTTTTTACATAAAAAGCTACTGTTTTTACTCAACATGGGAACAAAAGCTTTTTCTATCACTCCAGTAGAGTAGTGATGTTTCTGGACATGCAATGTTTATCCATTTTCTTAATCTGTCAAGTACTGGATCAGAACATAGATTTCAGGATGAACTAAGGATTAAAACTCAATCCTGTCTTTGGTGCATCAAAGATAGTTCATATCTTGTTCTTGAAGGGCAGTGTGAGTTAAGATGAGAAGAAAAATATTTGCTTAGTTTAGGAAGGAAGAATTTGCTGAGATTATTCCTATCAATAGAGTGTGGCACCACCAATTGTCATGGAAATGTTGGAAACATAAAGATGATTCTCTATGAAGATGTGGCCAGAATCTCCTAGACCAGTATAGACTAGCATTAAAGTCTCCAATTCTGCAAGAACAGTTTATTAAGAACAGACTGTATTTAGAAACTCTGTGAGAAAATAACTTGCAATAGTTGGTCTGCTTCCAAATAACATGAAACTTGGTGCTGGTTATATTCACAGTGTTGAGTTATTCTTCTTTCTGCTGTGAATATAAGTAAGTCAAAAATATTTTCTTCCATTTTCTCACACTTCACTTCCACAGTATAAGCAGCAATATATATATATACATACTGCAGCTCCCTAGTTTTTAAAGCCAAGATTCTACACTATAAACAATAATAATTAAAATCCTTTCAATTTTTGTTGTTGTGTTTTGGTTTTTGTTTGCTTTTTTTTTTTTGTTGTTATTGATACATAGACAGAACCTTTGCTTCTGGAGATGAACTGACTCAGTTAATTAACTTGAAACCATCACAGAGTGGAGTAGATCCAAGGACTGGCATAACAGGTCTTATTCAAGGCCTTCAGCTGCGGATTGAGAATCAAGAGGCGCTAAAGGAGTTTATGGTAAAATGTGATTACTTTTCAAGAACTAACAGTTCAGCCCAGCTAAGAAAGTGACTTTTAATAGCCTTCTGCCTACTGTATGGAGTTCAGCTTGTATATCTTTACTGAATCCTTTTTCTCTGACAATTATTCCTACTAAAACGGGTTTTCTACTCTGCTGTTTGGGTGATAGCACAGTATTTGCATTTCTCTCTTTCCGCACACGACAGCTTTACACCATTCCCTGTTCAAAGGTAGCGCACATATAGAATGAAAACAAATAATGCAACATTCATAATGTATATTAGGAATCACTTTTTCCAAGACTGATTTCTTCCTATTACCTCCTCAGATCTCAGATAGTTCTATCTGCCTAAGAACTATCCTAGGGGCTGCACCTAAGCAAGAAATCCATGCTGTTAAGGATTCACTAGTGTAGAAACAGTTGAAAGGAAAATGTTCCATGCAATGGAACACTCCAATTATCCATGGGACTCAAGATGCCATAAGATGCTGCTGTGGCCAGGGGCTTAGTGAAATTACAAAGAAAAACTAATGTACCTCCATAAATAGTGAAAACACATAATTACATCTGATTGCATTTAAATCATGAAAAAATGCAAAATTAGGAAGACTTGTAAAATCTCTTGTAAAATGTCTTGTTACATAAACAGAGCATGCAGTTATCATCAAATTCTCAAAGCACAGATTATTTTGTAATTCTTCAACATAGTACTGGATTTTCCTTTAAAGGACAAACTCATTACCAGTGAAATGGATTGCTGCCACTTTTCCATAGTAATTGCAATGTTATCAGTTTCTTTCACTTGCCTTTATAATCTCTGACTTTCCGGGTACAAAGTCCTACAGGCTCAAGCGTATAGGATTTGCTGACATTCCCTGAAGGCTCAAGGGCACGTATTAATTTCCGTTCATTGCATTCCATCACTGATGTAGGAATAACTTACTATGAGCTAAGTCACACATCTGCACAGAAAACATATAAAGATATAATGAGTAAAGTGCTGGTTACCAGAGCCAGTGGATATTTTACCTGAGTAAAAGCTGTAGTAACTGATGAAAGTGTTCAAGAACTGTCACATGTACTTCAGTTCATATAAATGTATAGTGGCAGAACATGATGGCTGAGCATTGTGCAATTGGCAAATAGGCAGAAGAATAAAAAACTTCGAGATAACACAAAAATGTAAATGCAATGAACTTGCACAGTCCTGCTTCTGACTACACTGCATTCAATTCCCCTAAATTTGCTGTGAAGTTCTTAATGACTACATGATTTGCACTTAATATCATTGGTGCTGTTACCTACATTCATCACTTACTCCATCACTGAAAAATATTCACTGTCATCATTGCACTGTCAATAGTGCAATAGTTATTGCTTTAGTCATTTATCAATCATAAATGCTGGCATTTGGCCAAGACAGCATTCCAAACATCTATAATACAGCAATATGCAACAGGAACTTGTAATGAGGGGGTCTGAGGATGAAGGTTGGAAATATCACTTGAAAATGCAGAAATATTATGCAGGGTGAAGAAAATACAAAGCAAATTTACTTCCTTGCCTAGAAGTTTAGAGAATGATGTACTGAATATCTTCTGTAAGAAGTATATTTACCAGTCTTAAGTTATATACAGTAGTAAAGTTTGTTCACACTGACACTGTAAAAGTTGTCTGTTGAGGATGTGAACAAAGTGGGTTGACTATTTCTTTTTGATTTAGGCTTTAGAACATGTGAAACCAATAGATGACTGCAGAACTGGCAAAGCACCAGAAAACCAGAATAAAAACAGATACCAAGATATCCTTCCATGTAAGTATGCACAGAAATGAGAACATACATTTGAAGAAAGTCATCAGAGAAACATGAGAAAACTTTCTGGAACCTTGATGTCTTTCTAAACCGCAGCAAAAAATTTGTAGCATCTCTATATATCAGTGATGCAGTATACGTATTCTTGGAGGTTTTCCTGGTTTATAACACCAATATCCAGTGACAACATTCCTATGCAATACATGAGAAGCAGCATTAGGTACACTATTTTGGAACAATTCTATAGTAATTACAAGGCTTTTCACAGTGTTACACAAGTACCTTAAAAGAAATAAAGCTGTAATGTCCCATACAATTTATCTGTGGGAATTCCCACTTTAAATGATTAATGTTGATTCTAGTAGTTAAATGCATTCTAAAATGCAGAGGCATACTTTTCTGGAGAGACTGAGGTTTCCTATATCCTGAGTGCTGGAGATGGTAGAACAGTTTCACATCCACAGGTGAAATAACATCTTTCTGTTTCTGTACAGATGATAAGACACGAGTTCCTCTGGGAGAAAAGAATGGCTACATTAACGCAAGTTATATTAGAATGAATGTTGGAGAAGAGGAACACTTTTATATTATAACCCAAGGGCCTCTGCCATCCACTATGGCTGATTTCTGGCAAATGGTCTGGGAGAGTGAATCAGATGTGATTGCCATGATGACAAAAGAAGTGGAGCTAGGGCAAGTCAAATGTCATCGATACTGGCCTGAATCTCCCTATAATTCTAAAGACCTGGCTAATTTCTATCTCAGGCTACACAATTACCAGATTCAGGAATACTTCATAATCAGGAAAATAGAAATTATCAACAAGGAGGTAAGTCGACTTAATACTTTCATATATGATGAAATTGATTATGTAGTTTACATGAGTGGATTCAAGTAGTATGGTTTGCTTCTTCCATTATATGTGCTCAGTATTTTTTAAGGATGTAAAAATCTGAATAACAGGCATGAAATTAGGGTTAATGAGGTGCTTCTTTTTTCACTCATTGCATAAGCAATGGATCCAATATTACATATGTTTGAACAAGAACTTCCAAACATGGGATCTCTAATAGCCACGGAACTGGTGTGTTCAGTGTTTTGCAGAACTGCTTACTGTTCTCATCAAATCACATCCATGCCAGAGTGGATTCATATTCTGTAATGGTGGTTGGCTGGAAAGAGGGGAAGAAGGTGACTTTCATCCTAGCATTTAGGACAAATGATATTTTTTTTGGTTCATGAAAAGACACAAACACAAAAAAGTAGTTTTGTAGTAGTTTTGAAACTACTAATCTAGTAGCAATTTTTTAGAAACTTAACAAATACAGAATCCAGGTGGAAGAACACAGAAAACAGGGCAGGTGTAAGTCCATTAGTCTTGCCTCAATATTGAGTAAAGCATTGCAAAAATTACTGCAGAACATATTATTTAGTGGCATAACTAAAAAACCTGTGCCAGACTAAACTAGCTGCCTTTTCCATCAAGACAACAATTTCTCTATTTGAGGAAACTCACCTTATGTCACTGAGTGTGAAGCATTGTCTTGATACGAGTCTTCCCAAAAGACTATTAAAATGGCAAGATAGAACACCATATGTGATTGTTACAATGAACATGTTAAGTTTACCATGTTTGTACTGCATCAGTAGAAAACTACCACAGAAAGCCACAGGTCTACTTCAACACAAATCCATACTTACATTAAAATTCTTCTGATAGTAAAAATTCAGGTAGTTAGCATTCAGATTTTAATGTGGCTTTGTACCCTGGCAGCAAGAAGTGTTGAGCCAGGAAAATTCAATTGATATTACTCTTTATTTTACCTACGTTTATTCTTGTGAGCATTTTTAGTTGGTTTGCATATTGAGTATCTAATCACAAATTATTCTTCTATATCTGATAACCATCAGATACTTAAAATTTTACTATTGTGGCTCTCATATTACTACTCTTCTATTGATAAAACAGTTCAGCTACAAAAACAGTTTTGGCAAATGGTACTGCAATGTTCTAATTCAAAAATTGTCTTTCTTTTCCCTTTCTAACCAACAAATGATATAACTGCATTCTTCCAAGACAACAGAGTAACTTCAGTGTCTCATCAAAGTCATGTGAAGTTAATTTCCTAGGCTTGTCTTTCTGAGTACATTTCTTGAAACGTAAAGAAACTTCAATGGAGTCAAGCTAAAAAAAAAAAAAAAAAGCTAAAATAATTGTAGAGTAAACAAACAATTTTAAGAATGAGGCTGAAGGAAAATTTTTAGTGGAATTCCTTCAAAATCTGTTTTGGTACTGATAATTTTTAACCTTTCTGTTCTCTCTCTTCCAGACAGAAGAAAAGCGCATCATAAGTCATTTGCAATTTACCACTTGGCCAGACCACAATACTTCCAAACTGGCTGAGCAGCTTGTGAAATTTATTTGTTACATGAGAAAAGCTCACAGGACAGGACCTATTATTGCTCACTGCAGTACTGGTATTGGAAGAAGTGGAGTTTTGCTGTGTGTTGAAATTCTTCTCAGCCATATAGAAAAAGATTTATGTGTAAGTATCAAGCAGGTCATTGTTAAGTATTACAAACTTAAGCCAACAACATGGTGGGAGCATCTTAGAACTGAATAAATCTTGTAAGAATTCACCCTAACAAAATGGAACAAACCTAGCTTTTATTGTTTTAAACAACAAAGATAATGACTACAAATATATTTTTTCTAAAAGAACTGTCACAGCTTCCCCATCTGAATATGCTTAAATCCTTCTTTCTAACTTACATGTCAACCAAATAAAAACTGTCCTCTTCCCACAGTTCAATATCAAGCAGATAGTGAGAGATTTGCGAGATCAGCGTTTTGGTATGATCCAAACTAAGGTAAGTTCTAAATATGCAACTAGATAATTAATTTTTTTAAAGCCTTAATCAGTGGTACAGCTCCCCATGCTTTGATAAACCTGGGGCTTAAAACATCATTTTTGTGCTTTCATTTGAGGAAATTAACAGCCTTCTAGGCAAGTCGTGTCT
Organism: Certhia americana; assembly: GCA_018697195.1. NCBI lineage: Eukaryota > Metazoa > Chordata > Aves > Passeriformes > Certhiidae > Certhia > Certhia americana. The sequence goes on from CM031862.1 coordinate 17,969,656, forward strand.
AGTTTTAAATATGAAAGTCTGTTCCTTACTAAATAAGTGAAATAAAAGCAAAGCAGCAATATAGGACAGATACCACATATCCCCCCTTCGTTTTCTAAAGCAAGGAGACAAGCATCATAGAAACAGTGATTTGCTATAAACCCTACCCTGCAAAATTACCCCCTTCAGTTGAATTCTTGCTATTGCTGAGTTATCATCACCAAGTAAACTCTTCTAATCCTGAGCAAAACCCACACCTGAACAGATTTATCACACAGAAAAAGACAAGATGCAGCTATTTACCTTAAAGATAAGAGCTGGTAAGACTAAAAGCAAGAGAAGACTTAAAGAAGTTCTTCCTATAGGCAAATATTTTCACATGCCTTGATATATTTTTCTTCAAGATAATCGTTGAGCATGTGACTAAAATTAAGCAAACATATAACCTTCACTGTTCTAAATGAAGGTTGATGTTTAAACTACAGCGTCCCTGTACTTTTACCAATGATGGAACAAAAAGAACAAGGATTCCCTTAAATATGAAAGTTTTGTATCCATATGACAAAGATGCTGATGTTATAAACATATAACATATAACATATAAACATGTAACTTCAGCTAGTCCATCCTTCTTTGTCTCGAATTTATGTGAAAGTAAATAGATGTTTCACCCTGGTGTCTCCACACACAGGATGAGTATTTATTCTGTTATGAAGTTGTACTGGAAGTCCTTCAGATCCTCCGAGCAATGGATTCCTGCTGAATATAATTCCTACAACATGACTCTTCCTGTTGCTATTCCACTTGGACTCCAGGGACTGCTCAGCAACTATTTTGAAGAAATGTCAAGCCAGCACAGACAAGTGTTACATTATATGCTTTTTTAGATTACCCTGATTTCAAAGTCATTTAAAAACCTTGCTTAACATGTCCTGTTTAAGTCATTTATTTCTTGGCTCAAAGTATGAAGAAGCAGCCATCCAGCACTGCAACACTGCTGTGCTGCTGTGTTAAATTGCTATGGACAATTTTTGAATTCTGTGTAACAGCATATTAATTGTTAAGAACATATGTTGGGACTGTAGCAAGGATATAGCAGCCTTTGGAATAAGCTTTACTATCCAGAGGGCAATTATAAAGATCTAAGATTCTGATGGTGTTGGTGGAGATTACCTGTCCCTCATCTATTGTTGTGCACTATTGGCTTCTGGACTGCAAATCAGTGCTTACTCCAGCAGTTACGCTTTTGCATGGAAGGACTCGATTTGATGGCCTTTGGTTGCTTGAACAATGTAGAACCATTTCCAGTCATTATTCCAGCCCATGAGTTTTTACTATCACTAGACATCTTAAATCAACAAACTGACAGAAAAAGTAGGATGCCTTTGAACCCTGTTTCTCTTCACAGAAAGAGCGTTCTAATAATTGGATGGAATATTATTTTTTTTCCAGCAGTATGAACAGATGTAGATAGCATGAGTATTTTCATTCTACATCCATAGGAAAAGGAATGCAATATCAAGCCATGTGAAACAATGTGTGCGTTGTGGTACACACATACACTTTCCCTTTCCCTAATCCTTTATATTGATCAACTGTCTTGTCATTCTTACCTAGGATCTGAAATATGGGATGCCCTGCTGCTTTCAGCAGAGGCTGAATCAGATCTTTAAATTAAAGAACTCTTTGTACAGTTTATTTTTCTTGTAAAAAGTGTTTCTGTTTGTGTGGGTGGATTTGAGCAGAAATCTGCTGTACAAGGTATAAGATTGTATTTGTTTCCATAGTAGTACTTTTAAGTCCTTACCTAGAAGATGACATAAGGAAGTGATTAGATGTGCATTAGAAGAATAACTTGTAAACATAGGAAACTGAAGTAATCTAGCTAAGTTGTACATATTTTTAAAACTTATTTGGTTTCTGCAAAAGAGAAAATATTAAGAGGCATTGGGTATAAAAATGCAGTTGAAGCAAGAAAATAAAATATCTATTTATTTTATTACCTATTATGAATTAGAGGTCTATAATTCAGAAAGAACGGGGTACTAAAAATACTGAAAGTATGGCTTTTAGAAAAAGCCACTGTACTACAATTATAATTAAGGCCAAAGCCCATTTTTTCTTTCTACCCTCTAATAGTCTGGAGACAAGAAAATATAGAAATGCAATTAATTATGTGAGCCGGGTGCTAATTTCAAACATATTAATAAGTTCCAGAGCAATGCTAAATAAATCCAGGAGAAACCCTGGATTTATATTGATATAAACATATACAGAATTCAATGTTTTGTCTTAAATTCATTGAACTTGGTCCTTGAAGCATTATTCTCCATACATTCTGCATTTATTATCTTCACATTGCATACAAAGGACTATTTGTACAATTTTGTCAAATATCAACAGCCAATTTTTTTTCATAACTTTGTTACCTTCATTTGGTATTTGGCCTTTGACTTTAATTACTGCACATGTACTAATAGGCAATCATTGCATTACACTGTAATGGATGCACAATTCATCTTTTGTACCACAATAATTTAATAAGCTTCCTAGTGAAAGTATTCCTGTACTTTATGCAAAGGTGTTTTTTCTGTGGCTTAGAACAAATATTCTGGACTTACAAGACAATCCTCATAGGTCATTATGTGTACATCATCTTTGCAGCTGTTTGACAGATGTGTTTGCTGTTTGACATAAGTTTTACCTGTTTACAGCGATATTAAAAAAATTCTGAAAACAATCTGCTTAATTTCAATTTCTTTTTCTAAAAAAGCAGCTGCAATACCTAACTATTAACCAATACGAGCTCGAGGGAAAATATTTTATTCATAGGGCCTATCTTTAAACTTTCTCTAAAGGCAGATTTTGTGATGATGTATAGTGGAATCTGGCCACATTCAGCAGCTGATAAGCATTTCCCCACACACGCAGCAGCACAACTGAGTGTCCCACTTCTGGGTTCTTTATTCATGCAAAATGCCCTAGTGATCGAGGCTGATCATCTATTCATTTGATATGCATTCATTTGGAACAAAAGATAACAAACTTTTTAAAGAGCTCACACTACTTGACAAGACAGGATCAACTGAAAAGGAAGGAAAATGTATTGTCCCATTTCCCCTTCACAGGGAAGTGAGGCAGTGGTTGGTGATATGTCTAAAGACTACAGAATTTTGGAAAGCTTGGGAACTAAACACAGATGATAAAATCTCTGATTCTTTGCCTATACACAAAACTATCTTTCCTCAGTCAGAAAAGAGGATCACACTGCTCTGGATGATTTCTGATGAAATATTATTTAGCCTATAAAGTGGTCTGACTGGAATTTGCACACATTCTAATCTGCAAGAGATGTGTTATGGTAGACAACCTCAGTCTGTGCCTATGGTCACTCTTCTTACTTCAGAAGTGGAATTGAGATCACCCTTTGTGCTCTACCACCAAGCTCTCAATCAGGACAAGCTTCAGTGCAAATGTGAAAATAAAAGGCATATTTATTGAAGACAGTGCCTGCCATAGCAAGCACACCAAACAAGTAAACATATGCTAGTCCTCAGATTCATACTGTAGCACAAAACCCTGTCAGTCAATACTCCGTGTTCAGACAGTAGCTCTGTCCACAGAACAGCACAACTTATAATCATATTTTGGAGAAGTAACTGTTTTACCAGCACTGAGACTGCTGTTAAGCATGTTATAGCTACCATTTTATCTCAATTTAAAAGCAAGTATAGCAAGGACATCCACTGCATAGCTGTAAGGTTACAAGATCATGTGTGTAGGGGAAAATGGGCGTCCACATTTTTCTAATCTTCATTCAGAACTGCTTCACGCTAATGTCTCTGTGTACTCTAGTGCCCCATCTGCAACAGAAAAGATACCTGAAAATATCCACACCTGACAAAATGGGTGTTACTATCTACAAGAGCATTGTCAGGTTTAAGTAATTGTCTGTAAAAAGTAGCAACTTGTCCTAATATAATCATGTTTCCTTTAAGTTTTCTTAGCCAGAAAATTAATCTAATTTTCTCAGCTGAGCCAGTAATTTTTTTCCATCTTTTCAGTTGAAGTTTATGGTCTCGCTGAACAACAGGCCCTTCTGTGACGAAATACAGCAACCACAGAGTCCGTCCCAAAAAAGGGCAGCAATCACTGCCATCTAGGGGCAAATCGCGACTGCGACAGGGCTAATAGCAACCGGTCGCTCCTGCCCTTGGCACTGACCCACTCTGTGCCGCTTAGCTGCAGAACAAACACAGACAGATAAATGTAACAGAGGGCTTGTGGGTATTTCACTTGCGAGGTGAATTACACTTGCTAAGTGAAATTATGCCACTGTGACTTATTGCCTATACCTACAAGTGCAGCAAGAAGCTCTCACAGGAAGATTCCTTTTATTGGATAATAGAAATATGGAATGGAATTATTTTCTTGTGAAGAAATAATACAATCATACAAATCACCAAAACGGGGCACCCACACTGGTTGCTTGTTTGGTGCTGCACAAGTCAGAGCTCCCAACATCTGAAGTGATGTAAGTTTATCTATACTATTCTCTCTTCCTTTACTGTGTTAGCAGGAATAAATAAGTAAGTAAATAAATAAATAATTAAATAGTACTTTAAATGGTATTTTGCATAATCTGAGTGTTTTATTTATTGGAATTACATAGGAACAGCAACTCCAGCTGCAAAACACTCAGTTACTAGTGAATGACAATGATATCTCTTATAGCTATTAAATCACAAAGCTGGACTCAACATGAAGATTACCTGCCTACTGCTTGCAAAGCTGATTAAATATTGTAATACTATAAATAACAGTAGTCAGTTGAGCTCTTTACACTGAGAGGAGAGCTCACCCCTGCAGGCTAAGCAGACTGAGAGTTAGAGTCCACTATTAGATGAATCTTTTAAATGTCCAGTAATGTGTGTGGAAGGACACAGCACATAAACATATGTGTAACACTGACGTGTGGTTTTCACATAATCTTGCAAAGGTGTATCTTTGTAGGGTTAGGATTAATCTTGTGAAACCAGAAAAGAATTCCGTATTGCCATACTAATACAATCGTTTTTGTCTTTGGCACTTATTTTGTGCACACCAGGGGTAACAGAAAAAACTCATTCTTCATCCATGCTTCTCCAGGCCCAACAGCGTGGAACAACTGACACTGGATCCCAGAACCACAACTCAGAATAGTTAAGACTGGGAGGTAGCTCTGGGAAGAATCTAGTCCAAAACCCTCCAACTCCCAGCAGTGTCACCTTGAGCTCAGGGCTCTATTCATGTGGGTTTTGGGTATCTCCAGGACATACACTCCTTGACATGTCTAGGCAACCTCTTCTGCTATTTGACCATCCTAAGAGTAAAAACTTTTTTTCTGATGTTTAAACAAAATTTCCTAGATTTTAATTTGTGTCCATAGCATCTTCTCTCTTTGGATACCACTAAAAGAAATCTGTTTCTGCTTCTTTACCTCTTTACTCCCTCCCATTTAAGATCCCCTGAGCGTTTTCTTCTCCATGCTAAACAGTCCAAACTCTCCCAGCTTCTCTCTACACAATAGACATTTCTTAATTCCAATACCTTATCACAGTGGCCTTAATATGCAAGTACTGGTTTAGAGAGATTATAAGATTCCATCAAAAAAACTAATGAAATTAGGAGGTAGAGTCTTTGGTGCCTATTGACAAGTGATAGTTGTTGTTTTAATACCGCTTAAGAACTGATCAAGTCAGTATAGAAGACTAAGAAAAGATGCAGAGTATGGAGCATATCTTGGATGTCAGTCTGAAGTATCTGCCAGTGATCATCTCTACTTTTTTATATAGTCTTAACTGTTCAGTGTCCTCCCATATGAAATAGGTGGCTATTCAGAATTCACTGCCTTTTCTGCACAGCACCAGTTACACATTCACGCCTGAGGGACAGTGAACTTTCTGCGATCCTGTTCTGAATTATACAGCTATTTAGCCTTCTCATTAAACCATTCAAAAACAAAACCCCAAAAAGCAGTTAAAATGCCTGAGAGCAGTACACCCTGAACCAGGCGACAGACACAATGGGGACTATACAGTAGCTGTCCAGCACCCCAGCTCATTACACAACCTAGCAATTAACTGAGGTTGCCTGTGCTCCCTCCCCTCCCTGCATTTGTTCTCTTGAGAGATGACAATCCCTTCTTCTCCTTCCTGTTCAATACTCTAGGAAAGACATGCCAATGACTGTAGGCTTTCCTTTCCCATCACACTGCTGTAAAAATCTTCTAACTTCTTCCATTACCACTTCCTTCATGGCTGAAGCAGATTTATTCCAGGCAAATCACCAGTTGCACTACCTCTAGGCTCATTCAGTACACCTACCAATAGCTCCCAAGGCAGAAACAACATGCTGTGAGCTTGCTTAATGCCAGCACCTTTGGATAAGTGACAAGGACACTATGAGAAATAATGAACATTAGGGAAATGTAGCTATAGCAACACAAGTATTCACAAAGCAAATCCCCACCATGAGTGCAAGGAAACTGCTGTTATTGTATTTGTAAAAGTGCTGATAAAGCAGGAGCTTGGGCTACAACATCAGGAGAAAGCATGCCTGGCCTGCAGTCTTGCTACAAATGGTAACACACGCAAAAACACCTCTATAGCAGACAGAAACCCAGCTCACACACTTTCAGAAATGTTGGATGAAACAACAGATTCAAATTTGAATCTTTGTAAGAAAATCCCAAACTTCTCCCAGCTCTTTATTTATTTTGCTGCTCCAGATTTTACTGCAGGTTTAGCACCATATCATTGAAGGAACCATCCTGATGACACTCCCATGCTGATCAGGAGGCTGCCATTGTTCCAGAACTGAACCTTCATCTCTCATTAACTTAAGCTGCTTCCACCCTTTTTTATCCACTGAAAGCAGGCAAAACTTGTAGTTGAGTATTCAACATGAACACAGGCAATGCTTTCTAACTTTTTCTTTAATCCCAAACTGAAACAATTGAACAACTCTCCAGGAATTTAGACTTTCACTTGATATAAGAAATAAAACATTAGTTTATTTAAGTTGGAATAGCACTACACATATTCCTCCAGAACTCCTGGGTTCCTCTCTTCATCATATCTATAATTCATTTTAAGACAAGTTCCTTAACAGTATCATGCCTCATTTTCTTTGTCTACTGCTTTGCTATCTTAAAAAAGATGTATGAGTCACAGGTAATGCTTGGGAAGTGTTGAGTGAGTATTCAAGTGAAAGACAATACAAGAAATGAAATATTCTTCATGCTTTCACTTTTCAGTTACCACACATCCCCTAATCACCTAACTTGAGTCACTTAGCATGGACTCAACATCATTCCTTTTGCTTTACAGCAATTTTAGATCAAAAGACCTAAAACTGTTCCCATAGACAGAATCCAGACAAAGCCTGGAATGCCAGCAGCACTGGGATGACCACATTTCTCAGCTCAATAAAAATACCTAACTCCTTCAGAGCAACATTGCTCTAGGCAAGAGCATCTCCTTCCAGAGCACTCCATGCCAACTCCTGCTGAGATTTTCAATCACATAGAGATTTCTCCACCTATTCATCCTCTCATCAATATTCACTTAAATCCCTTGCTAAGAGCTGGGTGGCTGCTGGGTTATGCTTTTCTGCTAGACTTTGTCAGTGGCCCAAAAGGTTTAATTACTCTAGGAATCCTTCTGGGATTTACATAACACTGCTTTGAGCTCTATCAAAGTATCTGATGAAACTCAGTTTCTTCCTTGGAGTTCTGAGAAGAACACAGATTCAACTGGGAACATGATCAACAAGTAAATATGTTAAAATAAGCAATAAATAAAACTTATTTTTCCTTCTCCTTTGTCAACAATTCTCCCCTCTTAGTAGTTATATTAATAGGGAAAAAGGTTTACACACCTCACTTCTGGTTCTGCACCTTGACTCCCAGTTTTTTGTAAAGTCCTTGAGGAATTCAAAGTGCAGCTAGGCTACCTAGCTAGTCCAGGTGGTCAGGACTTCACTGATAATGGCCTGTAGCCAGCTGAAGTGATTACAGCCTTGGGCAGGAAAGAACTGTTATCAAAGCTGCTGCTCTCTGTAACTTCAGTCCAACTTGCCTCAAAATCATTTCACAGCACAGATGGGGGTAATGTGCCCATTACTCCCAGGTCTATATCCCCATAGAGGAGAGATGTCCTCTCCATAGCATTCAGCCAGGGGGTTTACACATGTTCAATTCCCTTCACAGCTTCCCTCCAAATGCCAGTATTTCTGCACCTGTCTGGCTGTTCTTTCAACACTGATTGGGATGTGAATAATCTGCTTTCAACTCTCAGTTACTTCTATAACAGCTGAGGGCACCAAGCCTGCATATTGCTATTGTCTTAACTTCTGGAAGAGGTAGAATCTACTCTCTCCAAACTCATCTCATGTCACAAACACACATGATGTGTACTGGTATGGGAGAAAGCTGGAAATATTGGGAAGGACATCTGCATTAGTGTGGATGCATTTACCTGCCATGGGAACAGGCTGATAATGGATAAAGATTGCCAAGAAATGATGCAGGAAATGGGCTAGCTGGGAGAATTTCCACCTTTCTTTAACATTTTGTAATAATGTTCTTTCTTTCTTTGTTCTCACCTTCTGCTAAATCACAGAATAATCTACGCTAAAATCAGACATCAGTTCAATCATTAAGACATAGCAATGTGTGTTTGTATGTGAGTGCATGTATGTGACACTGCTTTCTACAGAACAGAATGAAAAAATTCAACCAAATGTCCTTTTACAACTAGTAGAGATTTTGTAAGTGTGGATTTTACCTTCATTCCTGTCTGGGCAGGAGAATCTTTCGGACCCAAAAGATGCTATGTGTATAGCATAGTGTGGAACAAGACTTTCTGTGTGTGGACTTAACAGCCTACCACTGTGTCATAACAGTTCCATGAACTCCTCCTTGTCAGCAGAACCACATCCAGCTCCAGCACTGATCAGGGAAGCTAAAATAAAGGTCTTACCCAACCCTTAACTCCAAGGATTCCATATAGTCTACCATGTTAAAGGCCTAAGGTGTACCCAGCTAGCTTTAGGCTCGTGCCCTGTGCTATCTATGCCCATGCAAACACCCTCTCAGCAGAACAGCTTTCAGAAAGGGCCCATCTGTGTGTAGCTCTGTGCTCGCATGAACACGAGGCGAGGACGTGCAGAGTCCTGGCAGGACAGGTGCTGACAATGGCCTGTCAGAGGGGGAAATCACCCAGTGATATGTGTGATGGACCCAATGGAGTGAATGAGGTCACCTCATACTGTCAGAAACAATAGGGACAGAGGTCATACAGTGGCAAGCAGCCTCATATATGAAGGTCTGTGTACAATTGGCTCTCGTCATGACATCACTGAAGAAATGAACTGGCGTGTGAAGGGAGGCAGAGGTCTGAGCAGCTCAAGGCACACAAACGGAATTCTTTTTTCTCCTAAATAGCTAAGAGGGCATTTGCTTTGGACTTGATAGGCTGAAAATCCTCCCTGCTTTGTCCTCTAACCTTATTCTTTCTTACCAAAGAATCAAAAGATAAATAAGCTGCAGAAACAAGCTGCAATTGTTTAAACTTACCAGTGGCTGAAAAGTCTGAAAGGTCCCTTTTCAGCACTCTTCAATGTGTATCCACATTCTGGATTCTCAGTTGCAGCTAGATCTATGGTGTAGCTTTCATAATGACTCTTGAAAACACTGACCATCATTTTACTGATTCCTTCCTAAATTCATTCTTTCCCATTAGAAATCCTAAGAAAGGAGGAAGAAAAAAAGGATATTGATAAATAACATTTCAGACATTTCTGTCTTTACCAAAGACCTCACAAAACCTCTGGCAAATGCAGGGAATGCTCTGTTTTTCAGAGGACATACTGTTCTAATATCTAAGACACTGGAAGAAAATCTTGCTGTTTATTATTTGCTCCATCTTGTGAAGGAAGCTGCAGAAATGCTGTACACAGGTAGATCCAGAAAGTGCACTTGCAAAAATGAGAGGAAAGGCAATAGTGCTTACATTTATGTGACTTAAAAGATCCAGAAAAAAAGGGAAAATCCATTCACATTCTTATTCATGCTGATAAAATAGGATAATTAATTTGAACTTCATGCAACACCCTTCCTCTTTCCTTACCAGAATTAGCCTTAATATAACTTTGACTTCACTACCTTTCCCTTCACTGAAGGTTTGTTCCCATTGTGAGACCCACACCTCATCCTAACTCTGGACACACATATCTAACTGCTCACTAGTGGGTCACTGAACAAATCCACAACATTACATTCCAGGCTAAGGTACTACATGGGCTTTTTGCAAATTTCAACATGATGGTGGCCTAAACCTGCATGATGAGCAGTTGTGACCTGCATAATTTGGGTTTTATACTGATATTCTGACCAGGCTGATAAAAAGATGGCATTTACATTCCTGCAAAAATCCAATGACAAATTCCTTGTATTTCAGCTCTGTTATGTCCCACCAGCAGTGTCCATTGTGTATCATTATAACATCATGTTTAGATTTTATACTCTCGTGATTCTGAGCATAAAAAAAATAAATTTTTGTTGCTTGTTTTCGGGGGACTGATTTGAAAATTTGTTTTTATAAATTATTTTGCAGTCATCATAAAAGGCTTGTGATCCTTTCAGTTCCCAGCAGATGTCACCAAGCTCTCAAGGATCTCGTGAGTTAGGGCAGTAGAAGCCTCTTGCTTGAGTGCCAATCACGTAGTGTCTTTCCCTTTTCGAGAGAACAGGGTAAGGAGCTGAGGACAGTCTTTCCTTGTCAGTGGATGAAAAGCTGCTGAATCACTAGCAGGTCAAAGCTGTTACGATTTCACTGCTGTTGAACAGTTTTATCTGAAAGGAGTCAATCTCTTTTCACTTACTACCAGGGAATAACACCATCACAGTTCTGCTTCCCTCTACCAGAAACACGTGTCAGAGCAGGGTGCAGATACAGTAAAAAGCACGAGAAGCAAGCTTGTGTTACTGTCTTCCAGGCTACACACTCAGATGAAGTGGCCTGCTTGAGACTGCACAGGGAGGACTGAACTAAACTGGGCACTGAAGCCAGCTTTCCATACCCATTTTGAAAAACATTTGCCAGTAAGCATTTTGCTTTTCTAGGCAGTGGTTCTCTTCTGAGTTTTACTGAGTGCTGAGCATTGTGGTGTCCCACACAGTATAAATGCCTGAGGTCTCACTACTCAAATATGTCTGTTCCCCAAGAATGAGCCAGCTTGCCAAGAGGCTCTCCTCAATGCATCACAATTGGCAGAATAGCACTCTCAAGGCTCTGCCATCAGAGGAAATGTTCAGACTCAAAGAGATTAGATGCACAGACTAAGTAAAATGAATAGAAGTTGACAATTATCCAAGATGTATTTTTCAGAATGAAGAGGCTGAGCTAAAATGAATGGCTTTTAATGACAGAAGGAAAGGAAATTCACCATGAATTGCAAACATCTATTGTCCTGAAAGGGCATTGTTCCCCATGGCCCCAGAACAAACATGAAAGGAACACATTTCATGAGGTATTGTTGGGGCTGGCTTGACTATGGCAGCTTGGGCTTGGATAGAACTTTTCATGGAGAGCTTCAAATCAGTTCACTTCTGAGAGCATTTATGGGCTTTTTGCAGACACTGAAGTACACATTGAGACATAATGACTTAGCCTTATGATGAAGAGCTTCCAGAGCTGGGAAAGTGAATCATGATCAGTATCAATGAACCTCTGCCCTAGTGCCTTCTTTCTGCAACCTTGCACATGGGGAAACTTGGCAGCTTTTTTTTTTTTGCACCAGTCATCACAAATGACATTGTACTGATGCAATCATTGTCCATAAGAACAGGAGAGCTTGTTTGTCCTTTGTAGCTAGGAATAGATTGCACACTGTTTCCGACAGAGTACACAGCAGCCAAGGGCATGCAGGAGAACAAAAACAGTTTGGGCACACTTTTTGTGCCCTGAAAAGCTGACAACAGTCTCAGGGTGATTCAGCTCAGGAGACAGTCTCATGTGTTATTCCTGTGACTCAGCAAGTAATCCTACCTGGTCTTGTGTCCTGCCTGCTACAGCTATCAGTGTTGTGTTCTCCTCCTGGTCTATCAAAATAGCTTCCAATCTGAACTGGAATATCCTCATTTTAAGGTGAGAGTTGTCTTTAAGAGCTTTGTATATCTTTTGAGAGGTTCATGACTGCAGATGGAACACACACCAACTGCTTACCACTTCATGATTACATGGTCCCAAATCTTATTCCCGAGGAGAGGGGAAGTACAATTCCAGCCTGGGCTTTCTCTCCACCTTTTTTTTCCTACATCAACTAAAGTGATCTACACAATAATCACAAACACCTCTTCTTCTGGGAACTTCTTCCTCATTTGGGACAATGACTAAAAGCATTATCATTGTATTTCCAATGCTTTCTTTCCTGACAGAATCGTAATTTCTCTTCCTGCCACCAAAACTTTGCTTTTTGTGTATTGTGTATTCTGTGTATTTTTTCTGTAAATACACAGAAACAACCAACATTTAAAAGGCAAGGTAGACATTGTAACACATTGTCATCTAGTACAAAATCAAATTACCCTTCTTTTCTCCCTCCCATCAGCATCCATTGTCATGACAAACTCTACTTTACACACACCTGACTCTGGGACTAGAAGTACAAACCTCTTCCATTTACAGAACGTTGCTTTTCTCCTTCACTACAGGCAGACATGATCACAACTCACTCAATGTCTTTGCTCACACAACAGCCAGCCTTTTTCAGTTTGTGGGCAGCCCATGCTTATTGAATGCCCCCTGCTTCTGGTACCCAGTACAGCTACACAGTAATTCTAATAGCTGGCAGCTCTTTTGCAGCTGCCTGAGCTGCAGTCACATACATGACCACAATGCTGCTATGAAGTTGAAAAGCCATTTGAATATTTTGCTTTTTATTTCCTTTTTTTGTAACTGATGGGAAATTTTCCACCTTTTATCCTATTGTAAGGAACTCAAGCCATAAAGCAGAAGGGACTCTGATCAGCTAAACACTAGCTTCCAATCTAAAAGGCCCATGTTTTACTTCTGACTCTTTCCTTGACCCATTTGCCTTCTCAATATTGTTCTATTTCTCATCTGTTAATTAGAGCTCATCATTATTTTCCCAATTAAAAAAACAAAAAACCAAACAGATGAAGGGAAAAGAATAAAAAAAAAAGCAACAAAGAATTTCAAAATGTATCTGAAAAGCCAAAACTCCTTTGGTTTCCTGAAATCTAGAAAAATCATAGAAGCCCCCAGGAATAATTCTTACTTCCAAGCATTTCAATAAGCAATTTGAGCCAGAGATTACGTGAATGCTTCATTTAAAAAGATTCCTTAGAGGTCGGCTTATCTTGAACAGTCCTGCTGTAATGAAGTATTAATAGAGAGAAATCAATTTCCAATATCACTATCATAGCATGATGTCAGAAATAAGTGCACCTACCTACCGTGGCTCAGGTTTAGTTATTTTAGTCCTGCTGTAGAGAGGCAGCCCTACTTGTTGCCTGGCCCTACTGAAAAGCAGAACAGCACATGCCATACCAAGACAGCACACAGAAATCTGTGACTCCTTAGTTGCATCGGTGGTCCTTGTTTGCCTGTGTGTACTTCCTTGACAAAGAAATGAGTCTCACAGCGGTTATCATAGAAATCTCCTTTCAGTGAAGATTTGTGGTTTCTCCCAGTCATGTAGTCCCTTCAGGCTCAGTTGCATTCCAGCCTGGGCTTAAAAATTTGCTAATGGAAAATACTTCCACACCCAGTGGCTAATTACTTTCTCCCTCAGAAGTAAAATCTTCGGTTTGTTATGAATTCACTACTCTTTACTGTTAGTTTCAAGGGATACCAGAAAGGCCTAAAAGGGACAAAGGAGATCCTGTAGTACCTATAGTATTGTTTGTATGCTTTTGCCTTCTAAACCCTACTTTTAAGTAACTGGCAATTAGGATTTAAAACCCAGATATGTGTTGATTCATGTTCTACAAACCTAGAGCATGAAAAATGTATTAGTGATATTCATTGAACTTTCTATAATTCCCTTTACACTTTATAAAGTTCACTGTTACTGACATCAAATGTCTGAAAACAAGAAAAGCCATTCTTCAAAAATTGGAAATTCATTTAAAAAATTATCTTTTTATTCAGTAGTGTTCCAACTGTTCAAAGTTAAATGTTCAGATTTTGTTCCTCAGCCACAAGCATTTTTTACTTCATAAGCAGATGACTCCATGACTAAGTTTTTCTAGGGGAAAAAGAAAAAAAGGACAAAATACTTCTCTTTAAAGCACAGGACTTAGTGATGCTGACAATTCCCACATGATTCCAAGTGAAACTGCACATAGGACACAAGTAGTAGGAAGTTTCTTGCTGGCACCTAAATGTTCAGAGGATATGCTTTGCTTCATGTCCTATCACCACCAAAAAGGAAAAAGATATGAACATAAATACGAAATGTGATTGTGTTCCTGCAAGAAAATGTATCAGGTTGGCATGCAGGAAAGGAGCCTTGGTGTTCTCCAGAAGGTTCCTCAGTTTCCAATATGAGAGGCACTGGGTGTCGTACAAACTCCAATATTGGCAAAGCACTTGTGACTTTCTAAAATGCACAGTACAGCCTGGAAAGTCACATTCAGATCCACACTTAGGGGTAATTTAGGGAAACTACTCTGATCCTTCTTATTCCCCAACTGGACTCTGAGATATTTAAGAGCCAGAATCTTACAGACCTCATCTCTGTGCAGATTTTGGTTCAGCTGCCTCTTCTGGCACAAAACAAAGCATAATGAGCTCTAACACTCCATCAGTTGCCCACCTTGTCTGAAAAAAGGTCATTACAAATGGGGCATCTGGCAAGCCAAAAGTAGCATCACAGTATTTTGAGCGTGAAAGACAATGCTGAGAAATTAAGTCATTTGGTTCCCAAGCACAGCTGGCTGCCTTCAGGTCCCTGAGATGACTAGGGCTTGGAGGAGGAGTATAAATTGCATGTTTCAAACTGTCCTTATTAACTAGGCATTTCATTTAAATTGTACTTAGCACCTGCCTCCAATTACCTGACTTCAAGGCCCATGCCTGACAGAAGCTGGGGCTCTGATTAAATCCATGCTTGGTACTAGTGAGCCATTAAGCCAAATCAAGGCTCACCGCTCATTTGAAGGAGATAATTTGTCTTCATTAAAAGTGTCCATCCTTGATTGCCCTGACAGGAGCTTCTCCCTGAAAGATAATAAGGTCTGTTATTGTTGAGAGGTAAAATAATGTATTGCAGCCCTCTAGAGAGTGATTTGTATTTATTAATGTTCTCACAAATTACTGTACCCTGATTAACCTGTGACTGTGACAGGCAGCAGGGTGTGCTGCTCATCATGGCCATTCATGCCAGCCACTGTCTCTCCTCAGATCACAAAGTGGGAACAGCACACAAGGAAGTGGCCTCCTGTCCTTCAATGATGCCTTAGGTCCATCAGGGAATGATGGAGAAAACCTTAGCCAGGTTGCGAAAGGCCAACTAATCGCATCTTTTTGTTCAGATCCTAATTTTTGGTCCAGATACAGAGGACTACACAAATGTCAACATCTTTGATATTAATGTGACTACAGCACCCCACATTCAAGCCAGTGCCTTATACTTCTCATCCACAGTGTCTCAAGTATTTTACAGACGAGTTCCAACTTCAGTTGTGAGGAAAGGGAAAAAATGGAAATTCAGAACTTTCTCATGATCACCTGAGAAGAAAGGAAAAAAAATGCAGGTGCAGAATTCATGTTTTCTGAACCACTAGCCATGTCATTTGTCACATTGAAAACTGTACAAATCCTAATGCACTGTTCTTTTTATGACAATCAAAATCAAACTAGAATGATTGTTCTTCCATAACGACATCATAAGTAAACCTTCTCCAGAGGTCCTGTGCAGTAGACAGAAAACATGCAGGAGATTTAGAAGTAGTTGAATAGCTGCAATTCCTACTTCAGTGAGAGTAGCCCATCTCTGGGTTCAGCCTTGAGTCTCTTTTGTTCACCCCCCAGAAATTTAGAGCTTATAGTTTGCTACTATAGCCAATTATGTCTAAACTAAGCTTATTCCATTCCCTGACTTTTAGATAATTCTCATCAGGTCCACTTTCTGTGAGAAAACAGCATCAAACAAACACTTCATAGTCCCCAGGTCAGAAAACATGGAAGTGTCTGAACATCTCTCTCATCTATCAAACATCTGTTACTTCATCAGAATTCAAATAGGGACATTTGAGTCAGTCCTACAAATTAAGGAGATACAGTGCGGGAAGAAGTTGAAAGAAAGCAGAAATTCAGAGCAAACTTAAAAGGGATTTTCCACTGAAGTGTCAGGGTATAGCCAGTTCCAGTTGCTTCTAGTATTTCTCCAAGTCAGAGAACTCTGGGTTCATATTACTCCCTAAATTCACAACCAAACTGAGCTTTTGATACAGTGACAGAAAATGGATTTGTGCTCTGAGTGCTCTAAAGCAGAGACAGGAACTTCCCAAGCAGAAAGGTTCCATGGCCTAATTATGTTATGGAGGCAAGGGCTGTCAGGCAACTGCAACCATGGCCATGGAGAGAGCAGAGGCCAGAGATACTCCCCAGAGGAGCAGAGCCAGCAGCACTGCAGAGTGTGCAAGAGCTCTGGTCATCCAGAAAGCACACCCAGGCCCAGATTAGAACATACTCTGCTCCAGCATGTGAGAGCCAAGGGGACCCATTGTACACCCTTCTGTGAAATAGTCTTTTGGTCTGTAAAAGGAGAAAGCACTTGGTTTCCAAAACAATTTAGACTGTCTGCACAGCTGAGGGATGACCAGGGAGAAGTTTCAGTAGCCTGGAGGCTGGTAAACTACTCTGGCAGATTGAAGCGCCAACTTTTTTCTAAACTTTGAATCTCTTGTTTTGACAAGTCTTCTCATTTCTTTAAATACACACTTAAAGAGCCATTTATTTAGAACTGCTTTACTAGTGACATTAGCCAGATGAAGAAGCAGAGCATGTGACCCTAAAATTCTTCAAATGTCTCTTAAAACTTTCTTCCATAAATATCTGTACAAAACACTGGGTAATGTTTAGACAGTTGAAATGTCCTCACTTGTTTTAAGTATCCAACTGTCAGGCCACAAAGAGTCTGAGTTTGCCACAGCCATCTCTTCTGAGTATGGCTCTAATTCATTAAGCCTAGAAGCTCAGAAGCTTTCAAATTATTGTTCATCCATCTTATATAGCATATACACATCTCTAGGTGAACAGATAGGTGAAATAATTTTAAAGTGTTGTCTTACAATGTATGTTTATTGTTTTGCAGTGAAATTTTGTATAATTCTTTTTCTCTTGGAATTTTTGAAATGAAACCTAAGTAATGCTGAGGGATCTAGGCTGTCGAGCTTGCTTTTATAATAAATCATGCATATGAGTATTCTGCAGCTCCATTTATTAGAAGTGATATGGGAAGGCATTTTATCTAAAAGTACACATGGAAAAGAACACAAACTTCACGTTCATGCTGTGTTTTACCTTGCCATTAGAGCTCTTTGAGCCATCAACTGTTTGATTCTGAGTCAAACAACTGAGAGGTCAGAAAGAAGAGAGCAAAGTCTGACAGACTGTCAGTACCTTACTGAGAGCAAACTCTCTGCTCTCATAAGCAGCATGGATTCCTCTTCATTCCTCACACGCAAGTGAAACCTGTCATCTCTCTTAATGTGTGGCTGAAAACATCATCCACTTATCAGAAGCTGGTTGATCTGGCAGAGGCATGTTTGTTGGTAAGTAATATTCATGTGGCTTTGATCATGCCTGTGTCATTAAAAATGGGGTAGTTCTGTGTATCCTGTGATTCTCTCCATGCCACAGCATTCTGGATTTCTCTAGTCTGAGCCTGAATTCTTTAATTAGTCCATTACACCAACCCTCTGCCATTTCCTCTCAGCCCAAGAATCCTTTGGTATCCTGTCCTGCTATCTCCAAGGAAAATATGAATAAGGGTCTCAATGATTGGATAAATAGTGCAGAAAACAGATGCTAGGGGCTGCAAAGTTTATACATTATGAATAGTACTGCAATAACATCTTTAATCCCTTAATGAGGGCACTTTGTCAGGGTAAGGGAAGATAGACAGACTGAGGGATTTTGCTGCTGTACACAGAGGCCCAAAAATGCTCTTAAGCTAACAAACATAAGCAACATCACAACACATTCTTACTATCTTCATACTTCATGAAACTTGCACTCATTTGCACATGTTTTCAGAAATGCTGGTTTTATTTTCATGGAAAGATGCTCTTTCATATAGTAATATATTTATTTGCTTTAACAATAGCATAGAAGGAGAGCTATAAACTAAATGATAATTGAGAACAACTGAGATCTACACACCTTTGTTGGGCATTTTGGGCAATACTTTTCATGACCTTCTTACAGCAGTTGCCACAGATTGGCACGGTGTTGTTTGGAAAGGCCTCAGGTGCTGCCAACATTTACATGGGAAAGTCTGCGGATCTACTGTGTACCTAGTAACCAAGAAAACACAGTCTAGGGAGCTGATGGTCTGACACTGCTTTACTTCCCAGAGCTCTGGGGTATGCCTGCTAATTCTGCAATCTAGACCCTTCTGGGGCAGGCCAGATTACTGCCCATGATCATAAATAGCATGCAAGAGGCTTGCCTTGTGGTATTCTGGCATTTCTGCCTCCAGACACAAATGGAAACCAAACATGAAAAAACATCTCATTCCAATAGTTTAGACACTCCAAAGGCTTGGGTTATGCTTGGTACTATCATTGTGGGATGAAAGCAGGCAGAGAGAAGAAGGGTTGGCACAAACAATTTTTCCCTGTTCCCATCTAGACTTGGGTTATGGAAAGATGTTTGCTTTCTTTATTTAATCTTTCCTCTAAGATGTACACCTGACATGCCACAGAATTTAGTGCCACCTATATCTGTGGCCATTAGTGCATACTCATTTATCCCCGGTGTTATATGACAAGTCAGCACTTATGCTCCTAACTTTACAGGCAGCAGCAGCCTAACACTAGGCATACTGCTAAGTCAAGATGCAAAAAATGTTGGAATAAATAAATAAGAGCAGAATTTTCTGTAACAACCTAATATCACAATCCAGTGTACTTTCTACGTAATTTTTAGGAACAGCTGGGAAAAACAAAGTACTTAAAGCTTCTTAAACTCTCAATGCAGTAATCATTAGCCTTCTCCTTATGAGTAAAAGGCCAAGCATGGAAAAGACGAGTTCTGTTTTCTCAGTGCATTGACCAGCATAAAGGATCTGGCACAAGAAAAAGCTACCCAGAAAAGAAACTACCATCTTTTTGGTAAAGCTAAATAAAATTGTAGGGTAAAAGAGAAGAAGCACAGCCAGTGTTTCCCCTTCAAGTGACAATGTTTTCAGGCTTGGCCTTTACTGCTTTTTGCCATTCCACTCTCATGACACACTGCAACCTGCCCGTACTAGTCTTAAGTAGAGAGGGTAGAGTAAAAATTGAGGAAGTATCTAAAAGCTTGTATCTTTCTCTCTAGATCCGAACCAAACCATCTACATCTAAATGTGTGAACAGAGGCCTAGTAGAGGGCATCCAGGCCATCAAAGCCAGTCCTCCAGCTGTAGACAGCCAAGCAACAACTGAGCTGGCAGATATGTGAAGGCTCTTTAGCAAAATTCTCAAGACTTCCAGCATCTGTCTGGGCTGGAAAGGCCCAGCCTGTGCTTTTGGAACATTAACACACAACTTCTGTTTCAGACCCTAGATGGAACTAGGGACCATGGAGACATCCATGAAAAGAATCTCTCTTAACAAAAAGAGGACCACTTGAACCAAGCTTTTCAAAGCTGCCAAGATGACCCACAGAAGCCATTTGAGCAGTCAGTGTTTCAAGTCAAACGGAATTGGAAAGATGGGTCTTCATCCATTTGGGTACAATGCAGGCAGGTGGAATATTGCTATCTCATGGTAAGATAGAATAAGGCACTTACATCTTCTTAATATAGTAAGATTTCTGGAATCTCTGTGGTATGTATTATTCTGCCTGCTATCACAAAAAATTACTTGATTTCACTGTGAAAATTTTCTTCACCAGCACTGAGACTTCATTGTAATGTGTTCTGTGCAGTCCCTGCCTTCTAAAATTAAACTGTAAAACATATCTGATTTTATGTATGTTTGCTCTGGAGATATACCCAATACTAAATATAACCAACATACCCTGCTCCAAACACTTACTAAGTTTATAATTAAATTATCTTCCATTTTCTTTGATTCTAAGAATGACCAAAACCAAAAGAGATGTAGGAAAATAAACCCAGTAACATTTAATTTATACGTGATGAGGTGGCTTCACTCAGCATAACCCTTCCTTTGCTAATAGGATTTCCAGATAGTGGTCTCGGTGACATTGCAACCTTCTTTATTTTTGTGAAGGTTTCAAATTCTCCATTTCTTATTCTCATGGCAATACAGTCTTCAGAGGTGAATTATTCTAAGTCTCAAACCTCTTAAATTCAAACCAGAGATTGCAACCCTGCTTATATTCCATTAGCACTTCAGGGGACTCAAGTGAAGTTCCAAGTGCCCAGCACTGTCCAGATGAGAAAGAGAAACAAAAAAACAGTACAGTAATTTGTACTATGCTACATCCCATGAGAAATAATGAACTTCTAGGGGTTTTCCACATTTTATACAGTCTGTAGCTATTCTGAGTAGTGGCTGATTTAATATTATTTAATCTCAGATTTTGTAGGGTTTTCACTATGCTGAATCCACACACCATGAGAATCCAAAAAAGTTTTCATTTTTCTGTTGAAAAGGGGATTTACAAATCTCAGAGCAGAAGGCCCTTTTATTATCTGTAGTAGTCAAAAATCTTCATCCTTTGATCTTCCTCCAATTAATTTCAAATGGCATGAGGGAATAAACAGGATTAGCCATTCCGCCTAATTTCAAAGTTTTAATCAGTTTGTAAATGAACTTCAAAACAGCTAACCATTCTCCAAGTGGGGAAGCTCAGCATCACCAATGATGAATGCATGACAAGGTCTATTTCCATTTGCACTGAGACTCCCTAATAGCTCACATGTGGCAACTGCCGCATTATGAACTGGATTGGAGAAATTGAAAAGCTTTTCAGTCCTTCTATGTACAGAGTGGGCACAATGCCAGACCTGGAATAAGGGAAGGTGCCAAGTTTCCAGTTATCATGAGTCACTATTGCTAAAAAAGAAAACGCGCACACACATACGTGCATCTGTGCATGCATATAAAACATATTCTGCACTTTCTCACTGATACTCTGTACTTTCTCCATTTTACTCAAAGTAGCCAAATTCAGGACAGTTAATTCCTGACTCAGTTTTCTCAGGAGAGGAGGATAGTCTCTTCCTTCTCATTCAGTATTGCATTCCACAGAAGTGGGTCAATAGCACCTGTTTCCAAATGCCACATAGCAGCCATGGAATAGTCCATTATCTGTGATTTCATGGATTCATCTGATGTAATAAAATTACACCTGATACATCTGATAAAATCAATGTAAAACAATGACTGCAGCATGATTAAGAACAGTTGTAAATTTCATTCTATTCATACTCACTTTTAATTTTATTTTAACTAAGTGTCACTTTTCCATGGCTTTATTGCTTCCTGAAGCTGGCTAAAATGTTGCTAGCCTTGTGTATCAAAAAGCAGCACAGAAGGGTGTGAGAGAAATACACACAACACTGTTCTGAGTTTCACATCTGTACAGATATAAAATTATTTGTCTACTTGGGATATTAGATGCTAAAAAGTTATTAAATTAATCTATATATACATACTATAGCAGAATTCAGAATTTGATCATGTTTAGTTGTAAAGAACATCAATTTGGGCTCTCTGAAAATGATAAAACCACACCAAGATCCAGGGTTTTTCACCTGATTTAGCCCTCTGTGTGATGAGGATTAATTATACTGCATATAGATCTGGCACTGTCATACCTTGAAGTGAAAATGTGACAATTTAATGGATTGCTACTTAAACAAAAAATATGTCTCTCTGAATGCTTTGACCCAGAAGGAGTCCAAGGAATCCCACAGATTAAAGTAAAAAAATATTTTCCTTTATTTCTGGTACATAATCTCTTGAACTATAGTAAAATGAGACTTGAAAACTAAGTAACAAACATTGACCAAAGAGAAAAATATTTTGCAGTCTTTTTTATACACTGTGACCTTTGCTGGGGGGGAAGGGGAGAGGGAGGAAAAAAAAGGAAAAGAAAAGAAAAATATTGCTCATAAGTAGGGTGAGAAGATGAAGGAGAGGAGGAGGAATGGATGGGTGGGACCCCAGACCAAGTGTCTCTTCCCTTTAGAATTTGTTGCACATGTCAGCATACAACAAGCCAGTAGAATTGTTCAGGGCAGACCTTATTAATTACTGTTCAGTTGGAGGCAGATGATAGTGCTCACAACTACAATTGTCATTAGGCCACCAATCATTCCAATCCATGCACTTACCAGAGCAGCAGCCTTTGAAAGAAAGCAAGCACAAGCCATGTGCAAGCATCTGTGATGATCTACAGGGGCTGCCCTGGGAAACTGCTTCTCTTTGAATTTTCCACCTTGAATTTTTGATGCCTTAAGAAGAGCATCCCCTCCTCTCTCTCTCTGTTCTTTAAATTCCTGCACCTTGTTCTCCTGGAGTGCCACACTCTGCTGGCTGGCTGGATTGGCATGATAAGCTTTCATTCACATAAACCTGTACTGCTCATATAGGTCATATCCTTCCACAACACTGGCATCTAGAGGAGGAAGCCAAAGCAAATGGAAACTCTAAACACTATTGTCGAGTGAAAGTTTCCAACTTTTTGGCAGTGGAACTGGGATGCTTATTTTTAGAAACTAAAATATTGACTCCATCCTGGCCCCCTCCTCCAAGCAGATGGAAAAAGAAGTCATGCCAACCTATACTGATGAAAAGCATGTCCAATACTTTGGGGGGAAAGCTTAGGAACAGTTTATACAAGGAAAACACTAGTCTGGTATTTTCTGGCCTAATCAGTGGCAGCTTGGGTTATCTGCAGCAAACATGTCACTTAGACATACCCAGAGAAGTGTCACACTTTTCCAGCCTGCTAACTCATAAATGCAACTCTAGTCAGTAATACTGATTTTTCACTTGCTTACACCAGGATCTTTTTGCTTAGCCCTTCTGCCTTCTGTAGCCAACAATTTGTGCCAGTGATGCGTTCTGAGATGTAACTCCAGGTTCAAGTCTAAATGTCATACCTGTGCCATGCCAAACTTCCATGCTTGAATAGAGTCTAACTGAACCTCATGAGCAAAGATCATCATGAGCATGTTCAGCATGCTACAGGAAATGTTCAAAACAACCTGAAGACTGCAGCAGATGGTGCTAATTTGTTGCGGGGTTTCTTTGGTTGGTGGGGTTTTTTGGGGTTTTTTTGTAATTGCTGTGCTTCTAGTTTCAGTAATTGATCTAATACAATATTCTAAGGAAAGCTCTGCTTCTCAGGTTTTGTGAGGATAAGTGTTTTGGAGATAAAACACAGACATGATTCTGATGGACGAATTCTTAACCAAACTCTGGTTATTTAGAGGTTCACCCACTATTTGCAGACCAGATGGGGCAAGAAATTCATTTGCCTTGCCTGAAAGCTTATACCCTGGGAGCTGCTTGTCATATTCACCTTTTTATTGCTAAGTTGTTCTTCCAGTTCTCAGCATGCTTTTCTGCTGTGTTCCAGGAACAATAAGAATGTCCTCCCATTGCATACTCTGCGCATGAGTTTCCATGCTTGCAGCCTAACCCCATAAAGCCTAGAAAAAGCCAAACAGATGTGGCCAAAGATTGCTTTGAAATTTACACTGCTTAGATTCTGGTAAGCAGTTTCTTAACAACAAATTTCTTGTTTACTGATCATGACCAACGGCATCATAGTCAAGTTTGTTCTTTGCCATAAGACACACAAGTGCTGAAGCCTGCTTTTGCAGTCCCACACATAGCACCTAATCCAGAACCTAGTGCTGGTGAAACAGAAGTGTGAAGTGACTTTCTTTTTCCCAAGTAATACAGTTACTTGTGATATAGTTCATATATTATAATGACAGGTCATAAGAGGGCAAAGGATGAGAGAAAAGTTTGCCAATGCCACCCCTTTACAGCACACATCCTGTATATAATCCAGTTTACACCTCTAAAGCTCTTGCTTTACTTTTGATTTTATAGGAACAAAATCAAACTTCCAACTGGAACTGACTTTTCTTTCAGGA
Organism: Certhia americana; assembly: GCA_018697195.1. NCBI lineage: Eukaryota > Metazoa > Chordata > Aves > Passeriformes > Certhiidae > Certhia > Certhia americana. Next base: position 17,993,998 of record CM031862.1, read on the forward strand.
TCCTTTTGTTCTGACATCTCTTTTATTTGCTTCAGAAGCACACACAACCTGTTTTACATATTGTGGAGGCAGTGACAGGACCCACCTGCTGTGGATGTCTAGATAAATATTAAAAAGAGCTATTATCACTATGGTATTTACTAGCTTGCCCTATACCTCTGTGTATATATACTTTAACATTACATTGGGATCAACACCTAAAATGGTTTTAAAACACAAGGAGTGGTGATCCATTTAACAGTAATAATCCTCTTCTTTGTGTTGTTTTCAGAAATCTGAGCATTGGAAAAAAGCAGACCATGAGCAAACTGTCTGAGTCAATAGATCACAGCCAGGGCTGAAGTGATACATGATGTCTGCCTTTTCTTAGGGCAACACAGTCAATTTATGTTTAACTTTCATTGCAGTAAGAGCAAATATGATTCTTTTCCATACTGCTAAAGAGTATTAATGCGTATCCCTTGAGAAATCAAAACTTAATCTTTCTCTTAACCTTTTATTCTGCAATGCAGCCACAAAGAAAGGTGCTATAGACAAGATGTTAGTCTGCCAGTCATAAAGTAATGACTAGATCCATTCCTGTATCATGGACAATTTTACAGCTCATTTAAAGTGTTTTCATTAGTCTCCTAAATAATGTCAATCCATACATGTATGTTGTACTAAAAGAGCTTTTGAAGCCTTTTCTACCTTTAAAAGACTAAAATTAAAAAACAAATGCATGTAGCTATATTTCACAGATTCACAAAAAGGGTAACGTTGGGAAGGATTGCTGGAGTTTATCTAGTCCAACCTCCCTGCTCAAGCAGGGTCTCCCAGAGCACTTTACTCACAATTATATCTTTTGAATATCTCCAGGAAAGAAGACTCCACAACTTGTCTAGGAAATGTCTGAGAGTTTCACAGTTAATTTTAAATTAATTTTAAAAATAATGAATTAAAAAAAAAAAAAAAAAAAAAAAAAAAGAAAAAAAAAAGAAATTGGTAAAAGAACACGGAAAGTATGGATTAGAATTTGAACAAGATTTCAAACAGCATAATGCAGCTTCTGTGTCATTGAAGTGAATGTTGTTATGGTACTGTTGCACAATCTGACACAACTGTTGGCATTCTCCAACCTATGTGGTGGAATATCAGAGCAGGGAAAAAGATGGATACTGGCTGCTCAGTATTACAGTGGTTCCTTGGTCCAGTTGAAACATAGCTGATAAACTCTCTTGTGCCATAAATCTGAAGAGAGATTACTCTACTCTAGCATTCACTACTGCAGGAGGCACAGCCACCAAGTTCCATACTTCAGGACATGAGCTGATTATTTTCTGAATCCAGCAGATTAACACACCCTCTTCAGCACACAGCCTTCTGCTGAGTTCCTTAGGCAAGCTTCAGTCTGATTTTCCAGGACCATAGTTGAAAAGGAGACATTAGAGTACAAAGAAGGAGGAGAATACACTGTGATGAGCCTTGGCATCCTCTTCCAATTGTGAGGACAGAAAAGGAATCATGTTCTAGAGATTGTTCTTACTTCCCTAATGAAGTTAACTTTGCAGGCACACAACAGCACTTGGAGGGAGAAAACCTCAAAATATGTGCAAGTGTGACTAAGATTTTCTAATTTTGTTTTTCTTCTTGACGTGAAATTTTGTTTTGAAAATTTTATTTCTGTGTACGAAGTGCAGACATTTTAAAAGATCAAAGCAAAACAATGTTTTTAAACTACTGAAAAAACACTCCAAGAAATGCAACCTATTTTTCTTTTATTTGGACTAGCAAGTTTCTAGATTTCACTTTTTCATTCCAGTAAATAAAATACCCAGCTTTTTTATTGTCTCATTTTTCATGAGAAAAAGAAACCAGAAAACCCAACAAATCAAACACAAAAAGTACCACCCCCCAAAAACTAAATCACAATAGAAATAAATCTCTCAAATTCCATATAACTGCTAAAGGAGATAAGGAGTAGTAAGGAATTTTTTATAAGAACTGGACTGTCAAAAAGATGTCAGAATAAGGCTTGCAGGCGTTTCCATGGCAAGCGTTATAAAGCACCAGAGAAACAAAAGGAGGGTTTTTTTAACATTTGGAATATTTATCGAGTATTGAGTATATTTATCTGTTCTGAATCACTTTGTGCTTCAGAGGCAGCAACCTCTTGCTAGGTTTCAACAATGACCAAAACAAACTAAATGGCACATTGTGAGCAGTTCCCATTTCAAAACATTTGAAGTTTTTCGTCCTGAACTTGATTCTGCTTAAGTAAATCTCATAAAATCATAAAACATCTTGTAAAAGCTGCATAGAAGAAAAGCCTGTGCTACACTGCCCTCCAAGTCCCTAATTGTGTTCTGTCCCCATGGTCTATGACAAACAATGTCTCCACAACCTCCCAGCCTCTGCAGGAACAAGGAGCCCCAGCCCAATTCTCATGTACTCCAGCAGAGATTGGAGAGGTTTAAATATGGGTCTAACTGTCACTAAGTTTCATTTCACATAAATAAAAGTTTTACTGACATTTAATCACTACTGAGGTGAACAGAGCTAATTTGTTTCTTCCAAAGACTCTTCTCGGTAAAGTCAGAATTTCCAAAATTTTTGTTGTTTGGACAAGAAAAGTGACAAATTGCATGATCTTTCTCATCTTTGTGTGCCAGGAAAGGATCATGGTGAGCAAAAGGAAAGGAGACAACTGTGGTAAACATGGTTTGGAACAAGCTTCTGCTAAGAGTCTTTGGCAACAGATAAGAGCCTTCCACCACAATATCATTATTTCCAGTTAGCAAATTCAGATGTTATGGCTGCTCTCAGGAGACTGCTGTCCTACTACTATGAATCACTAACATCACTGTATGACCTTCTGCAAGTCCAACAGCAAATCTGTTCCTTGCACTGAAGCAGAAAATAAGGCTTCACTGGCCACTCTTCATGTCAAAACCAGTAGCATAAGAAGTGCAAGGTTATTACCATTTATTTACTGTAAGGACCACAAAAAGATCACTTCATTTCTCCTCCCTCTATAATATCAATCTAACATAATTTATTCTCATTTAAATATTATCTGTTATACATTAGGAGCTCATAGCTCCACTTGAGAGCATTGTCACATTGCAATAAATGGCATATTAAATCTTCACTGTACAATTTAAACTTAGACTTCTCTTCACAGCTGCCCCACACTGGATTTGTGTCTGTACAGCAATATTGTGGAGTTATCAGTTTAAGCCAACAGGCCTAACTGAGGCTCCTTGAAGGATAAGGCAGGTACTAGAGAGGATCTTGTGTGCTAGCTGCACATAATTTGCATTTAGTCAGCTAGTTGAAACTGGTATGGAAACTCAGTTGCTCTGGAGAAAAAAATCAGTGGGTTGCATTGCATATTCACACAGCTCTTTCTGCATGGAATCCCCTTTTTAATCTATCTTAACCTCTCAGACTCCCTATTCACTCTCTTCCCATGCAGAATCTTTTATTCCTTGTTTCTGTTTCCTTCCTCCTATTTAAAGACTTTCTCTTCTCATTGTCTGTTTTATCCTAAACTTATTTAGTAACAGCCTTTTTTCTTGTCTTCCCATTCCTGCTCAGCACTGACAGTCACATTTGGTCTTTCTGGTTCCCGGGGTAGCAACTGTTTCTGTTTTCCCACACACCGAGTCACAAAACACTGTACATGTTGCTCTAAGAATCCTTGTGAAATTTTCTGTATTTTTCTCCTCATTCTGTATCTTTTCTGCCCAAAGAAAAGTCAAAAGCAGGTCCCAGCGATCCTGCTTGAGTGATGGGGAGTGATGCTGCTGCATCCAATTTCCTCCTTAGAATTTGTGTATGGTAAGAGATATCTAATAACCAGTTGCTAGGATGGAAGAGGAGCATGTGTAAGTTCCCTCCTTATACTCTTTCTGCCTCTACACTCTGAATTGGAGGGGATATTTACTGAAAAACTGATTTGGAACTATTTGTAAATGAGGCCCAGAATGCAAGACTTTTCACTTAGACTAAAAGGTGAGGAAACACAAAGTGCCCCAAGTCATAGACACACATCTGTTTCCAGCTCCTTCCAGAACTGACAAGGGGCTGCATCATGCTTAGTGCTGCATCCCCACAGAACCACTGCTGATTGAAAGGGACATAGCAAAGCAGCCACATGGTTTTTGTTTATTTCTCTTTTATCAGTCTGTGTCATGGACCTCTCCCACCCCACAAACAATTGAAGTATCAGAATTTCATCTAATGCTTTCCATCCCTTCTTTTCAAAGGCTGTGCTCTCTCAACACCTTCCAGCACATCCGCAGACGAAGGTTCCCCTGGGTCAGCTGCCAGTCTGCTCAAGTCTAAGCCTATCACAACTCTGGCATTAGAAGTGGTCACAGCTGTGGTAGGGGAGCAGGAAGAGAATGATCTGCCTTCTCTGCTTGCTCAAGATCCAGCCAGGAAGCTTAAGGCAAGGTCTACCCCATAACAGCATTTTGGAAAATCTTTTAAAATCATCTTTCTGAGTTTGTTCTTCAAAAAGTACTGACTATTTCATTCTGTGGAACTGTCTTAAAATATTTCAAAGTGTTTATCTGCCACAATAGGGTTATCTCTGAGTTCCAGATCCTGTGCCTGTGTAATTGCAACTAAGTATTTCAGATAAGATCAGGAAGAGGAAAACCAATTTGACCAAGGAGATTCACATTTCAGGTTAAAGACAGGTTGAAAACTAATGTCTATTTTTATATTGAGGAGAATTAACATGCTCATTAGATAAGTGTAAAAGTAAATTAGGTAAAGCGTAAATTCTGGTGTGCATATTTTTTCAGGGAACACTCCTGAAAATCCAATTGTATTAGAGCAACAATAGGGTTTGAGTTTTTTAATGGACCAATCTGTAACTGTCATCAATATTTTATCACTGAGGCACAAGATCAGGCTTTTTGAGGCCTGCCGTTTTCCAAAATCGCTTTCTCTAATGCTTCTGAGCCTTCTACAATCATTAGGAATTATTCTCAAGCTACCCCTGTTTTCCAAGGGAATACTGAATACATCCCAGAGACATGAAGCAATCAGCCAATGGTCAGAATTTTAATTTCTGTTGTCTGGAATGCAAGGCCAGATTTCATATATAATTCTTTCCTTCCTATTTTGAATAGGTTTCATATTTCAAATTGCTTCTCACATACTTTAACCCACATCTAAAACCAAAGTTTAGATATATGTCCAGTGTGGAGATAAAAACATTTATCTGCTTTTTGGCAACTACTGTCATTGAAGCATTGAGATACAGAGATTTTCTTGTATAAGAGAATGATCCCTGTCAAAAACTGGTATAAGGTTCAAGTGGAAAACAAAATCTGTTTCAGGTGTACAGTTCAATGTCTCAGCAGGCCTTGAAAACATCTGTTTTGCTCTTTGGAAATAGCTCATGAATGTATTGTTGGCAAAGAACCACAGGTTGTTACAGACAAGACTTCTGACGTGGCTGCAGCAGAGGGAGCTGTTTTACCGGCTAAGGCAGAGAAAGCAGGTTGGGATTCCTGTCTTGGAAGGTACTAAGGAGCATTTTCAGAATTATGTACATCAATTATTTCCTTTGACAGCTCCCTTATTCTGTTGTTCTAGACTGTGGACTAGTAGTATCCAAAGGCCGTAATTAAACACTGATTTTTGTTGAATATTAACTCCCTACTCTTTCAGCAAATACAATACAATAAAATAAGATGATGGAGTAAGAAATAATGGGAAGTTTGTCTAGAGTGCTCTACCCTACAAGTGAGTCCCATGACATCCAAGGACCTGATACGCTAGATAGTAGCTTTCAAATATCAGCCTAGAGGTGCTCATCACCTCAAAAGGATGGAACACCTTCACAATGAGACCAGGTTCTGCAGGTGTATACATAGTACTGTGATGAAAGTCCAACAGTGATGGGGGATTCTTTGACAAGCTAGAGTAGATAAGGTACAAGAAAACTGAAGTGTATAATGTGCCTGGATCGGTGGTGCTTTTAATCTATCATTTGGATACATTGTATTTATGAAGTCAGAGGTTAGTGGATTTTGTTGGAAGCAGCGTTATTAAGAACAGTAATAGTTCTATCCTGATACTATGCTCCTATGTAGCACATTTGGCACTATTAAATTGTCATGTCATCAATTGATAAAAATCAATTCTAGGATAAAATACAGAGGGATCAGCCAGGATCCCTCTGAAACAAAACAGAAAACAAAACAGAAACAAAACAGAAAAAGACTTGGAAAACAGCTGGAGAGACACTCCTCTTTGTTGAAATATTGCCACATTGCATCCTTGTGATGTCCTCTCCCATTTCTGGGCAACAAAGTAGTACCAATGGCCAAGAATACTTTCTATATATCATGTGTTGGCTGGTAGGATATACCTTTTTTCCTGGAACCAGTCATACCACAATAATCCAGGATTTTTTCTGCACTGCTGCAATACATCTACCTGTGACCGACTGCACATGGGCCACCCAGGAGCTCCAGCTGAATCAACAATGAACAGAAAGTTACCTCTTTCAGAGAAAGGGAAAAAGAGATGAAAACACATTGCACTGGGCTTTCTTGCTATATATTGGTACAACATGGATGCACTTAAAGCCTCTGAGCTTCAAGGAGTCAGTAAGCTACGTACTGCCAGCTAAGGATAATAGCTATCAGTGAAAATGTTTAGGCTCTGTAGGAGAAAATAAAGGTAAGACACAAATCAAGAGTTCATCTAATGGCTTTCTTTTAGAGGTCAGGAGAGTCCAAAGATTTTATGCTCTGAGCTGTGGTGAACTGGAATCACATGAAAATTTTATGTCAGGTGTCCTATTAACAACTAAGAATTGATATTTGAAGAGACTTCAGTTCATAAGAACTGGCAATTTAAATGAAATTCAGCAATATGTTTAATTAATATGTTAAATAAATATAGAAGGGAAAAAAAAGATATTTCAAATAGTTTAGGTTTAAATGAAAAGAAAAATCCTACTTTTCCCTTTTGAAAGTGTTACTTTCAAAGTTACCTTAAGGGTTACATATTTGCAGCAAAATTAAGATATTTCAAACAAATATTATTTGGACCATTTTACGGCATGGCCTCTGGGCAGTGGATGTTCAGAATGTGCTTTTCTTCTCCTCCCACCCTTCCTGACCTCCTCTATAGCATTTCTCCTCCATCTATGGCATTTTCCTTTATGGATGTGAACATGGTGCCAGAATTTCATGTGCTTCCTGCTGCTTGCCACCTACAAAATGGTAAATTGCAGAAACTCCCACATACACAAAATTAATAAGAAACAAATTTGGTTGATCACATATCTTTCTAATAGCATTTTGGCTTAGTTCTTAGGGCAGAATTACGAACAAAAAAAGGACAGACCCAAGCAGCAATGACTACTGGTCTGTACAGCCTGATTCCTGTCTCAGTGTAGATCTGGAAGGAGTCCAGTGGAATCCAAGAACCTGCTTCAGGGACACTACACATAAACAGCTGGTGGAGTATAATGATGCACTTGTGGCTGTGGGCAGCCTGACACCACCTCTCCTGTGAACTAAAACAGAAAAGCTGAGTAGGCTGCACACAGTTTCTCAGCAGTTACCTCCATTGTTAAGATGCTGTTCACAGGTAAAAAATCACTAGCTAGTTCCATTGACAACTCTTTGAAGCCATCTTCTCAGTATATTTTTACAAATTATTGCTGTTTTGATCATTTCCAGCCTGGAACAGAGGCTCAATTTTCACAGAACATTTATGTGTATTACTTAGATCAATCTTTGCTCAGCAAAGCACATCAACATATGCTTAGGACTAAGTATTTCAGCCTTAGCTGGATTTTCAGCTGCCCTAAGGCACGGCCTCAGTGAATGCTGCCCTTTTGCCTACCTGTCATCACAGGAGAGCATTAAAGCCTCTGGCAATTTGAGGTGCTACACACACTTTGTAAACACATAAAGAGAAACAACTCACTCCTGGCCAGACATGTACAGGGAGATCTGTGAGGTGCACACTCTGATATCTGGTACCTGATGAAGTACAGGGCTTGGGGGCTTCCTGGTGTTTCAACCCTCCCTGCATAGCTTCAGATGATATTTTGTCCTAGCAGTCTTGAGCCTTTGAGCAAGTAGTGCTCCAGATTCACAAGCATACTTTTTCTCTTTAGAAAGGTGAACACAAAATATATTTCAATATACTTTTCTGGAATTGGAAAAAAGTGCCTCAAGCCAGACTTCTGCATAGCACTCAGATTTTATATTAGCCTTCATCCCTTGTATGTGAAAAAAAAAGTGTATATGCAATTTCCTTCCTGTATGAAATTGCATCACTGGGGGAATGAAATTAAATTCCTTCATTTCTAAGAAATAATCTGCTTGTATAATTCCCATATAGATCCACAGGTTCTCCTAATCTTAAGTATCATACCTGAGCCTGAACCTTTAAAAAATTAAACTTAATAACAAAACCTTTAATCAAACAAAATAATTTCTGTATTTTAAACATCAGGCCTAGAATTCTGCTTGTATCCACAGATAAATAGGGCATTCTGACAGGCAGCATGTAGCCTACTAGCTCCTAGTTAATCACAGACCAACAGATAAGTAGGATAGAATTTCCATCCTAAAGGGGATTTTTTGCTGCACTCAGTTTTAGAAAAAAAAAATTCTGACAGTATCTCATCTTTAATCAGTACTTAGAAAACACCTCTGCCCCAAGTTTTAATTCGTGCATAATTCTGCTTGCTACCAACTAGACAAATTTTGTGTGTGAAATTTTAACTTTATGATTCTTACACGATTTTCAGGCTAGAATTCTGAAGAGAGAGAACTGGTACCTTTCATTAGTAATCAAAGTTTACAAAATCCTATTGATTATTAAGAAGAGTGTATAAGCACTGTGCTTTTTAAAGATATGTTTTAAATCCACTGCAAATTAAAAAACCCGAATGAAATAGCATGAACACCAGTGGAAAATTTCATGAACAGTTTGTCATTCTAACTCACTTGCCACTTCCAAGCTAAGTCCCCAGCTGTCCCATGCACTCCCATACAATCTTTATCATGACAACTTCCATTCATCATCCTCCAGCTACACATCACTGTTGTGGAAGGAACTGATGATAAAATACAACCTCTCCAAACATACCTTGAGTTCACTGATAGTAGCAACTGTTGATTGCTGGCACTCCCATGGACTCTGAGTAAGAGCTGGCTTTTGTTGCTGCCATCTATTTGAAAGAGGAATCCTTGTGTGTGCACTTCCCACCTTTCTACCCCCAGCACCAATTACATCTCTGCAGTGGCTTCTGGAAAAGCTAGTCTTGAGAGATCAGCTCCATTACCTTGAGAGGTGGTACCACTTCAGATTGTATCCTGCATTAGGAAATTCTTGCAACTGAACCAACTGACCTATTAAATAACCCCAAATCCATATAGGATTTTGGACTGGTCACCTTAGTAAAAGTTGCAGCTGCTCAAAACTTCGCCACAACCTCAAAGAGATCTGAAGATCCTTAGCTACAGAGAGATCAGCTCTAGCAAAGAGGGGCTCAGTGGTACCAGCAAAAGTGTGGATTTCCTTAGATGCAAAGACAGCATCTGGGACCAGGGTTACCTTGACTTTTCAAATGTTTGCAGCTGACAAGCACAGAGGGCCAAAACATGGGGAAATGTCCACAGCAGGGGCAATCCAGAATGCATCAGCTGCTATGAATGGTCCTTTTTTCATTTGCCAGGTAAGAAGCATCAAGTAGAAGGCAACAGTGAAGAAAAGGGTAGTGACCTAATGCTAATATGCAGATTCCAGCAAATAGTAATGAGGGGTGCACAATCCAAGAATAGAAGCAGAACACGGAAAGGGAAAGATGGCCATCCTGGGATACACTGTCAAGATTTGATGAAATATGTTCATGGATATATGCAAAATAGGACTGTAAGGACCTGCAAAGAACACAACGTGGACTAGATGAAGTTGGATTGGTTAAAGTTAGAAAGTACTTCAAGGAAGAATGAGCTCAGGAAGCCCTATTTACTTGCATCAGTAGTTGCATAATAAATATAACAAACATTTATACATATATCTATGTAAATAAATGTATGTAAATAAATGTATGGTGAAAACATTTCACAAACATGTATTTTAAAAATTTTTACAGCAAGAAGATTGACATTTTTATTTTCCTCCCATGCAAACTTTTTTCAGCTAGAAACAACACTCTTCTTGAAAGGTAATTCTATTTCAAAAAAGTCAAATTTAAAGAAGCTTAGAAGATGAGACACATTATTTGATTTTAAAATATTTCCACCTTTTATAATTAATGTTAGAAAAAATGCTGAAGGTGGGGGGAGGCAAGACAAATTTTGGCTTTGTGTCATGGAAATCACCCCCCAAAAAAAATTCACAGGCCTAAGCAAGTTGAGTTGAACAACTCTTATTTGTTCCTGCAAAGTGTACTCCAGTCGTTTTTTACCTTAGCAAATGGGTTTCTTCAGTAGACAGTATACAATGCTACCTGCTATCATGCATCACTGCCTCTGTACCTGAACCCTGACAACTACATTTTATAAGTGGATCTTTATACTTGATTTCTGTAAAACCACAGCATCTCTTTCCCTTCCAGGCTCAATAAACAGCTTAGTCAAGGTTTTGACTATCTGTTTCATTTAATTACATATGCCTTGATTTATGGTTCAGGAAAGACTGTAAATGAGGACATCACATTTGCAATCCAACCTCAAAATGTTTTCAAAAACAGCAACAAAAATCCTCACATGAAGTCTTATGAAAACAATCCCCAGGGAACCACATACAGTGCAGTCTGGTCGGCTTCTGTGTTTATTAAACAGGAGAGATGAATGGCAGACTTTGATTTTTTCCTAGGTGTGCAAATAAAGAGTATTAGATTTGCTTATCCCAAAATGTTTACCATCATCTGTCAGTGCTGGGAGCTGAACAGGTCACTCTGTGCCCCAGGGGAGGCACGGGCCTGGAGATGTGAGGCTGAGCTAATGTGGCTTGGCAGAACTACATGGTACCAGAAGGGCTGAAGGCTGTGGACTCTCAATTAGCAAGGATACAAGGCATCAGAAATCATAAACTAGTTTCCAGGTGCTCAGTAAACCTACCTCATTCAAACATCAGAGATTCCAGTGAGCACATAAAAATACAACAAAGAAAGAGAGGTAAGACCCCTTAGGAAATGAATACCAAACGCTCTTCATAGCACACCTGAATTTTGGAGCCATTAAAGGCAAACTCTGCCTGGGGCTCCATATTTATCAAGTGTCCTATTATATTAATAGTGGAAGAAATTCTGTCTTAAAGCTTTCTGTTCCTTAAGTGATTCAGAGCCAATGACATCCAAAACAGCTGCAGATCTGGGACTGCCTGCACCCAGAGCTGTAGCAAGGCACCTTATGCACTCTCATGTAACACTCCCAGTGTATGTATGGACAAAAATCTCAGGCAGGAATAATTTCAAATAATTAATCTCATGAACAATTATAAGGGAAGTTCCAGGATATGTGGTAAATATGGAGAAAGAGTCCTGCAGGATATATAATCTTGCATTATTTGAAGCATATTTTGATTCAAAGATAGGAAAACTTAAAAATCATGTGGGTCCACTATGGTAATTTATGCAAGACAACACAGTTATTCATACAACAACCTTACAGTATATGGTTAACCTGTAGTTTTACTTTAAAGTTATGATGGATTTCAAATACTTGTCAGTGACAAAGAATCCAGCGTACTTTTGGCAAATTATTGCAGTAGGAAATTATATTCTGTTCCAGAAACTGTTAAAATATTTTTATCAACAGATTAAACAGAAATCTCTTCCTCTTGTAGGTGTTTTGTTTTAACTTCAATAAGATTAATTGAGATTTTGAGCATCTTAAAGCCTTTCGATCTAAGGCAGGTGCTTAAGTCTTCCAATCATTCTTTTCAAACTGTAAAGGAGTGTAAAAAGAGACACAATAGTATTGAACCAATAAGCACAAGAACTAGTCACACTTGGAGCTCGTCAATACATTTACTTTCTTTTCCAGGTACAAATGTTGTGTTGGGTGTTACTGATTCACCCTCACACAGTGTAGTGGTCAAGGTAAAACACCAAGCAGGAAGTTCAGGTCCAGGGTAGAATTTCTGATCAAACTGCAAAAGCAGCCTTTAGCACAGGCAGCACTCTTTAATGGGGAAGCAAATGCATAAAGGAAAATGACACAGAAGTTTCTGCTCTAGGAAAACCAGATCAGTGATATGAACTTGGGTGTTCTAAGCCCTTGGTACAGTTTTTTTGATAGACTATTCTGGAATGTTTCATTTGCATAGCAAAAAAAGAATTTGAAATATCTATTTTAAAAACTGGAATTCTTATTTGCCAATCAGCTCCAGGTGTTTTGGGGAATGCTTCATTAGGTAATATTACAGAAGAACAGAAGCAATAACCTTCCCTTATCCTACTTGCCATTCCTGTGACTATATTTGGGCAGCAAGCAGGGATTCAAACCAAAAGTTTAAAACAACTCATTCCAGTCAAAGGTTTTCTCAAGAAAAATGTCCTTTCTATGTGTCTTTCTAAAAATCAAATGCACTGTTTTTGTCTAGGTCACTCTGCACTAAATCATTGGGCCCACATCTCCCCCAGAAAGACCGGAGAGGAATCTGATCATTCCCACAATGGCTCACTCACCCCTAGGCTGACAGGAAAACTTAAGCCCTTTTCATGAGGCTTATGAAATGGTTTGTGGGCAGGAGGTGCAGAATAGAGGCCAGGGAGTGTGATGGCCAGGGTAAACCTGCAGCAGTGCCAAGCAGCTCACTATACCCAGTGCTGTGCAGAGGCTTTGTACACAGTTGTCTGGAGATGGAGGCACCCTGCTTCTGTTCTCACACACTCTTTATTAAATGGGCTTTTGTTAAGCTTATAGTTAAGATTAATGCATCTCAATGAAGTACCAGCTCATTGATTCCACATTTGATGGGTAAATTTCAAAAACCAGACAAATAATTAGGATATCTCACCCCCTACAACTTAATGTCTTTATGAAGTTGAAAGAAGTATTCAATAGCAAACAACTGTTGCTTATACTAAAGTTATTTCCCATAAATTGAAATACTTTTGATTCAGATATACAGGCAAAATGTGATTTAAGGCACTGATTACTCTGAGATAGGAAAAGCTCATTTTACCAATCCCTTAATATGACCCACAGTAAAGCAAAGGCTTATGCAAACAACATCTATTTAGGATTTGCGTTCATACCACCTTTAGGCACAGAAATGTTTGGATCTAAAATTCTGTCCTCATCTCTGTTTCTTACCTTATGAATGACACAGAACCCACACTGGAGCTAAGCTCTTACACCATGCACACCTCCCCTCTCCCAGTTATGGCAAGAGAAACCTGGGTAATGGCTTTCTCTGTTCTATGTCTGCCTACCATCAGGAGCTATTTAACTTCTAAAAGCCTTTTTTGTTTCAAAGCAGCAATGATAGTAACATAAGGTGCCTTCAAAAGCAGACTGCCATTTCAGGTGAATGCCATCAATTGCTGCATTTCATACTGGGCCATAAAACAAGAACAGCAAAAGTATATTATCACAGGACTTACAAATCTGAGGCACGTTTGTAACTCTTGCAGGAGGAAAAACCATCATTTTCAGAAGACCAAGATGCAAAGAAAATAAATGCCAAACTTGTGTTCAAAAGCACTATAGTTCTTCTGGTTGTTGTGAAAAGCCAATTTCATGATTTTGTGCAGTTTGATTTCTGATTTGGGGATTTGATAACACTGTATATATTGTCACAGTAAGGAATGGAAAGTAAATTCAAGTAAAGATCTCTTTTTCTTACTGAGCTTCTGTGTGCCTTAGAGAGGTCACCCTCAGCATCCCTGCCAATGGATAGTCTCTGTTCTACCCCTGACTCTGCTGCCTGTAACCTCTATGGCTGGATCAGCTGCTGATCGAACTGCAACAAAACATCAGAACAGGTTGCTTCCCCCAGGAATATGCTGGAGACTGGCATGCTATTCCAAAACGTATAGCTATATCACTTTCCAAACATGCTTTCCAAGAGCCTGAGGACTCTATTTGGTTCAATAGCCTGTTAGAGGCCATGCAGTAGAGTTTACCAGACTTTACATAGAACTCTAAGACCTTAGCTCAGTCTGTCTGATTAGTAGGCCAGGGGAAAGTGGGGAGGGGGAAAAAAGGACTGAAGAAATGTCATAAAATACCCTTTTCTCTCCCTCACCAAGTACTGCAACTTTGAAACAGCTTGTTCAAATAACTTCAAAATTCAGTAAAATTCTCAACTGCCTTCAGCCCACCCATGTCACATTTGAAACTCAACAGAGCAAGAAGGAAAGTCCTTTAGCAGAGAAGTAAAAACTGGATTTATAGACGAAACTGGATTTATAGAAGAAAGCAAATTTTGCCCTCACATAAAGAGTGCAAGATTGTGAATTAAACTTACAGAATGGCATTCTGTAATTCATTAATTCTGAATCATCGGTATATCTTCCACAACAAATAAAAAATCAGAAATTGCAACCGCTTCTACCCACTTACTTTCTGAAGAATAGCAAGTGGTTGTTTCTACTTCCAAGATCCTGCAGTAGAAATACACAAGATGCACAGAGGAAACCTGTATTCACTTCAGTTTAAATCCAGGCACAGGAACACCAAGTGAATCATCACTGAAGGAATGGAATTAAATTCAGATATCTTTAACCCTGTGACTGAGATTTGTCTGCTCATTTGTATCGGTGCATTTGTAATCTTTTCCTTCATATTAGTCAGCATCTGAGCTATAGCAATTTGAGATCTCTTGATGAAAAAGTTGGCAAACTAAAAACATATTTGTATGCTACAGTGGAAGCATATATTATCAAAGGGTTAGAAAGCATTACATGCAGATTATTCAGAAGTTATAGCATTTCTCACAATTCCTGTTGATTCAACTTTTGAGAATGCAGTGAACTGATTTTTTGGGGTATTGCAGGACTTACATGAGTTGAAACTTTAATAAAGTTTCCAGAGGGATGAATCCACTCCCCTTTTGACCCTAAAAATATCTGTAACCTAACAACTACACAAAACAATAGTGAAGTGTGACTAAACGTGAATGGCAATGTACTGCTGACAAGCTCTGACCATTAACATTTTTCTTTCTGTTTAACTCAGCAGGCGAAAGGCAGCTAACAGAAGCTGTCTGCTGTTATGAGCACTCAGAAGCATTTCATTGTGAGCAAGCAAAAGAAAATGAGTGCAATTCCCTCTCAGATTGCTACTTTCTAGGGTTTTATTATTTCTTTAGAGATTAATTGTGGATAAATGCAAGCAGCATATTTAGAAACAGGACTCTTTCTTCTGTTGAGATCTTTGGAGCCTGCAACCCAAGCAGGTGAAATAATTGAGACACTCAAGGCCAACATCTGTTGTGCAATTGTAGTAATATGATTAGTTTTGCCATGGTGTTACTAAAGGAAGAATGTAGTTCTTTTATAGCTTAATTGATCACATTTAGATGTTTGGTGAAGTCTGAATGCAATTGGAAAGTTTCTTCAGGGGTCAAAAGTGAGCTCCCCTCACAGTAGCATGTAGCATCATTATTAACTGATGTGCTGAACTCCCTTTAGGCTTCAGCATGGTGTGGGGAGGCGACGAATTCACCTTTCCTCCTCTCTGGGGGAAATTACCAGTTACTCTGTTCTCATGTAAGTGGTGTGTCCTGCTTTGCTTGCAGGACAATGAGCCCTGCTCAGTTCTCTGCAAAAAGACTTATAGGTGCCTATATTCAGGAGCTGATTTGTGGCATGGATGGATGGATGGATGGATGGATGGATGGATGGATGGATGGATGGATGGATGGATGGATGGACAGAAGAACCTGGGCACTGTCTAGAATACAAACCTCTGCTTCAGAGAGCTCTGTGCTAACACTTCCAGTTGGTTACTCTTGTGTGGCTTCCAGCTCCTAGCACTGCTTGTTTTGATTCCCATTCTAAAACATCTACATTGGCCTACTAGGCACCAGGAGCCTTCACACTTAACATTAAATTGTGGATTCAATCAAGATCTGTGAATTCTTTCTGTGCCTTGATCTCCTACAGTCTGTGAAACAGTGGCTGGTTTTTACTTTCCTCTGTAATGTTACAGAATCAGTCAACAAGAACTATTCCAAACAAGTCAACCAGATAATAAAGGGACATTTTTACAAATATTGCTACACATTTCTCTGTCTAAGGTATGACAAGAAACAGATTAGACTAATCCTTTGGCTGCTGTAAATCAATGTTACTATTAAAATTGATGCAGATTCTCATCTGACGAAAACCTGGCTGGTAAGATCAATTAAAACAATTATTGTAGGAGAGAAATAAAGATTGTACACCAGCATCCAAGTATAAGAAAACCTGTTCTTGTAAATGTCATGTTGGAATTATTACTGAAAGATTCTATGGTACTTAAATATAAAGGGGCACTTTTAAGAACAAAATTTAAGTAAAGAAAAAGCAAAGCCCATGCTCAGTGAATTATGAAGAGTCCGTGAAGGGTGGTAAGTGTGAGAATCCAGTCCCTGCTCATAGAAAGAGCTCTACTGTATGTTCCTACAAATATTGATGTTTGAAATCCAAAGCACATGTGATGCATTAGTGTGAAACAGCGATTACATACATGCTGCTCTCTGCCCTGCAGTTCAGGAAAAGTCCTTATGTAATGAAGAACTGAAAGACTTATGAGGGAATCCAATAGACTGTTATCGTGTAAAAATACCAGTGCTCTCCAAAGTCAACTCACAGTTCCTCAAATGTATGCCGGTGTGTGTTTTGTTTTCCAATAGGCCTGAGAGAGAAGGAGCTCCATTCATGTCAGACCCTGTTAATCTCATACCTCCAGCTCAGTCTGTGTGAATGGAACAGTGACTTGGGAAACCACTGCTTTTCTTTCCAGTCAATTCTCAAACACATAAAACCTACCACAGGAGATCCAAACACACTCAAACAATAACAGGCAATTTTGCCAATTACAGAAACTACTTATGGGCAATAAGAAGGGAACTTTTCATCCAACTCTGATTTTGGGTGTTGGAAAATTAAGAATGATTTCTTGATATTTCCTTCATCTGTTTTGGCCAGTAGCTTTCTGAATCCTGACAGTTTTCATCATACACTATCCAAATCACTGGATATAAGGATTTAAGAATTTAAAAACAAAAACACAAGCAAAATGCAACAACAGAACTCTAAGACTGTATAGTCCTAACACATTATAGATGAAAATTATTTTATTTAATGGAAATCCAAAAACTAGGACCAAGCTCAGAGTTTTTCATAGGGAAAACTCTGAGTTCAAGATAAGATCTTTAAAACTAAGCAAAAGCTCTCATTAACTTCATGGCAACTCAATAACAGTTGTGACTTCCTAAGTGTTTAATTGGAACTACTAATTTAATATATTCTTCAGATCTAGAAAATGCTTACTTGCATGACCTTGGGATTGTTTTATCCACATGCCTTATGCTACATTTTAAAATCCTACTAACCCTAAAGAATATTACTGCTATAGAAATAATACCTCTACTTTTGAGAATTTTTCAGGAATTGTGTGCAAGTCCTTTGTTCTGATTCAGATCTCCAGTAAGACATGATTGGTATTGTCTCCTGCAAACTTTAATACACTGTATAAATTGTGCCATCAATATCACAGGGTGCTAT
This sequence comes from Certhia americana, assembly GCA_018697195.1. Taxonomy (NCBI): domain Eukaryota; kingdom Metazoa; phylum Chordata; class Aves; order Passeriformes; family Certhiidae; genus Certhia; species Certhia americana. The sequence goes on from CM031862.1 coordinate 18,011,699, forward strand.
AATTCACTGTTTCTGTAGCCAAGCTACTAGTACTATCTGTGCTTCTAGACCACCTGTGCATCAGTAATGTGGTGCTAGTATGGAAAAGTCATTGGACACCTGGGATAATGTGGCTGCTGACTCATACCAAGATGGAAATATGGAATTAAAAAAAAAGAGTACTTTATATTCCATTCAAATAGATTGAGTATGCTTTCATTGAAGTCTCAATGTGGAAACTAATCTGTCTTTATTTCCAAATGGCTTTTGTGAAGACTTTTGTGACTTTTTATTTTTTAAGTATCTTATTTGTAGCTCAACAGGACATTGCTAAGTCACAGTGCTCCTGCAGAAGCAGCTGCTTGATCACACCTTTTTGCAAGAGGAAGGGGCAATCTGTGTTACTGTTGCATTCAAGGACCACAATGAGTATGTCATGTCAGAAGACTTACACAAATAAAAGCTTTGAGAAGTCCTGGCTTTCATTCTGCTACTCCACAGGCCTCCAATTTCTTCAAGACTGATCTTTATGGCAGTTTGTACATATGATTACACGTCCAAAGAAAATATTCTTTTTAATTCTTGCAAATCATGTAAAAGCAGAGGGCTAAAAAATGCAGGATGGCACAATCCACTCAATAAATTCTCCTACTGAAATAAGATTGCTATTCTGGAATTTTAATATATATATATATATATATATATATATGCTTTTTTTTTGCTTTGCTTCTTCTTTTTTTTTTTTTCTAAGAGCAAAATTAACTCTCCTTTCAATTGCCAATATGTAAAAATAACAATTACTTGTACAGAGCCCTGTGGAAAATTGGTTTGGTATAAAAAAATACTGGAACATTTTCCAGTGCTGGGAAAAAAAATATGTTATATACAACAGAAATTATGGTATTGACATGGGACTCTCCAGAAAAGATTTATATAGCTTCATTCCTCAAGAAGTCACAGTTGTCTTAAAGTCCCATCTGGGGCTCCACAAAAATCACAGTGCTTCTGGTCGTGCTTGAAGTACTGTATGCCAAAAAGAAAGAATGCAGAAAAGGAATGATCAGAGCAGAAAGTAATCATCTTTTCTTTGACAGCAAAAAGCAATTGTAAATTTAAAAAAACTTGCTATTACAGTTGGCTTATTCTATAAAGCACAAAAATTTCATAATCCTCATAATTTGCCCTGGATGTTCACGGTCATCTAACTGTTTCTGAAAACCTAGTAAACTTTCAGTCTCTACAACATCTGTGCCAATGAGTTCTTCAGATCAATCATCTGCTATGTAATTTTTACTGTGTTGACTCTTGATCCCTGCTTTCAAAGAAGTGTGCAATATATTTCCACTAACTTCTTCCCTAAACTTTTGCCAGGCCTCTCCTTGCTCATTGCCTCTTGAAGTTTACAAGTCTGAGATCTTACAGCTACACCTAACTGGTTTTTTGGGTAGCTCAGTTTGAGTTTGCAGAAGTTCCTTTTCTGGTTTGTGTGAATTGTCTGTCAGAATAAAAATTAATCATGAACAGAAATTAATCATGTGTCAGTCTGTGTCCAAGGCCTTAGTTAATTTACAGCCAATTAGTTTACAGCCAGTGGGTCACTTCACCAGAACTGAAATAAGAACTAATATATAGCTTATGTGGACAACTGGGTTGAAGTCTTGCCTGAGGCAAGCATGACACTATATAGTCCAGCCACTCCATATATTAAAAGACCTCCAGCCTTATAAGAATAATTATTTCGAAAAATATATTTAAATTACTTGCAAATAAAGCATGAATTTCTGTGGACAAGAGATAATCAGAAAAAATAGGACATGTTTCCAAAACATTTTCTGCAAGTTCCTTACCCATCTACTACCAGAAGAAAGTGAAAGGAAGACCTGGGAGCCTGGGAGATGGTAAAGAAGAAAGAGCTCTGAACAAGTAACTAAAGATAGGCAGACTTCTAGGAGCATCAGTCAGGAAAATAGTGATGAGGAGAAGTACTTTGAGCAAAGCAAGGTACAAGACTGTGGTGCCAAGATGAAACTGTTTTGTGAATTGGAGAACATAAATTGAGTAGGACCATTCTGACAGAAACTCAATATTTCTCAAGTGTGGAAGCTATTTGTGGACTTAAAGAATACCTCTTTTGAGTTGGAAATGGGAAATATTTGGCTTAGGAAACCTTTCATGTTCTTTCTCTTTTGCCTTCTGCAAAGTCCCATTAGGGTACTTCTTCCCCTCAGCACCAGAATAACATTCTGCATATGACATCTGCCATTTTCTATAGCTGGGCATCCCTTAAGTGTCTTGCTTGATCCTGACCCAGAGCCTTCAGGTCTAGACCACTATTCTCCAACCTACAGCAAAGGGTAATGACGAGTGCTTGGTGACCTATATCTTAATCACAGGCAGAAGTGTTTATTGTAGCTAGTACAATACAGGCCTTTGTAGAGGCTCACTGCTTCCCTACATGCTCACCCTACAGTAACAGGAACTGCTCCAGCCTTATTACTGCTACTGTCATCATCTGCTCTAGGTGGGTGGCCCTAAAACTTCCAGGGACCTTGTGTCTGTAGCTAGGAAAAGCTTAGGTCTCCTAGCTACAATACTGAAGGCTTTTAGTTGCATTATAGCTGGCAGGAGAACTTCCTGCTCTGGCTACTGCAAGATGAGCTGAACATCCTTTTGCCCCTTACAAGCCATGGAGACAATCGCAGTGCACTGGGCAGCTCACCAGTCAAAGAGTTTCAAAGCCAGGATCTGAGTGGGAGCTGACAGAAATGGAAGGAAGAAGAGGCTGGTGTGATTATTAGGACTATTAGAGCCTGCCCCTTCTGAATCTATGCACGTGCCTTAGAAAATGCTGCCATCTGTACTTTAAGCTCCTAGGAGATAAGCAGAGGAAGGAGGGGTTTTATCACATGTGCTGCAAAGCCTTTGAAAAGAATGAAAACAAACTGTGGTGCTGACTTCGTCTATGAAAAACAGCAAGGTCTCAACCGTGCCAATATTTTGTCAAAAAATATTGAATGAATTAGTGACCGTAACGTTTTCTAATGGCTTCCAAACAGCAAAACAGATTTAGGCATAAATAAAAATCCTCTTTCTTTATTAAATCCTTATATGGGAAGTTTCATAGCAGAAAGAATTCTTAGCATTGGAGCCAAAAGGTTGGACCTTTGCAGAAAGAGAAACTTTTGTATCAGATAAGGCACAAAATACAAAATTGTCAGTCCACAATTCAGGTCTCACCTTAAGGCCAACTGGAGTTGCTAAATGGGTACCAGTGAGGTTTCATTTATGGAAAGCAGATGAATGTTAACACTTGGTATGGTAACTGTATAGATCAGGATTGTGTCCCCCAGCCTCCAAGGTAAGTTTGCAGGGGTCTCTAATTTGGCTTCAGTCTTCCTTTGTCAGTCAAAACACACAAAGTAATTCACATGGTGATTTGATCTTCTGAGCTGATCTCCAACCAGCTTTCTTCCATCTTGAAAGTAGTATTCCATGGCCTCCAGTGTTAATCGTCTCTCCAAGAATATTTTAGGTTTGTTAATTCTGAGGAGTCCATTTAAGACAATAAATATACAATAGTCCGTATTCTTTCTTCCACCTTAACACCTATACAGAAGACCCTTTCTGATTTAGTTACTCAGTCATATAGTTGTCTCCTCCCATGAAAACAGGTATTGATGTTCTAAATGTACAGCTCAGGTATTCTTCAGTTCCTCTCAACTTTTCTCTCACTTTGATTGGTGGACTTTTATCTTCAGCTTTGATGAAGCCTGCAATCCCAGATGAGGAAACAGCTTATCTTGATATGAACTTCATATTTTGGATATAGGACAGGATAGATACTTAGAGGAAAAACTACACACACATTGTGTACAGTTGGAGCACAGGAGATTTAATTTACAATTCTAAAATATTCTGAAATATCAAAACTAAGACAATATTTCAAAGCAGGTTTTTTTTTTTTTTTTTACTCTAAGCTGTACAAGGTGATCAGTACCAAATATTTTACAGCCATTGGGCATATCAATACCCAACAGTTTTTTTTGATGCATACAGGACTTTGCTAAAATTAGCTGTTAGAAAAGAAATTTCACATGCTAAATGTCTGCCAGAAAAATATTATTTTATTTTGCACACTGCGCTGCAAAAGATAAGAAACTCCCAACAACAAAAATAGTGAGAGATATTGCTATGTGCATGTTAAGTATATTACAACTCTTTTTTCAGAAGATTCTGCTGAAAATAGATTTGAAATACACTGAGTATTCATCATATACACATCTCATGTCAGAGATGAGCCTTATCTTTCTACCTAATATCAATTAAAACTTGGCCGAATCCAAAGTCATTGGAGGCAAAACAGAATGTTTGCCTACGCACAGTAATGAGGTATAGCTATGGTGAGTATATTTAAAATGAGGGATTCAGGAGCTGGCCAAAATTACTGGTTTAGTCTACTGGCTAAAAGATAAAATCTGAGATTAAGGGAAACATTCCCCTTTTATCTACAGGGCTTAATTGTGCCCAGGGACATAGAATCATAGACTTACAAAACCATAGAATCATTTAGGTTGAAAAAAGACCTTAAAGATCAGCAAGTCCAATCATAAACCTAAATCTGCCAATTCCAACTTTAAACCATGTCCCTAAACTGCCACATACACACATGAAAACAGCCTGACTTAAACAAAAAGAGAAAATTATGCCTAGAAATACCCCAAAAGACAAAGGCATGTGGACAAGGAAATGAGGACCATGAAGGAGAAAAGTAATGATGATGTGATAATGATGATAACAATGATGATGATGATGATGATGATGATGATATGGGAAAGGGAAGTCCAAGCAAATCTGACTCTTGGAGTGATCAACAAGCAAGAAGTACCTGTAACCAAATTTTCCACAAATCACTGTTCCTTTCATGTCAGCAAGCATCCTCAAAATACTCTGGCTGTTTGTGGATAGAGTTTTGGTCATTACTGGCTTGTTTTGTTCAGATTTTATCCTTATTACCATTGGCATTTAAAAAAACTGCCAACGACATTTGGAAGAAGACTACATGTAGTCTCCAGGGGTTGCAGAGCCAACTATCATGAAAGGATGTGAACGCTTGGCTCAGACCTCTGCTTGCCCACCTCTGTCTTACTTTGCTGTGTGCTCCTACAGCTGCTTTCAGGAAATAGATCAGTATTTCCCTGAAGGAACTGGAATGAGCACAACAATGAAAATTCCAGTAAACAGCATGCAGCTGCCTTCAAGTGTGTGGGCACCTAAATTTTAAATTAAAGAAAAGCAAACTTTGGCCAGGTAAAAGAGTCTGCTAGTTCCTCTCCTCTTTCCCCAGCTAAATTCAGTAGTAGTTGTATGCATGCAAGAGGCCACAAAATCCAAGACTGAAACAGAATCCAAGATATTCAAACCAATTGTTTCTAACTGTTCTACTGATGCCTAAAATAACTAAGAATCAGTTGCACGCTTTAGCTTTAAAAAGTAGTAGTCCGCTCCCAAGAGTTATGGGTTTTTTTCTTTAAGGTGTCTTTATCCTTCTGTTTTCTATTCCATGGAGCTCTGATATTCCTAACCTGTTCATGTTATGACACTTTTATGGTCAAATTTTAAGCATTTGCTGTGGCAGTGTCCTAGCATACATACTGCCCTGCACTCACATATGGTCAGCTTGAACCCTGGATATGCAGATACCTGATCTGTTTTTTAGAAACTTGTTATTTGGACAAGATTCTGACAAACTGGAATGTCAGCCTAGGTTTTTTGGCAGAGTGCCTCCGTTTTCTGTATCCGTAAGAGGCCTTACTTTCCCAAGCTCCTTGTCCCACTGGTAGTTTTATAAAAAAGCTCAGCATGTCCCTGGAAGTTCACAAAGCCTTCTTCATTCATAAACAAGTTGCTTGCGAGCCCATGAACAGAATAGCTCTATCCGTGACGTCTGATTGACCTTCAAGAGCTGCACACATGACAGAAAAAATAATAATAATAAAAAAGGGGGCAGAAAGTTTAAGGAAATAGACAAATGAAGAACAAGGGACCCATCAGTGTGTTAGTAATGTGGTGAATGCAAGAATTAAAGATATAAATATCATGACGGGCTGTATTTGCATTGCCACAGTCTGTTTAAAAGAAAGAACCCCAGAGCTAGGAACTGATGCCTCCTGCATCCCTAATGGCTTCTATATAAAAATTGTCATTTTCTTTGTATGATTAAAATAAAGAGCATCAGCAAAATAAACTTTCCCTTCCTACATGTTTCTTTTAATGACTCTACTGCTGATAGAAGATGCCAGTTTAACAAGTCTGCAGACAGAGGCCTTCTGTCTGCAGAATAGGTACAAGACAAGCCGTGGCAGGGAGAGGGTCTCTGCCACACACACGGCTGCCTCAGACCAGCAAGACCACCCCAAGAGGGAAAGGAGAATTCAGTCCTTGGCCTCCTTACTGTCAGCAGCAGCCTGGGAGCCAATCAGTGCCCTTTGCCAGAGAAGTTCCAGGCAGTCTGATGTCTGAGCACTTGTCACTAACATGAAGTTAACAGTTCGTTTAGCTTCATTTTCTACTGGGTGCTACTGACAGCTGCTCCTGAGAATGCACAGCATGTCAGTACTGGTCTCTACCACATGGGTCATCAGGCAATTGCCATTTCTAGTTATTCCATTAGTCACCATTCCCTGTCATCTCCCTGTTTTATCCTCTCCAACAAACTCGCTTGCTCTCTGACTCCATAGGGAAATTTTTGTCCCTTTTTCTTTCCATCTGGCACTTTTCTTATCTTCCAGTGCTGCCTTTCCAGTGGAATCCCAACAGAGCAACAAGGACTTCCTTCGGTTTAAGTAGCCAACAGCTGACCATCACCCTCTTTCTTCTTCACTGAATTCTGTGCCCTCACATTTCTAACTGTTCATTTTGAAAGTCAGAACTTCTAATTTCTTTCAACTCTGCAATGCAAAGCTTCTGACGGCAGATGGTAACTCAGCCACCTCCCAGGTACCTGCTTTGTGATACTGAGTATAGAAGAGATACACGTTCTCTCTTCTCTCCCACCGGATCTCATTTGTTAAAGTGCCAGAAATGATGTTATGAACTTTTATTTAGTGCTAAATCTCATCACTGAGAAACATGGTGACTTAAAAGACCATCAGTGGAACAGAGTTCTGTTCAGACTAAGGCTGAACACAAGCAAGGATCACAGGCTACCTGCCCCTAGGAGGCCTTATAATATATTAACTTCTGCACCAGATGCTGCATTTCCAACTGACTTAAAAAAAAATCATCATTTTAGGTAGCATAACTGATAGTTCTCCATCAAGATGCCTGCCAGTCAATCAGTCACAGAAACTAAATTAGGCTTTCTTACTCTAGAAGTAGTTATTCCACTTTAAGTGATGCTGGCAAGTGTCTACAGAGGAAATGCTGACAATTTCCTAAACTATGAGTGTTCTGTGGGTAAGCAAGAACTTTCACCTTTAGGAAAGTGAATCCAAAATATCTCAGCAGTGTGTTCATCACAATAAATTATCTTTCATGCTCTGAAGGCTATAGGCAAGTCAGGTAGCGAGGCAGTGAAAGTGAGGTTGGTGGATACCTCACAAGACTTAGACCATGGTCTTTGGTGCTTTGCTGGTCTCTAGAACTGTAGGCACAGTAAATTTTCCTTCAGGCAAACTTGTTGCTATTGAGATTTAGCCAATGTGTGGCTTGTCTAAGAGGGCTAACATACACCTGACTGTATTCTTTGGTACTACTCTCAACAGTCGTGTTCCATGCTGCTACTTTCACTTACCCTGTAACAGGGTGGCCACATCTGAACTCTTCATTGCTAACTGCTAACTCTTAAACCACTCATGAACTGTGTAGGAGAACTCCAGGTGATGCAAGTGAAACTATGCTAAGAACTTTTCTAAAACTCCACTAGCACAGAGAACAGTTCTGGTGCTGAGGAGCACATCCTGGCAATGTTTACGAGTAGATGAAGCCTCCAGGGACCATTTCTATTGCTATCTTTGCTGGGCTCAGGCATCATTAGTAAAAATGACAATGTCTGAAAGTTTTCCAGCTGGAGACATGGCTCCCAAGTACATGAACATATTCCCTTTACTGTTAACAGAGATTTCTATAAGACATAAGAATATAATAATTTTCAGGCTACAGCTAAAAGAAACAACCAGGTGTTTATCCCAGTCCTTATGTCTTTGGTTCAAGACTAATCAGCTTTATGCAGGCGCTCTTAGGTAACTTATCTTTGTTTACTGACATTGATCTTCTATCAATATAAATTAAGACACTCTCATACAAAAAATACAGTTATTAATTTTTAGCAGACTTATTTTCTCTGAAACTATACCAACATTGATGGGATTTTTGAATGCAAGTTGAAGGCAGTTTAGAACAAGAAGCATAAAAGGAGACCTTTTTTCAGATTAATTAGCAGACCTAATTTCAGATTAATTACAGTATTTTACAAAGTCATTTATAACTGCTCTAGAACAAAATCTAAATATTCAAAGGTGTATAGAAAATGGAAGCACTAAGGCAGCTGCATAAACAAAGAACATTGTTAAAAGTTGGAAAATGAAGAATAAATTTGCAAAGGAAGCAATAATGGATCATCACTGTCTGTAGATCTTAAGGAAGTTCTCACCGAGTAAGAGTAAGCAATTTTAATCTAGGCAATTCCATAGATGAGTATATAATATGATGATATACTACAATTGCTCCATCCCTCTCTTCTGGCAGATCATGTTCTGATCTTCAGATCTGGTAAAGCCCAGAATATTCAGGAAAACTCCTATTTTGGGAAGGCCTTCATGCTCTGAAAGTCTAGATGCAGCTATTATTGCTTGTCGACTGAATGGGGAGTTCCCAGAAATTCAGCTGCCAGGCTTCTGGCTTCTCTGATGTCAACAAGAACCTCTGGACATCATCTGCTTGGTTTAGAGAAGGTTTCCTGACACTAGCTTGCCCCAGAAAGCACAGCAATACCTCAAACAGAATCACTACCCTCAAGAGTGCTTACAAAACCAAAACTTGTGGGGTTTTTTCCGCATTTTATTTTATTTCCCTTCAATAAAGCAATTTTTTCCTGTTTTCAGCATCCAATCACACCAAACTTCAAATAGTCTTGTTAAGTATTAATTGCAGGCAAATTTGGTGATATTCTCATATCTTCTAATCATCCAGTAGAGACAATAATGCCTTATCACTGATATACAAGAAATTGAATTGATTTTCACTAACATCCCTTCAATGTCACATAGAAGAAAGGCAAATAAAACCTGGTCTAATTGTCTGAACTTACCACTGATGCCATCAGCATCCCATCCAGACATAAACTGGAATTCCCAGGAATTCTGTTTCTTCTATGAATAGATTATTGAAAGCTCCCTGACACACGGAAGAGTCACCATCTTGGATATTACAAAGTTAAAAGTCTCAGAAACAGATTTTAAACACTTTTGTTTGTGCAAAACACCAGAGAATATCATACATAGTCTCAAAAGACATCTAAGTTCTGGAGTGTTTTAACTGCATATAGAATAAGATGCTAGGTTAACAGCTACTCCCAGTCAGAACACCAATATTTTAACAATTCTTTCCACTCATCATTTTACACAATCCTCTTCTGCTGATTGTGGTTGGAAAAATTAAGTTGCTGCAATTCACAGTGTTAGTTTTATACTTGGCTGAAGTCTGGTTTGTAGCTTCTTGGCATTTTTTACTATTACTGGAAGTGTAGCTCAGAGTATAATTTACGTGACCGTGTGATGGGCAGTTTTAATATGGAGGTGGAGAAGATCACCTACACACCTAGTGTAGCAATTTTTCTGGTGCACCACTCAAAAAGACTTCTCATTCTTTCCAACCTCACAGAAAACCATCAAAAGTTTTATATTCATTCTACAGCCATCTTTTGGTTGCAGTGATACATCAGCCTCAGAGTCAGTGAGTTTTATAGTCTTAAGAGTATTAAAAAATGCTATGCAGTTCCATACATAATGAAACAGGCAAAGACTGTGCTTGATTTTTGCACCAGATTTTTACCATCTCAGCTTTGTGGTGATGCACTAAAACTGTTCCCCAAGGCACTGGAAGGATCTGTTCTTTGGGAATGTGCCTAAACTGAAATGTCTGAGACCTCAGTGAGCACAGACAAAATTGATTGGCACTCTGACATGGTCACAGTTTTCCATTTGTGTATTTGTGGAACAGAACATGTACATTACTACATCCAAGTCAGAACACAAAGAGAACTGTCTTAAAGGTATTTTCCAAGCTAAATAATTCTATGATTCTATCTTAATGAGAATTTCAAGACTCATTAAGGCCAGATTTTATAAACAGCTTAAATTACTATATTTGGTAAGAATTTCAATTTTCCAACTATAAAGTGTATTGTTTTGCTTTAAGTGACTTTTTAAAAAAAATAATCAAACATATTTCAATTATTTTCTATTGTTCAGTTCTGTTTCTGAAACCTGGGCTTTGACATCTACTTGTTGGAACTATCTTAGCTGTTTGGGAACAAGGACCAGACATGCATCTCTTTTACCCAGATGTTCAGCAGTAAGAGCCTTACAATTTTTAGCAGCTTTGGCTTGAGCTTCCTAACTGATGTTTTCTAACAGGGGTTATGCATACATCTGTTCTAATGTTAACTTCCTATCTCTCCTTCTCTAACCTCCTTCCTCCCTCTCCTGGACAATGAGAAAAAAATACAAAGGTCATGAACCTAACCGCAAGCATCTCTTCCTGCTTCTTGTGTGGTTTTCACCCTGACCTTGATACTCCTGTTTCCATAGTGGCACCTCATGAACCCCCTTGTGCTTCCTTAAGAACAGGAACAGCAGAAAGAGGGAAAGAAACTCTGGCAATTAGAAACATACCCTGAGATTTCCTGCTTCTAATGCCTATTGCGAAGAGGCTGCTGTTTCTGAGTTAACAGAGAGTAAAACAAGAGAAAATTAATGAGCTTAGCAAATTGAGGACAAATTGAATAAAAGAGGGCCAAATTCATCCCTGATGTGTTTTATTGGAAGGCAACAGATGGGTAAATTTATCTTGATATTTTTAACTATTTTTTAAGTACACAAGTGAGGATTGTGGGGTTTGCTGTTGTTTTGGTGGTAGGGCTTTTTCTTAACCATGCTTCATTTGGTATTTGCAACCTAAACTACTTCATTAATTTTCTCTAACTAAATATTGTTAATATATTCATGTAACCAATATGATAGAGGGAAGAAAACAACACGATTAAATGGCTGACTAACTCTCACTATGGAATGAAACATCCACTGAATAGAGGCATGAACTGATATAGGTAATTTTTGCTCTCTGTGCCTTTATATATCATCAGTCTAGATCATTCCCTTAACACAAGTTCTTCAATACAGATACCATCTCTTCACTATGCTTAAGCAGTTATTTTTAATCCTTATGGACTTGGCCGAAGTGAACATTTATTACAGTGAAATGTTTTCATGGCTGGATTACCTCAGAACTATAACAAGGACTCTTCCACAGTACTCAGGTGCAAAGAAGTGCTATGTACTACATTCAGTGCTAAGAGGTGTTGACAACACTGTCACCTAACAGATTTACTTGGCCTTGGGGGAAGAAGCATTTTTGGCATGAAATTGTTTCCAGTGAATAAAATACTAATTTTCATTAACCACATTTAAACTGTAAATTTACTATTACATAAGTCACATGTAAATGAAAAGCTTTAAATCAGGTGTGGAACGTACTTGTAGACAAACACTTCTTGGTAATAAATTCATATGAAGCAGCAATTGCCCTGCTGTGGCCTAGGTGGAGCATTTGCAAGTGCTGCACAAAGAACTGGCTATTCACATGGTTCTGGCACTCCTTCCTAGTTTCCTGCTGCTAAATTACATTAAGAGACTCAAAACATACTTTCTTAATATCCCTCCCCCCTGCAGGGAATTACTGTGGTTGCCACAAGAAAGCTACTTGATCATGATGGGGCAGGAAAAGGGCTTGGTACAATCCTGAACAACTGATCCATGTAACCATCTCTGGGGTCCCAATTCACCTCCTGTCTCTACTCAGCAAAATACATGGCCTCTCTATTTTACTTACATAAGAGGTTAGGTAAGATGGACTTTAATGAGAACTAACACATTTTTAATTTTCCCAGTGATGTCAGTGGAGTGTTGGAGCTTACCACAGGCTGTACAACTGGGGTTAAAGACAGTAAGCTATGCAGAGCATTGACTGCTTCTATGATTTTCTTTTCCTAAAATATTTCTTATCACTAGGGGCTGAGTTTTAACTGTGATTCCTACAGTGCTACTGTAATATAGCATGACATTGGCATACAAATACAGACATATTAAAAGAGAAAGCCACAGTATTCCAACAGTTTCATCACTGAACCGTTGTGATGCCAGCCAGTGAACTGACATGTCGTTCAAATTAAGTCATTTCTCTGTTTCTGGGTCCCAGCTTACCCCTATCCAGTTTTCATACTCAACATTCCTAAAATTTGTTGGGTTTAATTCATGACAGTAGATGCAGCAGAATTGAATCAGAAAGTGCTACTCAGTGAATTCAAACACAAAAATGTGGCTATATTCCAGTTTCTGAAATTGCTGATCGTATATTTACCTCTGAAATGCACACTCCTCATATTCATTGAAAATTCTGAGTAAATAATATCCAAGCCTCTGTTTGGGTTACATTTCTTTACTTAAATGCACTTGCTAAATTTTTGTATTTCACTAAATACAAACAAGCAACTTGAAATCTATATCACAAGCCAGACATTTTGCTTAGTGGTGTCCACAGCAATTCCCAAACCTGTGATTCATTAAACTGTTGGAAATGGCATATTTTGATCAGGTAGATCAAGTTTTTCTTTGGATCAATCTTAATTTCTATCTTAATTTAAATTATCTTAATTTAAATAATATCACCTTACATGCTATAAATTGGGCAATGAAACTAGGTTAATTTATAATTAATGAGGACTTAATCAAGCAAAATGTCTTCAGGGATTGAAGGTGCATGTTTGTATAGATAGACATATTTCTTACAACAAAATGCCTGGGAAGTCTGATATAGGGTAATGTTGTTTCTAAAGATTGTCTTCTGAAAACATGAAGGACACTCAAGCTCTGCTACAGCCATCTGGGCTTTTATGTAGCAGCTACTGTTCTGTCAGTAACAGTACCAGAATACAAAAATGAAACTCAAAAATGTGAGTTTTCAACCTTTGACCTGTCTGTGCTCTCTCAAATTGTCTTTGCCTTGGTTACTTACATTGATCTCAGCTGGTAGAAGCTCCTGCGCATTGTGTACATCTCAGTACAGAATTCACACAGTTTATCCTTCCCACTGTACCTCAAGTCAGATGTTAACAAGGCAAAGCAACTACATCTGTTTTGCCCAGATTCAGAACTGTTCCTTGCAAATCTCTCTACAGCATATCTTCTAGTTGCTAACTTGTATAAACAGACCATGCTTTGCACAAATTCCCTTGTATTCTGGGACTTACAATGTCAGATTTGAGCATGCTTTTCTTTTTCATGGTGTCCATTTTATTTTTTTCAATATCCTTTACCAAGTGCTATATTGCCTGACAGAGATGAGGACTAGAATACTCTAATCTCATTCTGTTATTTATCTGATGGAGAGAACAAGCATATGCTTTTCACAGATGCAGCTAGAGAAAAACAAAGGAGTTACTCAGAGGCTGCCTCAGAGGTTGACGTAGTGCCTCTCATATTGCTGCTGTTGGATTCTGGCAAAGAGGTAAAATAGCCCATACCTGCAGCATATTGTTACAAATCCCAAGGTCTCTCCTCAGCTCTGATAGTGCTTGATCCTAGGTTTCTGAAGTAGTTCCAGGGAATTTAAATATGTCTATTTTTGAAATATATCCATTGATGTTAACTCACATTACAGGTAAATATGGCACATGGTACAATTCCTTAACTGACTAACATTTGGAAAATTCTTTGAGGGCCTTGATTTATAAGCAAATTGGATGCTTCCAACTGGGTGTAGCTGCAACTTACCAACAGGTTTTCGGACCAAACTCAAGACAAACCAGCCTACTAGCTGCTAAGACAGGCGTTTGCTAGTCTCCAGCAAATTTCTGTTGTTCAGACTCCTCTGTGCTGGGTCTGAGTCTCCTCACTGTTGCAATATTCTCTACAGTGGGGACCACAGAAATGAGGCTCAGGAGGGTTTGCACTGGGCCTGTACATGATGAGTACTCCCCACACAATTTGAAAGCACTAACAAAGTCTTTGTTCCTGCTCTGTTGTGCAAGCAGAACATAAAGAGGAAAAAAAGGAGTTGGATCTAATGTGATTCTCAAATTAATTTAAGCACCCCTTTATTCAGAAATCCTTTATTCAAACTGTCATGTTTTCACATGTCAGAACAAAAATGCTTAAATTGTTTGTTAATTATGCTCAGTTGGAAGCTTTTCAAATCAAAGGCATCTTTTGGACTTAATCAAAAAGCAAGGTACCCCAACATGAGATTTAGCAACATCTAGATGTCGATTTGTCTATTAACAATAATATGCCTACAGAGCAAAAAGCCAGATTTCTCCATTCTTCTTCATCAAGGTACTGTGTCATAGAATGTGTGGAACCTGATATTAATGTACCAAGCGTCACTATTACTGTGACAAAATCAGCAGCTTCATTGAAAGCACCCACTCTGGTTGCACAAAGTTAACTCTAAGCGTTAATTTACACACACACATTCTGGTATGTGTACATGGAAGGCTTCATGCAAATCATCAGGGCTGGGCTGTAAAGAGCCAATTTGGCCTTGATTAGGATGAGGTCTGTCTTACATTACAGTGCAGTGCTAATTTTCCAGGTTTTAAAAACTCTCTCTGTGTGTGTGTGTGTGTGTGTGTGTGTGTGTGTGTGTGTGTGTGTGCGTGCACGTGTGTATGTGTGTGTGAGACAGACCAAGAGACACTGTCTCTGATTGACTTGATCTGGTACTCTGCTACAGATATATATGATTGTGCACATAGAAAGCCATGAATGTCTGCATATAAATATAGATCTTACATAACTACGTATGTATTACTGAAGTTGAAGCAAAAGTACATTTACTCACAGTGAAGCTAATAAAGAAGGAAATACTTTCTGATGACATTTTTATATAACTAAAGCTTGTTAATTAATTAAAAGAGCCTTTTCATGAAAAGTTTATTTCTGATAAAAGAGATGTTGCTTTCTCTAAGAAAAGTTATACAATTACTTTTGGGTATCACACTTTGTGGGAGAGATGTATCAGGAAATCTAAAAGAAACTACTCATCCCTTTCTGTCCAAGCATACATGGTGTGTTCCTCCTTGCCATGTGAATTAAAAGAACCTGTATCAGTGTGCAGCCCTCTCTCCTCATCATGAATACAGCTGCAGCTGGCCAGGGAATGCCCAGTACTTCGTAAAAGAGTGATAATTTTTAGCTGGAATTCTATGGCTGCTTTATGTAGAAAGTTAGGCGAGATAAATACAATGATTGCTTCTAACTTTAAAAAAATTAAAACCAACATCTTGGGAGTTCATACTTCTCAGTTTATAAATTAAGACATGGCAGCACAAAGAAGGAAGGTGTTTGCTTAGACTCATGCAACAGGCCTGCAGGAGTTGGCTAAGTAAAATCTCATTGTTATGACTTCTATCTGCCAGATCTTGAACCCTGTTTCTTTCAAAGCAAAGCATTTGGAAGTTAACACTTTTTCATAAAGGAAATAATTGCCTTTACATCAGCTCATCCCAAGTCATATGCTTGATTTTCTCTATTTACCAAGCAGCTTCTTGGTAAATCATCATTGCTGATTCAGCATACTTCTATACAATGCCAGTCCAACATTTTACACTTCATAGAAGCTAACTGTAATTGCAAAGGTGCAATTACATGCAGCCTCTCCCTCTGGTGCTGTTGTGGAAATTTCTCCATCATTATACAGTCAAAAGAACAAGTAACTTTGCTGGCCTTTCACAGAAATTTCCATGTAAAGTTCCAAATCCATTGTTGAGAAAGTGCAACTCTTAGGAATTCTATCCTGGAATGCACTGATGTTCAGTTAAGCAACAGAATCACAACTTTAGCTGAGTTACTCCATACACTACCTGGAGCACAGTCTTAATCTAAAACTCACTTATCTTGTTCCTGTGTTTGAGATAAGGTAGAAAGATGAAAATGACTCAGGGCTGGCATAAATATTGGGTCCATTTGGTCCCATACAACTTCTGCTAAATAATTCTTCATCTTTTAGTATTGTTCTGCAAATGGTTGAATACCACTCTGATTCTCACTTCAGAGCTAACAAAGTAATTTATCTCTTGCAAGAGGGATATGAGTGGAGCAGAGGACAAGGTCTCTGGTGGAGATGACTCATAAGCCTAAGCACTGGTAGAAACAAAACTGCCTTTATTACTTTGACATTCTGTTGTTGAACCAAACATCTTGTTCCCATAAGATGCTTTGCATCTATCTATAGACAATAACTATGTGATCAAATGAAATGCAGGTTATTCCATAATGTGTAGTGCCCTTACCCAATCAGAGATAACATCATTTTGCTTACCATGCATGCCTATAGAGCTGGAAAACAATCTGGGTCCCCACAGCACATTCCAGCATTTCTGCTTTTTCAGAAAGAGCTTTCCTCTTCCTCTCCAACTTCAGCTTGGTAACCATACAACACAGGCATTGTGCCCTGAAAATACAAAACAAAACAAACTTTGAAGTGCCTTTAAACTAACATAACTACTTCATCCTTCTAGCACATGCCTGTGTGTAGATTCCCATTTTGCAACTGATATTTATTGATCTACATTCATATGATCCAAGAAAAGCTTGACTGCATTGCCTTGTGGCAAAATTATAAGGGGAAAAACTGGAATGTGGGGGAGAAGGAAGGAGGAAAGCCAAGCTTTTATAACTCTTTGTAAACCTGGTTTATGTGAGCCTAGCCAACCCAGGGTCTAAATGATCTGTTACGCTTAAGAACTGGATGTGAAAGGCAGCACTGTTGCTGAGCTGCTGGTGCCCCACAGAATCAAAATATTTCTGCTGAGCTACAATTTAAACAGTCATACTCCAAATATGGGAAGCAACCCCTGTGAGGAAGTATGTTTTCCTTCTCAAAGCACTTTACCTTCAGTAAGTAAACGTTCCTAAGTGTAATAATAAAAGTACTAAAGTTTAGGTGCATTTTTATTTTGTGCTAATAGAGCAATCAAAAATGCACATTGTCTCAATTTTTCACTTTTATTAAAAAGATATCTCAATGTTTTCCTGTAGATACAGGTCTGATCAGCATATCTCTATCTGAAAAACAAATAAAGACCTCTCCTATCTTTTTGCTTTCATTAACATAATAATTATTATGGGCTCTCAGTCATGACCACTTTCTGCTTAAATTATCAAATTACAATTCCTCATGAAACTCCAAGGAAGAATCTACCAGCTGAATATCTTTTACCTGTCACTTGTTCCCCTGCCTGCCTCTCATATATTTTAGGCTTATTTTTACTTTTCAGACTGCAAAATCAATCTGAGTAAAACAAAAATCATGAAACCACATTAGATCCAGACTCCCCATGTTCTTCCTTCTCCACCCCATATAATCAGAGCATCTGTGAATTTGGCAGATGATAAAACCAAACTGAAGGAAAACTGTAGGCTTTCTGACAGTGGTGAATAGATCCGAAAAGAGCAAAAAGACTTGTGCTAGCCACCAGATGAGGGGTCCAAAGATATGAACATCGTGATTGTGAGAAACCTGTATGGTGGTGGGTGGAAAGGGGGACATTTACAACTTTCTAGTGATTCTAGTATCTAGTGAGTACAAAGAATTTCCAAACACCACACAAATCAGAATTAAGCTGTATTTTCCAAAAGATAAATCCACACAAAATGAGAAGATTTTTCAAGCTCTTCAGCTCTATTTACCAGCCTTTATGCACACACAGATTCTTCAAATCTGTACTGATTTCATCTATGTACCTAAAGAGGTACCTAGCCCTTGAAAATCTGGCATCTCTTCTGGACGTATAAGCCTTAAAATTCTGAGAGGAGTTCTTCCAGTAATATACACAAAGGCTGAAAATTAATTTGAAATGGCATATGGCTCTCACACATCTTCTCTGAAAAGAATTCATCAATTATGGGAAAGAAAATGGAAAGAACCTCTGGAGGTCTGTTGAAAAAAAGGGTTACAAAAAATTCATTCAAGCTTACTTTTTCCCCAAAACTTCATGTATGTTAGAGTCTGAAACAATCTCAGCCAAGGCTCAAAACTAAGGTGATGCTCTCCTCTCTGGATCTTCAGCTCTGTTCAAAGATGTAATGTAGGATACAGTAGGGGAAGAAGCCAGCACACACTGTGAGGATGGTTAACAACTGGAGTAAAGCTCTGAGGCCACTAATTAGTTTTTAATGTCTCAAGGTCTTCATGCAGACATACAGAATATATATTCTGTACAGGAAGGTATGCTTTAGTCAAACAAAAAGGTTCTTGGACTCATTTCTCAAGCAATCAGGTGAGGTTCCGTGGCCTGTTACACCAATAGCCCAGATGACCTAATGGTCCCTCCTGGCCTTAAAATCTGCAAATCTAGAATTAAAAACTACTATAAAGCTTATGTAAGGGATGGGAGAATAGAAGCCAAAGAATTACAAAGAGAATTTACAAGCCTGCTACAGTCATCACTAATGTACATATAATTGGCAAAGCATTTACATCAGAGGCCAGTTGTAACACATACGTTTATTGAAGGCTTGCACATTTCATTATAACTGAATTACTGAATATATCTAAGCCATTTATAGTGAACTGTGGCAAACTCTAAAATAAAGTAAACACATGTGCAGGGATTATTGATGTGGTATGGCTGTTCTAATACTTAAAGGCATTATAAATGATTTGCAAGGCATTTAATAAAAGTGACCTGCATTTGTATAGTGCCTTTTATCCTGGGGTATCCCAAAAATTCTGTACAAACTGCAACTACAACCGCATTACCTAAAGCTGACACCAGTGTGGGTATTTTGAAGGCAGTTGTGTTACAGTGCCATCATGCTAGAGTTAGAATGCAACTATCCAATCTTGCATCTATAAATGGTGAAGGGGAAGCAGCAGCTGTTTCACAGATTTCACTGGACATGAGTCCTCAAGAAGGTATTAGATCACCTAATCTGATATTTCATATTACTTAGGGCATCAAAAAACAGACAGAGGAAATGGCATTTTTCCTTACATGTCTGAGCATTGCAACTCTCAAACCTCACATCTAAGCTTGTCTCCCAATAATGTCTTTCCTACATATTCTTCTTGGAAATAGGGGCACTAAGAGCTCTTGCTGAGAGGGTTATTTACAACATCTCACTCCTCTGAATTTCCAAGATAGAGTCTCACAGCATGTGGGAATACCTTACCTTCTTAGTCAGCAGTCTTAAAACTCTTGTTTGTTGGAAGACAACATGCTCAGATGACTATAGTCACTCCAGTATAGAATCTTGCTTTCTTCATTATTTACTATTTAATTAACCTTTATTACAAAAATATCATTCAAAACTCTATTTGATTATTTTGTTTGCTGAAGAAAATACAAAATCACATTGGAGCAAAAATCAGTCTCTGGAGATCCCTCCTAGCATGACTTAACAAAGAAATAAGATTTATTGGTGATACAACTTTTAATACAGCCTTTTAATTCAAACAATACTGACTGGTCCAAAAGGACCCTTCAGACCTGGTCTCCTTCTGTGTCTTGTTGAAGAAAAGATAAATGACTGGGGAGGGATGTTTCAAGCACTCTACAGGGTGCTCTCTTTTGATCATCATAAGTTAGGACTGGATTGGACCAGGTAATGGGACGTTGAAAAAATGCCTGCCCTGAAACGCAGCCAAATTCTATCACTACTAAGTCAAAAGCTTTGGAGAAAGCCAAGCATGCTGTATGAGAATGCTCTTCATACCAAACAGACCAACAATCCCATCAGAAAGAAGTGGGTAATACAATCACTTTGGGAGATAGGAAATAAGGAATAATTCTTTTGACCAAATCTACAGTGTGGTAAGCCACTGTGGAAGTGTAGCAAAATCCAAGCACTAACTTTCCTGAAAATGGTATTAAGGCATCTTTAGTTGAAAATAAATGGTCAGGATATAACTGTAGGTCTCATTCAGAAACATAACTTGTAGAAGCCCAAAGCTCATATCAAAGCGACTAACATATCAACATTTTTTCCTAGCACAGGAAGGATCTTTCCAACAAAACCCCAAACCAAGGGCTAACACCCTTAACACCTACTTTGTGAGAGTGTTATGTCATAACATAGCATAATGTCTGGTATACAGGTTTGATAAAGAAAATGGAATTCTGAACTTGTCTATTTCCTTAGCTCTCTGAACCTCATCAAAGATACTATTTCTCCATGAAAACTGTGCCTGTTGTATCGTCTTCATCACTTCAGTCTCACTAGTAATGTAGTCTGAATTCTGCTGTAGTAGGCAGATTGCATACTGCTGAAATTTCTGATAATGCATGTACTCACTATAATCTACAATTTAAAAAGTCAGCATTGTTGGCAAAATGATGTACTTCACCTATGATATACTCACCTTCATCTAAAGCTAGATGTTTAGAATACAAAACTGGTTTTACAGGCTGAAAACCCCTAAAGTGAGCAAAGCAGAAGACAGTGAAGGACCTTATACTTGCATCTTGTGAAGATCCTGTGTTACGTAACATTCATTAAATATTTTCCCCCCACACACAAGGGAAAAATCTAGCAAAGCAAATATACACAGAGTTATATGAGGTTCTTTCATCCGATTTTTTTTTCTTCTTTTTTTTTTTTTTTGGTGGGTGGGGGGAAAGATTGTAAATTTTCCATTTTGTGCTCTTTTAAACCGGTCATTTCTTGTATCACTTTAGATCACCGTTACACAGACAATTTCACTGGTATGACCAAAGGGCTGTGGTGCCTAGCAGGTGGCAGGAATAAGCAGCTGACGGATGTAGGCAGGCTTGGCAGGGACAGGAACAGGAACCCCTTACACTCAGCTGTGAAAGGATTTGTAAAGTGGAACTGCAACCTCAGGAACTTGAACTTTCTAAACGCTAATGGCAAATCAATGAGAGACTCAGGATATTCTCAGATAAACGCTTCCTCTGGTGCCAAAGCTGACTTAAGAAGTTCCTGCCCTCCCCTGCACCTGCTCTTTTTCTTTCCCTGCAGAATTACCCATTCCATCACAGAAATGTGTTGGATGAAATTGAAAACTTTTAACCCTGTTTTAGTTCTGGTCTGCAGAGCGGCTTCATGAACTGTTGTAATGTAAGTGAAATGCTAGAATGAAGGGGCGGGGGAGTGTGGGTATTTGGGCAACATAATTATAACAATGGCAAATACACATCTTCTGAGTTTTAATATATTGTTTGGTGCTATATTTTATCTGATTCCTGAGCATTCATGAATAAATTCTGAATTTATTTGAATTCTCAATTCAAATGAGGCCCCAAAAGCAGGTATTGTGTGATAACCATTTTATCCTTCTCTTGCTAAAAGTTTTAGTTAAAGATAAAACCCCAACATTCAGAACACATTCAAACTCTCCAAAATGTAGATCTAACCACTGCTATTTTCATTGTTCCATATCATTCTATTGCCACTTTTAAATTTCAGTTCTTATCTGTATCTCTCTGTTATTATTTTACATTGCTATCCATAGATCTATTATATAGATTCATGTGGTTTTACAGCTGCCTCACGCAGTCTATGAAATCTCAAACACTCTTGTTTAGACTATGAGCTTGTTTATTCTGGACTATGATAACTAAATATACTCTCTGAAGCTAATGTGATTAACTTGGCCAAGCTGATTCATAAAGAAGAATGTCAGGAATTCCTCTTCCAGATGTAGCCTGCATTGCTCAGAACTTTCTCCAACAGAAGCACATTTCCCAAGCTCCACCTAACTTCCCATAGATGTCGAAAATCCCAAGATATAAAATTAAGGAGGCAGAAGGAGGGATGGGAGAAGGCAATGATTGCCTTAGATGTGTTCACACTTAAGGGAATTAACATTTGCTGATACAATAGAACCTAAGGAGGCAGGCACATCGTTTAATGCCTTAGACTTGCAGACCTTTGACTCCTTTATGGTTAATTAGCCTTTAACTTAAGAAAGCCCCCAGGTCATAGAACTTCCATCAGCTCTGAATTCAAAGCTTTGCCCTCTCTCACCCTGGCAGTTTACAGTGTAATGATGATTGATAGCTAGATGAAAGCTTTAGCTAGGGCCTGTCTTCTTACATTGTGCTGGAAGAGAAGTGTAATGATCTATAGCTGCAATGGTTTCAGAAACCATTTTGGTTAATTGTGACCTTAATTACCCACTTAAGCAGGTTTGGGCCAAATTGATTTTATACTGCTTTATTCTACAGCAGGTTAAAAATTAACCCCACAATCTTAGATGCTTTTTACAAGGTTTCTATTCACTTATTGCCTAAAAAGCCCCCAGTGAATATGATCTTGAGCTGATATTCATGAACTCAAGTAAAAAGGAGAAATGATACCTTTTAATGGTAACAGATTACTGCTGACATTTAACTGCTATCAAAAATATACAAGTGACCAAACACCCTCTTACATCTGGTTAGTGAACAGTATGTGAGACAAAGTACCACTAAAATGAAAGCTTTTTTGTTTAGACCCAGGAATTAGAGGCAGCTTTAAAATGTGAGGAAAAAACTGCCCATCTACAGGATCAAAGTGGCTGACTTTATTGGTCTAAGTAGCATAGAGATCAGACTGGCAGGGTATTTGGAGCTGGAAGCACTGTACTTCTCAAGTTCAGCTTCGCACACATTACATAAGAAACATTCTGCATGAAATGTTTCTAGACAGAAAAAAAAAAAAAAAAAGAAGCAAGGATCATAAAGACACACTATTCTTTCTGACTTAAAGAGGACCCTCCAGAGAGAATCTGGGTTTATACTGCCTCATGGTGCACACTCCCACATGCAGTGGGAAGTAGGCATGGTACACCTATTCTAGACCTTTTCTTACTGTTCTTATTGTTCAGACAATGAGAGCAGACAATGTCTCAGTATTCTTCCTAAGGGACTCTTAAAACTGTCTTTCACAAAGATCAGTATTTGAACACAGTCTGGACTCCCATTGGAACACTGGTAAGCCCACAGAGCTATAGGCACTCCACATCAAGGAGCTATAGACAGGTGAGGCTATTAAGCTCTGACCTGCACCATAGTCCAGCTGACTGCAATGAACTGCAGACATAATTTCACTCCTCTGCATCTTATGTATCATATAAATCCACAGCATGCCTCATTTCTACTATTTAATGTGATCCATGATTCTTAAATCTTAACTGTAAACCATCCCAAAACCTTCTCTTTTACATTGATGGTGTTTCCTAATTAGAATAGCTAGCTCCCCCGAGTTATAAGCCAGGGACCAAAGAGAATGTTTACTATAAATTACAGCCTGCTCACAGAAAACTGACAGCCTCAAGCAGAAAGAATCACACACATGTTCAGCTGACTCACACACAAGAACTGTGAGATATTCCCAAATATTTGCTAGCACAACAGGTAGTGTGGAAGCAAGACAGTATGGACCAAAAGAAGAAACAATTTTGTGCGTACAGCTTTACAAAATAGCTGTTGCTCACTGCTGGAGATGCAAAAGGGATGCTAATCATCCAAACCCCTTAGCAATGACACACTTCTGTTGGTGCAACTGTTTGTACAGGTCTTTTCAACCAAACCTCAGTAAGCTGGCATATCTCTTCCATAGGAAAATGTCAGCTTTTGGCCTGTGCTCAGCAAGTTCTGCATGATGCTTTTGGCATCTCTGTTTGAAGGAAATAAAAAGGTATTCTGTTTTATTCCACTTGACACTGATTTCCACATGCTCCTGCCCTCTGTGAGAGAGGATTGTTTGATGTCAGGAAGACACTTTCATCAGACATTATTTGGATGCACTTGCAGCTGATAGTACTTTCAACTCCCATCATATTTCCAATTCATTTTATTCCCACTATCTTCTACAGTATTTTTTTTTTTTGGTTTTAATAAATTATCATTAGCAGACTTTCTATTTAACAGCCTGGAACAAAGCTGTGATTTGGCCTCTCAACAGAAAATTACTCTAGTTATATCCATTGCAATACTGATGATGAGATCTGAACAGGTAGATACCCATGAGGGTGTTCTTAGCTGGGAATTCTTAGCTTTACAGTGCGCAGTTCCTTTGAAGATTAATGTCTTTGTTAATCTAGCTTGCAATACTCAAATCTGTTATAATTTTGCTCAGTTGTATGTGTCTTTTTGACCAAGTATCACCAAAAAAAAAGCAGGTAGGCTGAGGTGCCTATACCTTAGACATACAATATTCTGCATCATGGCTAGCATAAGTAATGAAAGCTACTTGTAAAACTGCTCTAAACCATCCACCAAGAGCAAGAAAGCTTTTGTTAAAACCACTGAGATAGGCACTGGTATTATTTTGCTGCTGTTCCCTCAGGCTCTTTGCCTCCTCAATAAACTGGTCCATCCTGGAAAATTAGCCAATTCAAATAAAAGTCCCTTGCATCTTGCAGGCAGAACCCCATTAACATGATGGAACGTTTTGACTCTCTCCAGCAATCAGTCCAAACGGAACAGCTCTTGAATGTCATTTATTCAAAGGAATAGAAGCTACCCTCACCTAAAGGAACAGATGTACACATACTTGCATACTCAAGTTCTCATTTAATTTTCTTGAAATAATGATGCATTTCATTTTAGATGTTCCAGAAGACACTAGCATTATCTTCCTCTTCTGCTTCTAAGCTAAAAATGACAGACTTAGCACATTTATTTTCTGGAGTCAGGAAGGGACCGCACAGCAGACACATACAGATTAAACTGCCTTTATATTGGAAATGTTTCTATTTAAAATGTAGTAGGTTTTGGTTAGAGTATTCTCACATGTGCCATTGCTTCCTTCATATAAAACAAGGAGCTTTGATATTCTCATTCTGAAACACATTACCATGCATTTTAATAATCCCAGCACAAAACTGCTAAAGTCAAACCAGGCCCCCGGTCTCTATATTGTTTGATTACTGACACATGCTGTGATTCTGAAATCTTCTTGTGACTTTATCTGGATGAGATGAGGAACAGATTTGCTTAAATTCTTGGTGACACAAGTATAAGGAGGATAAAGGAGAGGTTATTTTCCACAACAACTGTTATTTGCTTAAAAAAGTCTTCCCCAAAGCAAAGCTATAATGTGATATCTTGAAAGAACAATACTCCATTCTTTGTTCAAACACATTTCAACTTCACATCAGCAAGAGAGAATCATATTAGCTAGCTAAAGATTCTAAAGATACCGATCAGATTGTTTTAAATGTCACTGAGGCTGGAGCTGGAAAAGGTTAAGATGCACTTCCTTGCAAGAAAAGTAGAACAATTTTGCTGCCAGGGTAGCCAAAAAAGCTACCATAATGTTGGTAACAACTTATTGATTCCAACAGCTACTTTGATGAAGGCATGTCTTTTATTCTGCAATCCTGCTGCTGTGGGTTGGAAAGGTAATGCTAAAGGAACACATTTGGAAAAATATTCCATGAACATAGGAACATTCAGCAGAGAGAGTGAGAGAGAGAAATGAGTGATTGAAACCAGATGAAGCCAGCTCATGATCACAGCTTCCACTGCTGAATAACTAAGTCCATGTAAAACTGCCAGGCATTTCCCTCTGCCACGTGAGAAACCCCAGGGAAAGCCAAGCCTTTGTCTTCTTTTGACACATCAGGCAGTGAGGACATTATTGACTGATAGAACATCCACAATATACATCACTCCCTTTGGCTCTGGTGAATGTTAGTATATCTTGCCATTTTCAGGCATAGGCAAATTATCAGGAAATTATTATGCCAAAAGCCTCTTGCTGCAGACCAACAAGTTTCCCAGTGCTAACTGTGGCACCTAATAGGATTTTCTACCCATGGGATAGCACATAGCAGAAATACCTCTCTCAAAAGCTACAGTACAATTCAGATGCAGTTGGGTTTGTATGTTTATCACTGAACCCTAGACCCTAGTAGAATTAACAAACAGTATGTGTGCAGCCTGGTAGGTGGAGAATCTCAGAGGAACTCTAAAGTTTTGGGGTTTTTCTCAAACTCTATGACTTTAAATAATCCTGGAGATGTCACTTCCTGTCCCCATGTTTCAGCTACTGTATTAAGAGCTACCCAGATAATAAACTATCTAACTCAAAACTAACTTACCTGCATACACGAGTTGCAGTCACAACCTTCACTACAGACAGACAAGGTTTTAAGCTGTTGGAGTTAAGATCCAAGAGCTTTTTGTTCTGTAGAGCACTGCACAGTGGTTCATGATGAATCACTCTGAATACTACTGCTGTACAAACGATAACAGTGGTCATCTCTCTGCAGTTATTTAGAGAAAACCAAGCAGCTAGTGTCCCTCATTGAGACACCTGTGGTGTAACATGGTGTGCGGGCAGATTCAGACAAGACACTTTCAAAATTCCTCCTACAACTGGACAGCTTGGTGGAAGCTGAAAAATCAGTCATCCAGCTGATTCAGAAGAATACAGGATCATATCAACAAAAATCACTAGAAATATTTTCCAACAATGGCATGAATATTTGGGAGAGAAGGAGGTTTTTCCCATACTGGACCCATAAAATGGCATTCAAAAGAACATGAAAAGGCAAGAAAAAATGTGATACTTGTCAGAGTTGTCCAGAAGAGCATATTTACAACATTTCCGCCAGTGAACAGCACTCCATGAAGGTTTAGGACTTTGTGTGCTTTGATTAAAAAAAAAAGTAATAAAAGTGGAGTGTTCCTCTGTCTTCCCCTGTAGGAAAGCCAGCCAAGAGCATTTCCAAACCTTGTTGACTTACTTGCCACTGCAGCTTTAAAGGAGATTAAAGAGTGTCCTCACAGTTGTAATGCTGATAATTTACATATGATTATAAGCATAAAAATTCAGATTCTAAATGGATTTGGCACTAATCTCTAAAAATTATGTATTTTGCCTCAGTTTTAATCTCAAATGATAGTGTTATCAAAATTAGACCACTTTGTTGTGCAGTCGTGGTTGGGAGGTGTCATGTAACCCAATCCACAAGTGAAATGTAATCAAGACAGCAATTCAACAGTGAAGCAAGATGACATTCCTCTTCATTCCAGCAGGTCTTTAGCTAAAGACCACTTCAACATTCAGCATTTCAAAGTAACACATTTCCAAGTGAAGGTTTAACCTGCATCAAGGTGCTTCAAGATACCAACTAGACTATATTCAGACAAGCTGAACAGCTTTAGTGAAAAAATGCAATGCGTAATGTAGACCACTGGAGGGATTATATGAGTGGCTGACGGAAAGGTCAAGATGATAACATATTTGTGAACCAAAAATAACAATTTCCTTAATAAATCAAACCAGTAATACAGCTACCGAAGTGCTATATCCTCGGAGAAGGTCGGACATCAGATTTCATCAAATCATCTCAGAACTGTTTCTAATAATTAAATATTATTATAGTTTTGCAGGTTGAGGCAGATGGCTAATGCCCATTCTCCCCCCAGCCTGCAATCATGATGCTCTCAGTTCAATGACTGTTGGAAGGGGAATGTGCTGTAAAGACCAGTTGAGACATTTGGCTTCAACATTTTTACTGATGGAACATTACATCAACTGAACGTGTATTTCTTCCATGGAACTTCAGCTGTAGTCATGAGTCTTCATATTAATATTTTCTGATTTTCTCACATTTCTTTTTTTGAAGGAGAGGAAACAGAGAAATAATTTCACTCTAACATATTTTTATTTAGTTTAGTTTTTTTAAGAACACAAATGTCAATTATTTGAAAACTAAATGGAAGCATTTTTCTCACCTTCAGGTTCTCACATAAAATAATTTTTTTCAGATGACTGCTGAGAACAGAAGTTACAATTGAGACATATCTTGGAAGGGGATACACTTCAGGTGCACCTGAAAATTTGTGAGAAGGGTCTGAAAGATGAAGAAGGAAAGAGTAAGAGGTAAAGACAAGAGGAAAGGGGATATATCCTATTCCTGTAACTCCTTCTTAATAGCAAGGACAGTCCCTGAACTGACAGAGCTCAGTGGCAATTCTTCCTGTACACATCTGGAGATTCTCATCTTTCAAAAGAAAGAAGGAGAAGGGACCCTATTCCAACTTTCTGGCTACAAGAGGGGATCTAGTTGTTCTATTCATGGGAGCAATATCTTAAATTCTTCTTTTGCCACAACCAATAGCTTGTTCTCTTGCAGAAGATGGCACTCCCAGTCCAGCTAAAACAACAGCATAAGGAAAAAAAAGGAACAAGCTGAGGAAGTGTTAGGGGGAATGCTGCTGGAAGTTACAAGACTGAAAATGCCTGGCCCTTCTGCATTTTAATGTTCTGGTTATGTTTTTGTCCTTACTAAGCACTGTGAGGGATGACAAAATCTACTTCACTCAAATTCCACTAAAAATCTCCTCCTCGATCTCAAAAACATCTGGCTTGCATGCTGCAAGAAGAAACTTAGATTTTTTCTTATTTATTTATTTATTTTTAAATGGACAGGATATTGAACCAGCATGAATAGGGAAAAGAGATGCAACCAAGAACTTCAAGCTAAATCCCATGAGACAAAACCACAGAATTGCTGCAATCAGGGCAGAGTCCACACTGAGTTTGCTTTTACCTCTTCAGTTTTCAAGAGGAAAGGCAGAGGATGGTAAATCAGTGTTGGGAGTCATTAAAGAGAAACATGTAGAGAAAATCAGACTTTTTTTCTAAACCAATGTTGCAACTTTTGCACTGACATCAATTTACAATCTTAAATTAGTCTTAGATCACACAAAAAGCAGAGAAACACAAGGATGTTTCTCCTTCTTTATGTTGCTTTCTGAAACCCAAAGATACGACACAGAATTTGCCCAGGACTGAAAGAGGAAAACCTTCCAGCACTGTTACAGGATTTCTGGGAACAAAAAGTAGAAATTGGAATAAGAAACCTTAGTGAGTTATCCACCTTGCTTACATACTAATATGGAACTAGAAAATCCTCTGATACAGTCTCCAAGTTGTGAAATTGCTTGACTGGGATGTTTCTGGTATTTTTCTACACTTATTTTATTACCGTGCAATAATTTGCCACAATGTGGACGAAGGCAATAAAATCCATGCTAAGAATACCAAGAACATTTTCCATGTGGGTCAGAAAGAATCGGCAATCTCCTCTAAACAGCTAGAAATAAGACTAAATCCAGAGTCACAATCTCAATGCATACAAAGCATCACCTCAAAGACCTCTTCCAAAAGTCTCCATCTTAGTTTCTCTGAAGCAACCTGTGGGTTGTTTCTTTTGTTAACAAACTTCCAGCAGTACTGGCATATTTGATATGTGTGTCCCATTCCCGTGACTCAGTGTGCTACCATTAGCTCAGGTCAGGTCACAGGTGCCACCCCCTACATTCACTGTTCTCCCAGAACAACAAATATTTGCACCTGAGATGCACTGATGAGTGATCCTGCTTTGTTCTATGTTATAGCTAAAACAGGAAAGAGGAAATCCCTGCCCCACCCTCTTACCTCACTTTCCTTTCTCTACCCTGTTTGGAAAGCAGGGTAGCTTGAAAAGAGCTGTAAAAACTAATTCCTTCCTGCTGGTGACAAGCAACGGAATAATTTCTGCTAGCACAACAAATGAAGCAAGCAGATAGTGAGGACAACAAACTTATCATTTACAACCAGGTATCATCGACATCAATGGCAATGTTCCCCTTGAGTTTCTGTGGCAGCAATGTGTATACCAGTGGTGAGTATACACCCTCTTTACTCCACACACA
The DNA here is from genome assembly GCA_018697195.1 of Certhia americana. Classification (NCBI taxonomy): domain Eukaryota; kingdom Metazoa; phylum Chordata; class Aves; order Passeriformes; family Certhiidae; genus Certhia; species Certhia americana. Next base: position 18,041,616 of record CM031862.1, read on the forward strand.
GTAAGCTCTGCAGAAAGGAGAAGCAACATCTTGCAAAAGTAGGAAGATTAATGAAGAAGGCATGAAAGGTATTTCCAAAAGTGATTGATGTTCCAGAAAGAAAATTATGAATTTCAAGTCAAGAGTAGTACTGCAAAGTAGAACCAACAGAAGTACTCCAATAAATCATTTTTTCTCAGAACTTGCTGATTTAGTAAAATTAAAATATTCTTTATGAACAGCTTTATTCCCAATGTCTGAAAGTTTTCTGTTATTTTGGGACAATAGTTGCTGAGGACTCAAAATTATTTCCCAGAACTAAAATTAATTTTCAGAGCCAACCTTATTGCTGGGAAATCAAACATGCTAAAATCATGAGCCAGGAATTTACAGGCCTAAAACTGTATTATGTGAATCTTAAAAACTGAAATTAAGTGCAAAAATAATTTTAATTAATTTGGTTTTGAACTTTGAGTTATCAGAGTTCAAGCTGTGCTATAAAACTTTTTAAACCCAGAAAAGCAGGATGTTTTGTAAAATAACTAGAGATGAAATTTCATATTACTATGGGAGCTAAAGAAAGACACCTTGACAAACATTAAAAAAATTAAGCTATTCAGTTCCACAGAGATAAGATGCATCCAGTGAGCTGTGCAAGATCAGCCTGTATCAGCTTTGTTTTATATTAGTTAAACAAAAAAATCTATAAAGGAAAAAAAACAATGCCTCAGGAAAATAGTGTGTAATTCTTTACTTTAAAAAGGATGCACATCCACAGTTTTTACTAAGGGATTTAAGAAGACTTGACTTATTTGGATGCCTGTCTCTTAGAGATTGTGATAGCTAAATATGCAGCTGTGTCAGCAAATGAAAAGAGAATTTCATTCATTAACATCTGGCCTCATTTTAAATCATTAATGCCTCTCTGGAATGACTGCTTAGTCAAGATAATGAAATAGCATTTAAATATGGTCTTGTTATTTATCTGTCATTCTTTGATACAGAGATTAATTTAGAGGACCTAAGAATTTAATTACACAATTTTAACAAGCAGGTAAGACAGCATATACGTGGATTAATCCTGGCAAATACAAGACCAGATTTAAAAGATATTGATGAATGGCATGGGAACGATGTCCACCATGTGAAGAAGTTAAGTCAGTCTGAACCAAGAGATTCCCACACCTCACAGGGGTCAGGAAGGGCCACATCTCGGTGGTATGCCCAGAGAGACACAGGGAACAGCAGCTGCATGGAACTGCTCAGTAATACAAAGCTGTTACTTGGAACCACTCAGTAGGCTTGGGCTCTGCTGTGCTGTGCTCTGCTCTGCAGACAGATCACAACAGAGCAGGAGCTCTTTAGAAATTCCCATCTTCAAATATGAGATGCACATAGAAGGAAAAAGGAAGGCGATGCACAAAAACAGGCGGCTTGAAAAAAAAACAGCTGATGGAATGACAGGGGTCAAAGCATTCCCTGACTTGAACCAGCAGGATGGCAACTCTATTCAACTGCCTGCCCTGAGCCAGCCTTCACAAACAACCAAGGATTGCTATTTAGGGTCTACAGTCCAGACACTTCACTTCCCACTGTGGACCTGTGCCTGTCATATGCGTTGAGGTGGTTCTCAGCCAAAGGACATCCCTGCTGGTGCTCAGGCCTCACAGTCTTGCTGGCTGGGCTGGGCTGGGCTGGGCAGAGATTGTTGATCTGACACCTTCCTGCCACTGGTGTGGAATGTTCTCTGGAAGGTCAGAACTAGGATTATTTTGGAGACAGAGCTACTCTGGAAAGAACACACTAAGTACTGTGCATTTCATAAGCTCTTGCCAAAATCTTCCAAAACTTATTCATCAAAAGCTGGTTAGGGTTTTGTTTTTGTTTACATTTTTTTTTTAGCTGAAACCACCTAAACCTCCTCACCATGACTAGGAGGTGAGTAAGTAAGAGGAAGGGAAAAGCCCTCATTACCTTGAACCTCAGCTCAAGCAAAGACCACAAAAAATAATCAGCCATTGGACAACATATCCCAATGTAAATATTGATATTTTTCAGTACAAGTGGCTATTGAGAGATGAACAGCCAGGGGAACAAATTCAGAAGACAAGCAAGTTAGTAGACATTGAAGAGGTCTGATTCAAACCTCTCTTTTACTGTTACAAGCTCCCTTAATTTTATGGGATTCATTCTTAACAAATACATCAGAACAGTGCTCTAAGCCTGAACTAATGTTCTAGATGTCTCAGCTTGTCTCCTCTGCAGGTCTACACCAGTACAGCCTCACCAACCAACATTCCTCACTGGTGGCAATCAATACAGATTTACTCTGAAATGGGGGACTGTATTTCAAACTACTGATGCTTTCTTTTGCTAAAATTCAATCTGTTTGGTTACAGGGTCATGAAGGATTGAGATAAAAGAAAGAATTTTAAGCTGTCCCTTCTGTTTTGATGCATTGTACAGAAGTGTCTCTACTTGTTTTATTCCTCTCTAAGGACTTCTCTTTTTTTTTTTTTTTTTTTTTTTTTTTTTT
>CM031862.1:18044230-18308039 GCA_018697195.1 Certhia americana
AAAACAAAACCAAAACAAAACCAAAACAAAACCAAAACAAAACCAAAACAAAATCAAAACAAGATAAAACAAAGAACATGTGACTACCTGCATACATTAGCAGAGATATTGATCATTCTGAATGCAAAGACATGCATCTTTTTGTGATGCATGTTGTGAAAAATTTTGGGGTAAGGAAGAATAATATTTTATTAACTTAGTAATGAGAAGTTTCCACAGCTAAGGTAATACATGATAATATGGACTGAACAGCAGCCCATTGTTTGAGAGCAGAATGGAGCCCTGTATGGGATCACTGCTGGATTCTACACACCACAGATGGAAGGGAGAAATTACACCCTGGATTTGGGGTGTGAAGGGGGGTATGCATTTCTTTTATGGTTTTATTGGCCTTGCACACAGGTCAGTAAGTCACACACTCAAACACACACACACAAACATATGCTCACACATGCACACACTGCAGCACTGACAATCTGTCAGAACTGGGAGGCAGCTTGTGTAAGTTGAAAGTTTAATAAGTGCCTGACACTAAGCTAACAAGTTTTTCAAACAGTGGCTAACAAAAAACAGGGATCAGGGAGACTACAGTTGGTGCCAAGAGATTTGTTTTAATATTAACAAGGACTGAATTCAGGCAATAAAAGAGAGGGAGGAAAATAATATCTGCTGAAAGTGCTGAAAGCTGGGCAGTTCAATATATTTGAAACAACATATGTTTTTAAACAAGATTTTTTTTTTTTTTAGGATAAGAAAGAAAATCCATGAATATGAAGGAGAAGTAAGTTGTTAGCAACACAAAAATTTCAGCAAATACACACATAGTAAAATTAATTTTCTATCCTACACCTTTAAAACTTGACATAATAATAGCTGTGGAGTCTTTTTTAGTACAGAAATCCAGATTCCTCCAAGAGAGTCATGCTACAGTCCCACAAAGCTCATAATAAGATCTTCTAATAAGAGTGCCTATTTTAATATTACTGGGGATCTGGAGCTCTGATACTAAGTAAAAAAATGTTGTTAAATCTTTCACTACACTTCCTAGACTTTTTTTGAGGATTTTAGGACCTAGGCTTAGAACTTTGAGATAAATCAATGGTGAATGACCTGTCTTACAGTCTTCTGAGATGTGTTCACAGCATCCTCATTGGAGTAAAAGGTGTGTGCCTAGATTCCTGGTAAGGTTTTCTCTGAAGTTCAAAGATAATAACAAACCTAGACAATTGATGGCTGCTGGCACCATATTAAATGGAAGGTTCAAACCTTGAAAAAGGCTTAGAAAAACTGGACCAATGAAAAGGTATTGATGTGTTCACCTTGTTCAGGACTTGCAATGTTATCAAAGTCTCATTACAAGCCTATATTGAAAATGAGACATACTTTCAGAAGCTAAATGAGATAGAATTGCTTTTTAGTTGAAAAGGAAAACACAAATTGCACTTGGAATTTAAACCATGACGTTTGCTATCTGATTCTACATGGCAGTAACTCTTTAGTTCTAAAGATGTCATAAATCTGGGGAAATTTTAAACTGTGGCCTAAAGTTACAGTTTTTACATAAGAGACAATTTACTAGTACAGTTTTCAAACATTTTCATATACCTGATTTGATCAGAACCGTGTAACTTTTTTCAAAGCCGAGACAATTTAATCAGATAACAGGATTAAAGTTTCCATATCCTATGGTGCATGAAGAAATGATGTATCTGAGGGTACTGTTTCATTGAACCATTAGCCTGAATGACTAAACAACAGTCTGCAGTTGGGTCATCTGAGGATGCTTTTAAGGATCTCTTCAAAAGCTTCAGCCTGTTACTATACCAAGACCAGAGTCTAAATTACTGACCAATATCCTTTCATTCATTCCCCATGATTCCCTACATCTCTGTACAATTCAGCAAGTTCTCATAATTTTTGGTTATTGCCTTCACATTCTTTTCTTCATTTTTCCTTAAACCAAATAACGTGACGAATACGTACTAATTCTTGTGACTGTGTAGAAAATCAGGGATATTTTAGAAATATTTGACAAATACCACTTTGAAAATATATTGAGCTTTTTCTAGCCAAAGCCACTTCAAATGATTCTTGGAGTCAAAGGCTTCCTGGGTTCTTTAGTAAGGGTAAGAGGGAATGAAGCAGAGAGAGAAAAAAAGAAGAGAGATGTTTAAAAAGCACTGGCTATGAATATCTAAAATATTAAAGTCAAATCTTACAAGGCAGCAACTTCATCCATAAATTAAACAAAAATTGGTCATCCCAAATCTACAATACAATTGCAAAACTATGTAATTTCTACCTTCTTATATGGATCTAACAGCTGGAAACTACCAAAAGTACCAACAGATGTCTAAATGCCTTTGAAAATAAATGCTGTAGGAAAGTACTAGGGATTAAATGGAATGAATTTAAATCAAATTGTTAGATCAGCCAGAGTTCAGCAACCTTTTATTTATAAAGTTATTCTACTGAGAAAATGGAAACATCTAGGAGTTTTTGTAAGTGAAGCCAGAGCATTTGCAACAGCTGACATACCATTAGGCAACTGAAAAAAAATATGTAAAAGGAGATGACTAGAAGAATTACTCCACTGAACAAGTGGAAAAAGAGAAAGCTTTTGTGATCTATTTGTGATCTAATAATGTGAGCAGCAAGATAGAGAAAAGGAAAACAGCTGGGACCTTTTCCCAACCATTAGATGACACACTAAGAATCCAATTTATGTTGAAATATTTATTGGTACTCAGAAAAAGGAATTCCACGTGGAATTTTTCTTGCCGGATCTAGTGTACTTTAAATTTACATCTTATTCAGAAATTATTCTATATTTTGTTCATCATTATTTCAAATTTTAAACAATATATTTTAAGAAAGAGACACTGTCCTTTTTTGTGGTTTTATAGCTCTTCACATAAGGAAGACCTGGTCTATGATGAATAGTCATAGAATATATGAATGATATAAGAAATAATATCTAATATTATGACTATAATAATACATATATAGAATATATGTAGACTAAGGTCTACCGTTAATAGTAATTTTCATGCTACTCTTTTTTTCCCTTTAGATTCATAGAAACAGTAAGGGAAAATACAGTCTCAGTATGTCACCTTTGAAACATACACTGGGTTTACTCTATTACCAAAGTGTCAGTCTTATAAACTTGAATGTGTAGTACCTAGAAAACAACTAGGAAAAGAGTTCCACAGCTTAATGGACAAAGCTTTGTTAAAGCCAAGAGACACCTTGCTGTACTATCAAATACTGGTTTGTTATCAAATAATGCAAAGAAGATGTTCTCTATCTTCAGCAACATTGAGAATTGACATTTGCACTCCTATAAATATTAGTTGTGTGCATTTTGAAAGCAATTGCCTCCCAGAAGACTGATCCTCCCTTTTTATAGCGGACATGATGAGAGCTGTTGACACTACAGGGAAGAAAATTTTAAAAGCAAGAGATAGAAAGATTTCTGGACAGCATTAAACTGACCTGTTAAAACTTACCCCCCCAGAAGGTCACAAAGTGATAAAAACTAATGCTGGGTACTAATGAAAGGCTTGGATCATTTTATGGCTATTCACATCTTTAGCCACGTTAGGAAGAGATAACGATTGCACTAATCAGACCAAGCTTCAGGGCATAAACTGTCTGTCTGTGGGCTGTTCCTGCCACAGATTACTTGCCAAAATAGGATTCTTTTTGTTTCCCTCTCTCCTACCTCATAAAATTCAGAACAATTAGCCTTCTACATTAACTGTCAACCATTTTTTGCTCCAGTGGTGGGCACTAGTCAGTGCCAGAGACACTGGACCTGATTTCTCCAGAATGTGTGGTTTCTGCAGTTGAGACGTTCCATCGTGACACTAAGACAATGCCCTGTCTGGACCTGTGGAGGCTGGGAAATGGCTCAGCTCAGAGCACAGTTGAATCGTGAATGCTGTCTGCAGCACATGTGACCTTTGAAATAAACATAGCACACTCTTGTAAAGGCAACGTTATACAGTTTAGTATCGTGGACTCTAAAATTTTTGTCACTGTCAACTTTCAGAATTTCTCTCTGCCCCACCCTTCTCATCCAAGTTTTCATTGGAAAGACAACAAAGGTGATGTAGTTGGAGAAACCAGCTACAGACCCATTTATTATTGTTTTATGGACCACCACTGGTCCATAAACCACAGTTTAGGAATTGTTGGCCTAAAGCATCATAGAAACACTAGGAAATAACAACTAAACTATCTGTGGCTTTAAACTATGAGAATAATAGTTTTGGCAAATCTCTGTCTTCTTTTTTTGACCGTAAATGCTCTACCAACAAATTGTGACTTAGTTTATTTATTATTCACAATTGCTGGGCAAATAGAATCCACATGTCCCTAGACTATGCTAGCATAACAGATCTTGATCTCAGTTTCTCTGCTAACATCAATTGGAGCAGTCACTGTGTCATTTCAAGTAGGTAAAGATTGTATTTAAATCAGAGCTCTGGGCTGCTGGTCAGTTTCTGACAGTTTTACAAGAAAATACTTGTCAGTAGCTATTTTCTGTCTTCTATTATAGGGGAACAGGGGCAAAATGGTCTGATTTGATGGCTATTTGCTTACTGAATTGATGAATAATTTGTCCATTAGATGACTCGCCTACTGGAAATCAATATCAGACATGACATTACTGCATATGATATCCTCTTGGTTTTCAAGTCCAGACTTGCACATCTGAGAAAATTATCTCACAATTGCTCATTTTCAAAATTGACATTTATAGTCTTAGTCCAGTGGTAGCTAACTAGATGTCACACCTGTTCAAAGGGACTGTTTTCTGTTTAAAATAATTGTTATGATGAAGCTGAAACATTCTGTGATTATTTAGATGGTGCCAAATTACAAGCTGTCATTTTTTTTGCCTAGTTTTGCTTTAGCCTACTTTCATTGCAGTTTCTCAGCATATTCTGGGAATACCTTGAATATTTACCCATCTTTTCATAATAATGAAGATAGAAATATGTTTCCATGTCTCATACTTTTGCTACTTCTTTGTGCTTCTGCATAGGAGTATTACAGTGAAATCGTTGTGCCCTGCATCTCTTTCATAATTCAATGTCTTATGTAGGGCTAGCACTTAACCCTGAGCAAGGATTTGGGAAATAAGAGCCAGAAATGGAGAAAAAAAACCTCTAGAAAATGGAAGAAATATTTGGTAAGATAGGTCCTGCTGTACTAATTGCTCCTGTGTCTATAACAAGATGCTGCAGTTTTGGTTTGCATTGCTTTACAATAGTCCCTTCCTCTCCCAGTTTGGTATGAGCAAACAGTACAGCAAATGGAAAATAACAGACTACTTAGTCATAAAAGATATTTCAAACATCCCATAATATGTGACCACATAAGAACTGTTGACCATAGGAGATTATGATCCTGTAAATTTTCCACAAATTTTCCATGGCTTTAGATGAAAAACAAGAGGAAAATTTTTTATATCATTATAGTTTGTTTTTGTTGTTTGAGGTTTTTTGTTCAGTTGAGTTTGGGCTTTTTGTTTGTTTGTTTTTAATACAATTCTGTAGTTTCCTTTCTGGCAGAGAGCTGAAATATGTAAGCCCAGAAGGTTTTTGCTATTTTTTTAAATGACTGAATTATTATAATTATTATAATAAGCTCTGGTGATATGGGATAGCAATAGGTTTGTTTTGATACTTGAATTTTGATTAGAGCATAAACATTTTAATGAAACCTTGTAAGTTGTTCTTGGAGCTACATCATCCCTTTTTGGTTTTAAGTTTTATTCTCTAATTTCTTAGCTGAAAGTTACTCCAACAAAAAGAGATGGGAATTGGTCCAAGAAGAATCAGTATCTGGTTAAAATAAAAATGTTTTAGTTTATGATATTGCCAAATGGTATGGCAGTGCACCAATACTAAGAATTGCACAGACACACAATGAGAATCCTTCTACTAAAGAAGCTCGTGTGAAGTAGGATGGTGAACAGGGCTCTGGGAACAGAAGGCTTATCTCCTGGCATCCAGTCCAGTGCCCCAGGACTACCTCAAATGATGTCTTTCTCCCATTTTCAAATTTCTGCCTCCATTTGTGAAGTGAGCACTGGCACTAGCACACTGGAGCAGCTTGTGGTCAAGTCCAACAGCTTCCCCATGATAGCAGGCAATGCCATGTGTTTCCAAGGGACATTTTGATCCTAAATTTGTTATTATAAAAATTGTTAAAATGTAAGGATTAGGCTCTCTTCTGCCAAGCTTCCCCATGTGTATCTTTGCTGCCACATTATTGTTCTCTTCTTCATCATTTCAGCTCCAAGGTAAGCTGCAGGAATGTGACCTGCTCTGTTTGATGACTGGCAAGGAGACTGGGCAATGCCAGAGAGTGCAGCACCCTTTCAACATTCCTAATGTGTCCATCTCTACTTTCTATCTACATGCACTGGGTTCCTGCTACAGATGATGGGTAAGCACCCAGGCTGAGCACTCCCAGTTGTGTGTCTGCTGCCACTCACAGAATCACAGAATTATCAAGGCTGGAAAAGGCATCCAAGATTATGAAGCCCAACTTTTGACCAACCACCATCATGCTCATGAAGTCATGAAGCATTCCTGCTGCTAGAAACAACAATGGGCAATCAAGTGTTTGGAAGTACCTTGCTTTCCTGCATGCACATACCTGCATAAGTTCACTTTATGCCTCAGATTCACCAGTAATAAATTTAGATAATAGTACTGTGCTGTCCTCCAGATCTGCTGAGGATGAAAGCATAAGAGACTCTATGAGAGTCAGAGAGTGCCTAGTTCAGAAGAATTTATTGTTTTATAAGGGTAGTTGAGATAAAACTATACAACCCTGGATTTGGAGTTGGCCAGAGGTCTACATCTCATCACAGTTCCAGTGTTAGGGCTGAGCCTACAGCAGCAGCTGGGCCAAGACTCTGGATTCCAAGCTAACTGTGGACTTTGTACCCCTTTGGTTTTGGTCTGGATTCATCTTTACTTCACCCAAACCAATAATAGAAAGTGATGAAAAATACACCACTGGCCATTGAAGCACAGACAGTCAGAACAGAAGATGAAAGCTAACTGCTTCACTTCAAACCTAAGAAAGTCTCCATTAGTTGATACAGTCTGAAGAGCCTGGACTTAGTATATGGCTAAACTGTGCAAGGAGAAGGGCAATGAAGCATGCAGCCAACCATCCATTCCCTGCTGGTTTTTGTCTAGCAGCAGACTCCCAGTCAGGGCACATATGTTTTCTCCTCTCATTCTGCCACTCAGCTCCTGAATTTGCCACTCCTCTCCAGCAGTTCTATTCAATCAATACACAACTCAATGTGTGGAGTGGAGACTTCTCTGTGCTTTTTCCATTCATCCAGGAATTTTGCAAACCCATCCCTGCCTTGTCCAGATGCAACTAAAGCTCTTCCCTTTATAAACAAATAACAACAGAAAAGCTGCAGTCACAGAACTTTGTTGATTCTTCTTGTGCCTTGTTAGGGTGCACATGGCTCCCAGCAGCCTTTGAAAACCCAATACATGGATTAGCTACATCAGCACACGAAGCCCTTCACACACACTGAAAAAAGAATATGTTTTTTTTATTGTAAAAGCCCTGCACTGTCACTGTCTAGACTTACCAGGCACCCATTCCATTTCAGTGCATCAAAACAAATTTAACTTAATGCATCTTAACAAAAGAAAGCTCCCTAAACAATATACCATCAACAGGGCTTCATAATTTCAGGCTCAGTGCTTCTGGGAGAATGTGATGGTCCTGTCAAGCTCATATCCTTAGGCAAAGCATTGTGAAGGAATACTCACTGCAGTCAAAACGAAGGTAGAAGAACCATGCCCCAAGTTTTAAAATATTTTGTTGGCTTAACAAAACTTCTCACTTCTTTTTTTTCTTTGATTCTCTTTCTTTCTTTTTTTTTTTTTTTTTTTTCTTCCCCCAGTTCTTTGCCTTCTTGGAGGCTTTTTGGGGGGAAGAAATAAAAAAATGTGGCAGGACCCTCCCTCAAAATGTTTATTAAAACAAAACAATAACAAAAGGCTACACATTCTAAACGAATATAAACAGCAATATTAACTTCTTTCCAGTTTGGGGGAAAATATGCACAATTGTTTACAGTTAAAATTTCCCAGATGGCATTTCAGAACTTGCTATTCTTCTGGCACTTCTTTTCACAAAGGCAGGAAAAAGAAAATGGATTATTACAGGCCCTCAAAAAGTACATGATATGGCACAAATAGCACCCATGCATTCATGTATTTAATCACTTAACTCTCTGAAAGCAAAACCCAAGGAAAGAAAACCCAAATCATCTCAGTAAAATGGACTCTGAAACCAGTGGAAATATTTGTATTAATTAATCAACCACTTGTTGGTTACTTAGAGTTACTCCATACATTTTATCAGAGACTAGGGCTTCTTTCAGTTATTTCTGGCTATTTCTCAAGCAAGAAGGTCTGAAATATTTTTAAAAAGCAGTCAATAATTTCTTGCATAGTCTGAGGCTGATGAAATTAACCTTTAGTGAGGTATATTTTAAACAGAGACCATTTACTCGGATATTTGCAAATGTATGACATGGCACTTCTAGGCAACTTTCTATAACTTCCACATTCAAGATTGCTCAGCTCCATGAAACTTCATGTGGCCAGCTAAGGAATCTAGATTTTCCATGGCTTATTTTCCAAAACTCTGTGAAGACTAATGCTACTATATCAGGAGTTGGAAATGGGAGTGTCTTTTCCACCTTTGATAGTAACACCATGGTTTTGACAACTCTTTTTTGTTGGAATTTGAAGTCGACCCTTAATTTAGATCCAAACTTAAAGCCGAAATTCTTGCTCCTGCACATATGGGCTTAAAAAAATAACATTTTTCTGTTCCCTTGGACCTTTTGGTTTGGAAGCAAAGACATACTGTTAGAGTTTTGAGACCTCCCATGGGCAGGAATTATCCTGTGTTACAACATGAATAACAGGGCAAGTTTGATCAGGGATCCTGTGAAGCTCATTTGTTTACTGCTGCTGCAAACTCCATGTGACCTTGGCTTAGGCCTACATTTTCAGAAGTACCTATTCTTCAGTTCTGTGGGAAAGTTATTTTGAAGCACTTAAAATATGATTTTCAGAAGGTGGTGTGATCCTAGCCATGATCCTTAGGAAATCAATCCCTTAACAAACATTTCTAATCAGAACTACCCAGGAAGGCAGCCAAAATCCCAGTTACTTTGAAGAATTTATCCCTCTCTGTTTCTGCTTCCCAACAACATCTCTAAAATTAAGAAAGATCTAAATCATAGCGTGTTTTATTGAAAACACATAAATCAGATGCAGGCAACTGGAGTCACATAAGTATTTGAATAGACAACTAAGCCACAAGAACATTCAGTTCTACACCCAAGTTACGCAAAGCTGAGCAAAAATCCAAACTGGCTATCTATGGTTTGCCTGAGCTCTAATTTTTGGTTTTCATTGTTGAATTATGGTCCCTCTGCCACCTTATAGTAGAAAGAATTGTGTTTTCTCCCTTTCCTTCTGGCTGCACTGGGTGTTGAGTAGGGATAAAAGTGGTTTTGGCTTCCCTTTACTGAATTCTGTGATAAAAACTGGTGTTGATTATTAATCATCAGCTATCTGCTCTAAAAGCACCATGATAAAAAAAAAGGAACATTATTTCCTTCAAACAAAACCCTGACTTTTATGACTACCTTGTACTAAAACCAGAAGGGTATTGTCTACGTTCTGTTTTCAGCTTTGAAGAGCTACTGTGATGTAAAAAGCACAGCTTTTCTAAAGCACTTACTAACACTATAATAAAGTTTGAAGCCGTAAAGTCCCTTCTAGTTTTGAGGCAAGCTTGCAAAGCATTTTTTCCCCAAAAAATGAGGAAAGTATGAAATGAATTTGTGTTTCTTTGTGTCCTTTCATTTTAATTGGCAATTCTATTTTTATTGTTAGGTCCAAGAAACACAAAATTATCACAGTTACACAGACATATATATTATGGCTACTAGTAGCACAATCTATAGAACTGACCACTGTAAAGAACGTAGGCCTAAAGTAACATCCAGACCAAAAACCTAGCAAGGGAAGCCCTTTGGTTAAAAGTCAAGACTCTCTTAACTGGAATTCAGGACTCTTTCTCCTTCAGTGAATATGATTTGTAACCAGACAGTCATCTCTGTTTTTTTATGAGAGTCACTTTGACTGAGTTATTTTGTCCTGCTAGTCCTGAGACCGGGACTTCATGGTACACTGGAGTTACTTATGCTGCAAGGACTGCAATTGTGGAATACTTTAGCATTGTGGCTATAGCTGCCTGTAAAAGCCTTGGCCTTTCATGAAGAGAGACAGGTTTTGGGATAGCTGTAGACTGTATCGCTGGCAACTGAGGAGACTGAAACCAGACTGAGGCAACAACATCTTCCACATAATAACAAGCTTTCTATTAGGGCATGTTTTTTTCCTATGGTTTAATTTTAAAAAGATCTTTTCTTTTACAGCTGGATATATACTCTGAAAAGATACCCTGGAATGAAGAGTCTGTCTGAGAGTTCACCAAAACCAGAGAGATGTGTGAAACTTCCCCCTACTTCATAGTGTAAACTTGACTATTCCAGGAAAGTCTTCAGCTGCTTCATTGTTGAGAACCATAATACACTGAATTCATAGAATATTCCTCATTGACTTTAACTGAAACATTACTTTGCACTTAATGGTTAGATAGAATGACAGCCAGCACACTCTGAAAAACATATGAAAAATGATGGAGATGAAAACTGCAGCAAACGTGCCCCTTTAGTGGCCTTTGGAAGTTCAAAGGAAGAGCAGCTGTGGCATCTAATGCAGCACTTTTCCACAAATAATATGTACTATCTGTTCATATTACTAATTTCTCTAGTGTGTATACTACACGCTAGTACAAAAGTTCCTAACTACAACTAGTTTTAGTACTCAAATCCAAATAATTCAACTTTGGTAAAGCAAGACATAAGATCTGGCCATTTTACTCTGAAAATGAGAATTGAAAAATAATAATTACTCTGAAATACAACATTTGGACACTTTCTTTTGCTAGTGCAGTATCTCATTTCCCTCTCTCTTTTTCTCTTTTGAATACTGGCAATCCTTTGTCTTGTGGTTACTTTAATTTCTGCTTTGAATGCTTCCCTCCAAGCTAAAGTGGCTGGCTTTTGATTTTGCTTTGTTTTGTTCTTGTTTAACTGGTGGATTGGAAACTTCCAGATGTCAATATCGAGTAAAATTTTGTCTTGGAACAGCACTTCCAAACATTCACTTCAAAACCTCAGCATTCTTCTAACACTGACTTACACTGCAGTCCTCTGGCTGGTGAGTGTACCAGCACAGCAGGACAGCTGACAGCCAGCCTGCTGCCATTGCTGCCACTTGTCCTTCAGAAACAGCACTTGGCCTCAGTGAGGGCACCACTGGCACATGTGGCCCCACAGTGCACATTCAGCTTTGGCCTATGGTAAATACTCCAGATGAAGGAAAGAAAGTCTTGGTCATAGCCAATTGTAAAAGACTGTACATGACTGGGAATGAGGCACATGGCACCCAACTCCCTTTCTCTGAGGATCAACATGCACCTCTGATAAGGAGGTAAGATATCTACTCCTTAAAACACTCTCAACTTGCCCTAGCTAGTTACTGTCCAAATGAATAGTGAACCTTTCTACCAAGTCTTGCTCAGGTCCAGAGAGCAATTACTCTGCTAAACACTGTTCAGTCTGAGCTGCAATTATGTGTTCTGATGTTTGTGCCTAGGAGTAGTTTCTAGTCCTGCTTCTGATGTCCTGCTTTTCTCAGTTCTGTTCCTTATCACCTATGGTCTTTTTAGACAAGCAATGATTATTCATGGGCATCAGATGCTAAGTTTAGTATAAATGGAGATTAAAGCTCTTAACAAGAATATTTACAACAAGATAAAACATTTTTAAAATAAATTTATCACTGAACATCAAAGAGATCATCACCACTGGTCTAAGGTTACAGTTAGAACTAGTCTTCCAATTTCAGACCACAGCAACAAACAAACTTTTGCTCATATTGCTAAGGAAAAAAGGTCATCATGCTGGCAGCTGTGAAACAAATCACTTATTTTTATTCTTGAACTGACTAGGAGCTTTTGGGCTATTCTGAAAGCCCTTCTGAAAGGATTAGGGCTGAGGGTAAATTAGGGTTAACAACAACAAAGGCTGAAGAAGCAGTCACTGGACTTGAAAGGTTGGAAAGATAAAATGAATACTACTGCTGCCAGGGGGAATGTTATTTTAATACTTTAGGTAGCAGATTTCAGTTATTTGATAGTCTAGTTTGGATTAAGAATGAGGGCTTGGATCAGCAATGATAGACATTAATTAATAGATGGATTTCCCAATGTCTAGATATGTAGGAATAGAGCTCTAATGGTCAGGGGCTCCTAGTCAGTAGTTACTTAGGTTGCACTTGGGGTTTGTGATAACTAGGAATGGAGAGGTCTCCTTATCACTGGGTCCCACATAGATGAGGACTAGCTTTGGCACAGGTGAAAGATGCAAAATTAAGAAGCAGGAGCAAAACATGGAGTTTCTGGCACCTGATCTTTCCTTCCTTACTACCTGACCTCTAGGCAGAATTCTGTCTTAGAGAAATACAGCGGTAGAAGTGAAGGTTGGTTGAAGAGGCAGTATGTGCACATGGGAGAAAGAGTTTTCTCACTGCCTTGCTGTACACTGTCTATGAGTAAACAATGCTTTTGAGTCCAATTCACTTAAAGGCAAATACACTAAACAGAAACGTTTCTCTTTGTACACCGTTCAAATTCATGAGGTACTCCCACAGAATCACTTATTCCAGAGATTCCACACCTGAAGACCTTGATCTGCTTTTAAATATGCTACAAGCCCGATTATGATTACAAAGCAGCTTCTCATCAGTGAAAGAAAAAAAAAAAACCTTCCATCAGGTCATCTGGTGAAAATCAGCATAACATGGACTATAGCAAAATTCACATAACGTCCAAAGATCAGGGAGATATACTCCACTGAGTTCATTATCAAGGTCACTATGTCTTGGTTTGGAAAGACAAGGGTGTCTGCTAGGGAACAAAAGAAAATGGAAACTTCCCTTGGATTTTGTTATAATCCTAAAATTGGAGGGGGGATCTCAGACAACGATATGAGGGTAGGAATAACAGTTCTTTACTAGTTAGTCTAACAAGGTAAATTAACAATAATAACTATAATATTGACAACAAACAGAACTAGAGAAGAAAAGGGAAAAAAACAACAACCCAGTTACAGTTTTTCTCTGGCACCCTGCCCCCCTCAGTACCGTTACAAGCTAACAGAGCCAGCAGCAGTCCTGGGGGTGAGATGTATCCGAGGGTTCACAGTGGTTGGAGCTGTTGGAAAGTGTCCCGGCTGGGCAGGGGCTGCAGAAAATACAGTGTGGGGAGACCTGAACAAAACTGAAGAAGCCGTGGGTGCAGGGCAGGGAGAAGGAGCTCTTGGCAGGGCAGGGAGGGAACGGGTTCCCAAAATCCCGGGGAACACGCGAAGAGACGGTGGTCCGACCGAGTTCCAGGTGAAGGATGGTGAGAGCTCTCTGCCGCGCCGAGACGAGCAGCTCCTGGAGGTTTTTCGGAGCGCAGAAAACTGCCCAGAGCGAAGTGAAGATGGTGCCTCCCTGTCTCTGCCTTAGCTGCTTCTTTTGTTTGGTCTTAAGCACCCATGAGTACCGAAAAGCACCCAGCCATTAGCTTCTTAGCAACTTCTGGGAAAAAAAAATTCTATAAGAAAATAACCCAACCCCCAACACACTAGTAAAGTCAGAGGATTCTTATTTACCACCTCTAGTTAAAAACCACACCAGAATAAGTCAGACCATGCTGAAAATCCACTTAGCTGAGAGTAAATACATTATATATTCTGAGAGAGTGGTGGAGGAGCTCCATAGCATGGGCAAATATGCTATCAAAAATGAATTTCCAGATTCAAGACAATGTTGAAGAGTTTAGAATATTGCTTTCAATAAAAGTCTGAGCACAGCAAAGATGATGGAAAAAAATATGATAAAATTTACAAAAGGTAATATTTGATAAAATTAGAACTAATTACAAATTAAAACATACAGTAAAAGGAATTCTGATAAAAGTATTGAAATAATAAAGATGGAACTGACCAGTGGGAAAATGACTGCCAGCAGCTATCCTGAGCCACAACATAAATTATAATGAAACATAGCTACAAATAAAATAAGAAACTGGCTTTCAATTTGAGGCAGAAGTCACAAATTTGTAAGGAATCAATTACAGTGAGGAGAAAAAAATCACTGCCATGAACTCTGTAAGGGCTACTCCCATGCAGTGGATGTCATGGGACATTCAGTCAGCAAACTACATAAACATTCTATGATTTCTTATGTAATATGAGTAATATATTCATCCAAAAAAAGCAAAACCAAAAGCAAACACAGAAACAAACAAAAAAACCCTACCAAACTGAAAAACATAAATAGGGTCTGAACTTGAAGATGTGAAAAACACTGAATGTTTCTTAACTAATGCAAATTTTATAGTTTTTCCTTGAATTTGCTCTACCTTCCTGCTTTGTCACTTTCAAGAGCCATTTTTGTCTTTCTTTTGCTTTAATAATGCAGGCAATAACTAGTACATGTTGTGATAGGGAGCCAGACCTGTGACACAGATGCACCAAACCCACCAGAACAGTTCAAAATAAATGGTTAGCATTTAATAATGTACTTTTTTTCAGGAACCTATTGTTACCAGCTTGTGCCTTCCTCAAATGTACAACTAATGACAATGTCACTCTGCATCATTATCGAGTAACCCTCCAAAAGCTGGAATTTCTTGAATAAAACTGTTCTTTGGGTTCTACATTATGCCTACCAGTCAATAGCAGTGTAACTTTGCCTATATTAAAAACATGAGTCTATCTTTATTTCCATGGCTTCAATCAGAAAGCTCTGATCAAAGAGCACTGTACAAATACCAAGAAGTTTCTGCTCCCATGGTGTTACTATCTAAAGGCATGGCAAACAAAAGAAATATCATCAGAGAAAAATAGGCTCAAATTAAAATTGAAAGGAAGTAATTTGATTACAATTGTGCACTAACTGTACCACGCATCCAGGAATATAAATAGAGTCAGCAGCCAGGCCCCACCAACCCCAGAGCAAGATTTAAACAACAAAGCCAAAATGCTCTTTCAAGAATGGTGATGCAGACTGAGGAGGTTTTCTATGTAAGGTCATACTGACAACCAGCATCCTAATTCTAGCTGCTTAAAATCTACATTTTCACCAAAAGCCAATTTTTATTTTTAATAAATATTGTGCTATATGCACGTACTGCATATAAATCCAAAGGAATTGAGCTCACAGTTACATCAAGTTTCATCACAGTGCTGCAGCAAACCCTCATTCCTTACATAATTTTGAAGAGTACACATATGGTCGTGTGGTTCCAGGGCTTTTACTTTCACTGAACTTCTAAAATGCCAGGTATTCCACAGTACCTTACTCAGATAAGCTCTTATTCCTCTTCCCTTGCATCAGAAACAGACTAGGTTTGTGCGTAAAAAAAATGGATCTGAAAATACAACTGATTCTAGCTTCTCTGCAGGGGTGATTACCATTATTCTCAAATATGGCATACCAGCAAGTTTTACAGAGTCATCATCCATGACATGACATTTCATTAGGTCCCCATCCTTGAGAGTCAGACTACTGGGAAGCAATTTTTGTCTGCAAAATAATGCACATGCCTTTTTTTTTTCATTTTCTGTTTACTGAAAAGTATGTATTATGTCCCTGGGTGTATTTTTTATTGCACTCTATTATTCAGGTTTTGCATAATTTAAAAGACTTGATGGAAGGAAAAGATCATTGCCATGCAAATGACTGTGAGATGAAAACCTCATCATTGTGCTATGCCAACACAACTGAGCCTTCAAAAGTAGTCAGTTCCCATTGCAACCAAAGGAAGTTATGTGGTGAAAAGCCCTCTGCAATCTATTGAAATTGTGTCCCTTAATGTTTTACAAATGCCTGCAGCCGCAATGACTCTTTCTCAGTACACTGCTCATATCACAGCAGCCAGCTCCTTTTGCAACTCAAATCAGTGACTACAGCAGCAAAGGATGTTTGCTTCTCTCTGCACACATTCAGACAGCTAATGCTGGTTAGCACTTTACAGGCTTCTCGCTGGTTAAATGTAAAGTTTGCAAACATCATCAGTTCTATAAACAGAGAAATGACTTGCCTGTGGTGATCTTGTGAACTGAGCACAGAAATCAGTCTCTGGTTGGACTGGAGCTTCCCCAGCTATTGGAATACACTGATATTTTTGAATCATTGCATTAGTAAACGTTCCTTGCAAATCCAAATTAATAGCTGAACACTAGCAAAACAGTAAACTTTCCTAGTGCTTTCCGCTGTGGTTCTGACAAAGCTTCCAAATATTTATTATTTTAATCTATCACCTTCATGAACTTACTAAAGTTCTTTGCTTCATGTTTGTAGCCAGCTGGAGTACATACAGTTTTAGAGAGGAGTAAAAATGAAGACAGATGCTTTGGACATTCTTACCATATTATTAGAACACATGTAACTGATTAACACACGTACATTAAAAAAACTATCTCTGTGCTAGTAAACTATTCATGGTTAGTGCTTAGGCTCAACCATACACTGGCACACAACCACTCCTACTGTAGATTTATTAGTACACTCCCTGGCATAATTTTGGCTCATGTCAACTGAGACTCTCTGAAGCAATGCCTGGACACGGTATGAAAATTCTTCAAGTTAGGTACTGTTTTCACCTGATACTTTAAAGCAGAATGCTTTGCTTTGAGTGGAAGAGAGCAAGGCAGTGTGGGCATGATCTGTTCCATGCCCTTTGATACAGGGCCCAGAGGATGGGCCTTTGCACATTTTGTTTACATTAAATAGTCTGAGAGACCAGTATTAGAAAAGCCAGAAGGGGAGACAGGTTTCAACAGAGCATGATTCAAGTGCTCCCCATATCATGATGAAAGCTTATCTATACAGCTTTATTTTGAGGCTTTTTCCTGCTCCTAGCTGCTCACTGATTGTACATGTGGTTGTAGCTGGAGGTGTACACTTCAAATCTTGTTACTTATGTATTTTTCAAGTGTTGATGTTATTTTCATAGGTGGTAATGATTACTTTGAGCTTTCACTGATTTCAGGTGTTCTGCTTATCTGTAAAGATGTGCTTTTGTAAACAGTGCAATACAGAGATGTTTCAGATGGATTTTAAAGTAGCTATAACTCCTGTGCAGGATGCTTTCTTGTACTAAGCCACATGTCTCCTAAGCAACTAAACTAGGTTTTCTCTCTGCTCACATTTCGATGGGCGCCGTTTTAATAAAAGCCACAAATCATTATTAATTTACCTATGAATGGAGCCCTAGGCTAGTGGATTACAAAGGCTTCCAAGACAATATTCTCCTTACCTAGAACAAAAAATGCTCTTAGGAAGCAGTGAAACATTGCTAGTCATTTGATAAACACCAGGTGAAAACAAAAAAGAAGATATTAGTTATTATCTTTGAGATATTCTGTTGAATTATTAAGAATGAATAGGGTTCATCATGGTTACCCTCCTCTTCAATGGTAGAATTATGGACTGGTCATATTTTAATGGCAATTCATTTACATGGTTATGCAGATTTATTGAAGTTAGATACAGGGTGATTAAATACAGATGCTTGCTGGCCAGACACAGGGGTAGTTACCACATCAGATCAGATCTGCTTTCACTGTACCCCAGTATGGCTGAATTCATAGAATACTTGTGAGTAATGATGTTTTCTATCTGGTTTATGAAGGTGCACATGTTAAGCTAGACATATATACATAACTTATCTTCCATATACTATGATACAGCCTATTTTTTCCATGAACAGCATGAATGCCTTGTTAGCATGTATGGCCCAGCTGACAGCCTACTGACTGAAACGTGAGGGCTTGTAACAGCCACCTCATTGGGGTGTTTTGTTAAGTCTTTTGAATCAATTCTCCTGTATCAGTTAGACTGTAATATTATTGGCAGCACCTATGCTTCCTTTGGAAATCTGATTTGTTAAAGCAGCATACCTGCTAGGTACTTATGGTTTTCTTTAAGTAAAAATTTGTTCATGAAGGTTGCATTTTCTCATCAGATTGTTGACTGTTGGCTGCATGTTTGGGTACCAATGTCTCTTGTTTATCTCATGGATAATAAATCCTCACCTTTTCTCCATTCTGAACCCAGTTTCACATCAAGAGAAGTAGCTTTTCATTGCTTAATTATAACATCTGAAAAAGAAAAAATTGTATTGGTTCTGTCAGATAGTGCTTATTTCAGAATCTGGCAGATGTAGTACTCCTGTACTTTCTACCTAACATAAAAACTTTAATTACTGTGTCTATACCTTCTCGTTTACTAGATTTTTTATTTGCAAGAAAAATTTCCTAGTAGAAACAAATATTTAATTTTTTTTTTTAGAAACCTGAATTTTCTTACTCAACATAGAATAATCCCCAAAGCAGCTGCTTTGTGAAAGAAAAACAAAAATTGCACTTTTGTGGTAAGAAAAATTCCAAATAGAAGTAATTAGGCCAAAATACCAGTTATTTGTTTTGGACATGTAGAGTGGTGCAGATACTTCAGTGCAGCTGTCTCATTTTGGACTTTTTCTCATTTGCCCATTTTCTTCTCTGGATCAAGTCCTTCACTAAATATTCCCCATCACAACTACTTTCTCATATCCTGAGGGACTACCTTGGTGCGCCCTGGAAGCTCCAACACAACCTCTGAGAAGCCCTGCAGAGGGAAGGACTAAAGCAGGAGGGCAGCCCTTATTCAGCTCTATGGCAGAAAAGTGGATGCAGACCTCATATTGTCCCCTGATTTGCCAGCAGTCAAAGAGAAAGGAGCATTTGGAGTCAGGGCATTTGGGCAATTTAACAATTAGAAGAATTATGCAAGACAACCTGCTGCTTACAAAGGATCTGAACTAAGCACAATCTATGACATATTAGCTGAAAGCACAGAATTTATACTGCAATACTGTGCAATCTACACAGCAAATAAAGTGTCAGAAATATGCAGAGGTATCCTTCCACAAGTACTTTTATCAGAGTTAGTGAGTTTGGGTATGCTTTATGGGAACTATTTGGAAGCATGTTCCATAAGAGACATCTCCATTCTCTTGGTAATACATCTGATAATTTTATACTACAGATAAAACAGATTTCTTATTCAAATATAATTAGGTTGGAAAATTTCCTAAGTTCCTTTCGAACTCACAGTTTCATTTCGAACTCAAAGTTTCATTTATCTCATCATATAAATCATGTTACTGTAACACTCAAAGAAAAGTAGTGTATTTGATGATGTAAAATAAACATTGAAAGAATCACTCCCTACTTGTTTGCTTTTGAATATCTTGATTAAACACTACATTTTTCAGAAGAGACTACCTATTCTGTACATCTGTACAGTACCAATACCACAAAAAATGTAGCCAAGGTTCTTAGAAGCACACAGAATCACTTGTTTAACTCATCTGACCCTCTGCATAACACAGTCCCTAGATTCATACCACTTTGATTGCTACTTGATTACTGTCATTTCTGGATGAACTAGACTGTGCCTTTCAAAATGTTATTTAGTAGTCACTTATACTCTTCACCTTAGAAAACCAAAGATCTTTCAAAACCTGAATTAAGTATTTATATTTATGTGTGCCTTAGTTCTGTGCATCCAGTTTTGGCTCCATAGGCTGCTAACTAAAGAAGTCTGTTACTATCATAAAAAATCCTCCTGCTCATGAGCAGAGCATGTGATCTACTCTTTGCTAGGTAATTATTTTGGGTATTTTAGCTTCTCACTGTAAAAGAAATAAGAGTAAAAGAATAATAGAATCATAGAATGGCGAAAATACTTTCTGTCAAAAATATAACATTAAGTGGGAAACTCAACTGCAGGCTCCTTTTTTTGCTAAGGATTGAGGAAATATAACAGTTATTTGCCCACCTGGACAAGTTGCAGATATATACACACACACACACACACACACACACACACACACATATATCATGTTTGCCTGGAAAGGTATTCTCCATCAAGTGTAGAGCCACATACAGACTACAGGAAAGCTTAAGTAATTGAAGGAAACAGAAAAAAGGCTAACAACAACCACCTTTGCCTTAAATACTACAGAAATAAAAAAGTAAAAACCCAGAAGCAACCTTGGGACCTTATTGCTCAAACAAGAAAAAAAAATGAATTTACTCAAGGTTACCTAGTGTGTCTTCAACAGAACCAGGTAAGAAGAACCCTCCCTGGAGCCCTTTTTTTCACACCTGCGCATTCTATCACATTGCTCTTCATTTGCATAAGAGCTGTACTATAAGTCATTAAGAGGAAAACTTTTTAAAGCTGACCAAGGACATCAGAACATGGCCCATACTCAGGAATGTGTGGCAATGTCTTATACTGTTCAAATAAATCATAATGTGCTTTTATGGCTCTCTATGACTATTAAATCAGGATACTCAGAAAACGAAAATCCAATCTCTGTATCAGACCAAATAAAATATATTATAAACATTAAATTGTGATTCTAGCTTCAGACTGACTTGCATCAGTACTTTTCATAATTAGATCTAAGATCCACCTAGCATGTTTCATGAGGCATGACTATTATAACAAGCATGTCAATATAGTAAACCTCTCAAGAGCGCTTACAACTTAGGTAAGCATATTCATCATTATCCTTAGAGAATATTGGTCTTGATATATAGGATGGAGGAAACCAAAGCATAGAAGGTGACATGCAGGCAGCCAGGAATGTACTCCTTTGCACCAGAAAAGTGTATGTGGCATTTTCAAATCCCTTTTCAAAACTCTTTTATAGCATGAAGCATGCTTAAAACTGCTAAATGACAATACGGGCAACAACATGGTTGGAAATTTTCCAGATATGCTGCTAAATCTTAATTCCTCAGTCCCCATCCCCATATTGCAGCACTTTAATTGTAAGCTACTTCATTAGGTAAGATCTTTAATTGATCACTCAAAACCTGTCACATAAAGGCTCAGATTCTTTCAATGCTCACATGCTACTTGCACTAAGTAAAAGAAGTACTCTGAGAATCCACGTCTCTTAGCATTAGACATCACCATATATCAAGTGGTTTGTAACCAGTTTGTCTACAACTCTATTCAGCCCAGTAATTTATGTAAGTGCATATAAAAGATATAAAATGGAAAAAACCTCAGGAAAATCCATTTCACAAGAGAAAATTTGAATCTCTAGCTAGAATTTATTTGTTAGGCTTTGTTACTGTGACTAGTGGCAGTTAGATTCCTTTTCTCACAAAAGTCTTTTTATTATTTGCCCTCAGAGGCATTCATTTCAGAGAAAGGGAAAAATAATAAATTTCACTTCAGTTTCAAGCTATCTGTGACAAAGACACTGTGACATTTGATTTTCCTTGCCTTTTTGATGTCACTTCCAAATAAATACTGGTGGCCTGTCATTGCATGGCTATAGCCAGAAATGTTTTCATCCAAAAATTCAGATTTTTAAACAAAATCTGATGAGCAATAGAAAAGACATGTTTTCCCAGTGGTTTTTACTTTTCACAAATGCTTACATCTTTTGATTCTACGATTTTTAGAGATGAGACAAGCTGGAATTAAGGACAGAAGGAGGTCATGTTTTTATTTTCCATTAAGGAAATAAATAGAAATGATAATGGAAAACATGTAGAGAAATTGACTATGTTTTTATGCACCACTAGAAACCAGATCAGATCTTCTTATATCCTCAACACCTGCAAACTCTGGGAAGTTCTGAGTCTGAATTTTGTGACTTTTTGCTAAAGCCTGGACCTTTACAGTATCCAGCAGTTGAATCCCACTTTTTCAGTACCAATCAACTGAACTAAATTCACTGGCCTTTATTTGAATGCAATTAAAATTAGACTGTCCTTCAGGTTCCAAAATTTCGGATATAATGTAAAGCTTTAAACTCTACATTTACCCCAGACAATGAAATCTTGGGGGAAAAAAATGATTTAAATTTAAATCTTTCCTTTTGTGTCCACCCTCTGCAGCCTATTTTTGGTATTTTCCTTTCTTGAAAATATAGGGTACGAACAGGGAGGAATCTTACTTATAGGAGATAAGTGTATGTATAGACAGAAATGGGAAACATTAATCAGAGGAAGAAATGCTTGCCAGTTGAGAATATTATGTGTTTTGAAGGACTATTCATTCTATGGAAAAACTCAAAATACAACATTTTAATTTGTATTATTTTTCTGTATCAATTTTCATTCAGAGTTTATATTATGTAGCTGGTCTACAGACTGTTAAGACATTAACTGTCTAATAATACATTACTTATTCTCTTTTGCCCAAAACATGATTTTGACTTTAACACACCAAGGAACAGCACAGCACCTTATTGCTGGTATAAATAAAGCATGTGGTCAAAAAAAGAACCCAACTTGATATTAGTAGGATTTTGCTGTATGACAATTGGCCAGGAAGAATTGTTTGTAAAGCACATCAACACCAAAGCAATAGGTACATTCATAGTAGGTCTACCTAATGCAGCCTAATCAAGCTTTGTACAGATGAATTTGGGTTGATGAAGCCATTCTTATAGCTAATATTTTTGTTTAATACTAGTGAAAAAAAAAAAAGAAAAAGGTGATACCATGTCAGCAACATGGACCTTTGCAGTTTTTCACTGCAATGCAAACTATTTACAATTCAATGAAAAGGAGTGGTCTTTTATATAGTACTATTTGTTCACAAGCCAAAGCTCTCTTCAGTTAGGAAGCACCAAGGGGTGAAGTTTTCTCTAACAGTCTAAGTGGAAATAAACCCCTGTTCAACTCTGAATAGAAATTCCATGTCTCGCTGTTTAAATGTTTAAATGCAAGCTGAAATACCAATATAAACACATTCTGAGATTGTTATTTTGACTGAGTCTACACTCTTGCTAGTCTTATTAGTGACCTAAACACGGAAACTTCAGCCTAACGGAAGATGTTCTTGATAGGTCTCTGGAGAGAGATGTTCAAAACCTCTCTGATCAAAACTGTTGGTCCCTTGCCTATTGGATTGGCTGTAATGCTTAAGTTCTGCAGGATGCAATTATATAACCATCAGCAGTTCACAGTTTAGTTATCCAGGTCCTGAATTCACCTCAATAATTTACACTTAAACTATTTTAAATGTGGTCACTTGCCCAGTGCATAAAATCCATTACAAATACTGATGCTTAATTGATCTCCAGAGCAGAAGGCTGAGCAAAGACAAGAAACTCTTCACTGGCACACCTGAATGGACGCAAACTTCACACAGAATAAGAAACATCTCCCAGAAATGCAAACCTACAGAAATGCTAACCTGAACAATGCTATTGCTAATATTCTCCAACCACTTACACTGAGGTGAAATTATCAAATTAAGCTGCTCCAAGTGTGGGCTGCCACTGAGATGGATGTTTCTGTGGTTGTACAATAATTTGGGTCAGGAAACTAATCCAATTGAAAACCCAACCTGCTCCTTCTGCAAAGGGAAGTTTTCATCCAGTTTCCTGATTAAGTTCCCTCTGCAGCCACATAAGCACAAGTGTCAGCACAAAGGCAAGTACAGCAATTGGAGTGCCAACTGCTTAAAATCCTTTCCCTCTAATGAATTGTTCCTATTACTAAACAAGCTGTTTTACAGACACTGCTTTGCCAGTTTCTTCACTAATACAGTTCCTGAAGGAAGAATGACAGGTATTGAACTACATAAATTGAATTCTGCACAATGTGCTGGCTAGTATTCAGTGTGAAGTAGTTCATGTGCAAGAAGGAAAAATCCCTGAAAGATTCAACTTGGAAAGGGATAAACTATGAACTAACAGCTGAGAGATGCAATCAGAAGAACACTAGTAGAGACAACAGGCAGCCAGCTGCCTCACCCTCAAGCAGGCCTATCAGCATTCACCATGCAGGAAGTTAATACTTATGGTATTAAAATATTATTCTGAAACTGATATATGAAACTGATGCTTCTTTATTCAGAACTCAGTAGATTAATGACACCTATCATAAAATGCCATCTTTTAAAATTGAAACATTTGCAGCTGTATGCTTTGGTGAAAAATAAATTAGCTTTTCATTAAAATATTTGTGGTAAAGTGTTTCTTTCAGCAGTCCCTATCACTGTTTTCTCAGTATTTATAACAATGTATACCAGTCAGGAACAAACTGGCTAGAAGAGCAGTCTACAATGAGTGCATTTGTAACATACTGTTACTACCCTAAGCCTCCACTCTCTTAGAAAGTAGATTTATCTAGTGTAACTCACAAGAATTAAATATTGTTAGGAATTTGTCAGAAAAGCATGTGGCTCTGTATGGCACTCAACAGGGAGGGAGAGGCCCCAGATAATTCTTACCACTTTATCATCTGATGGCAAAACTGCATTGAATTCAGTGAGATCCATGCATTGCTCTTGATTATGATTTTCAGCTCTGCAACTGTCTCCTTTATGACAATGGGTTAATTCCTTTCTTTTTTTATGCCTTCCAGCTGTCTAGTTTGCTTGTTTAGCCTATTGGTACTGTACACTCAAGAGAGCTAAGGCTGTTTCCTGCAATGAATTTAACAGTTTTTGTCATATGTAATTTAGGGGATTTCACTAAAATTGTTGCAATTTATATAGAATTGACCATATATGACTCCTTGATAATATTTTTTTCTAAGTTTTTCCAGTTTCTAGTGTTATTGGAGCTTGCTTACATGCCTTTCGTGTTTTCACCATGCAACACACTCCTTACATATGTTTTGGTGTCTTGTTTTTCTGGGGAAAAAAAAAAATCACTGCATGAACATTAAGTGAATGTTTGCATTGGCAGAAATGGACATATCACTTCCTAAGAAGGTTTCTATTAGAGGAAAATAATTTTTCATAAGTTTAATCGTCCAATGTGCTGTCAATTTGCTGCAGCACACACAATCTCTAGCACGGTACTAGAGTGAGCATTTCCAAGATCCATGAAAAAAAGGAAACTTCCCAAAAGATTAATGATTCAAAATCAATTTTGTAATCACAGAACTTGAAATCTGACATTTCAAAGAAGCCTTCATGTTCCATGCTTTATGCTTTTTCTATGCTCCTGGAAAACACATTTTTTCTAATTGAAGGCTATTGTGAAACCTGATGAATGTCAGAGAATTTTTCATTTGAAATAGAAAAAAAAGTATGTGCCAGTGTGCACAGGAGAAGATAGGAGATGAGAATTAAGGTTTTACTAATATTTAGGTTGTGGTGGTACTTCTAAAATATCAACAAGTTAGACTCACGTTAATCACAAATCAACATTTTCAGTTGCAAAGCTGGAAGAAAGCACCACTTCAACCCCAACAGTGTCATTTTTAATCCAAAGCAAATTTTGTAGTTAGATCTGAGGGATGATAATTGCTTTCTCCGTTTGAAAATAAAATTAAGGGATACTCTAAAGTTTAAATGAATTGTTCTAAAAAATGGAAACTTCATTTTAAGGAAATTAAAAAGAACATCCTTTTTTTTTTAAAGCAGGAGTGCATCTTCACAAATGAGTAGAGAGATGAATCTGAAGCAAGTTTTTTGTCAGAACACTAATCTGCTTGCTATTCAGTTGAAACATTTTTTCAAACTCTGAAGCCATTTAAATATGGGTAGGCCCTGAAAGAGCTGACAATACCAACCTGTGAGTTTCAGCCATAGTTATGAAACTGACATGCAAGACTTCAGTAGGGAGAGTCAGACTTTGGCCTTTCACTCCCTTGTGGGTGGCCTTCACACATTTTGTGCCAGTAGGAACTCCCATCTGATGGGCATTCTGTGCTGTGCCAGAAGTTAAGGGGTTGCTATAGTGGTTTTCTGGGTAAAGCTACTCTGTGATAATTAACTTATATACTTTAAAGGCTTTTATGTAGCTAGACATAAACCAATATGTGAAAAGAGGCAACGTTCTACTATATCTTTCATAAGATACATTCTGTCACAACTCAGAGATAATTTTTATTATTTGTGCCTTTGTTTAATCAATTAAATAATATTTTGTCTGCTTTAGTTATTTATTTACTTTAGTTACCTTACCTTCCTTATTTCTGCCAACCCTCACATTCATACCTGATGTCACAAGCTGGAGTAGGATAAGTTAATCCTAGTTAATACTTGTGAGAAGCTTTGATATTGTTATCCTCAGGTAACAATACATTCATAAATTTTTGGTAATATTTGCCCCAAAACATTAGAGTTTATGTCAAATACCAACACCTGAAAGCATTTAATAATGTCTGTTCTGTAAAGGGACATCATTCTTTGTCTGAGTCTGAAAATGGCAACCACTCAAGTAGAAATGGAAATTAGGACATCATAAATTTATTTGTTTCTCAAGTTCCTCTTAGGTTCAGAGTAAGACTATTCATGAAATAGTCTTACTTGGACAGATTAAATTCTGGGCTGATGAATCAGTAAATACTTTGACACAGGAACAATCAAAAGTTCCTATGGCATTCCTATGACTACTTTGTGTGAATGCCAAAAAATGCAGGCATTCCAGTCCTGAGCAATTAAAAGTTGTCTAGGAATTATCAGATCTAAACTATGGATATAACTGACACTACCATAAATCTTAGCTGGAATTGCACTAGAAAGGGTGGAAAATTTTCTGGACTCTAGTCCACCAAGTCTCTTCTAAAAACTGCTGGCAAACATGTTTACCTCTCTAAAGGAAGCCTGGCAATAAGCCCCTTTCACAGTCCATAAAGTCTTTTGAACTGGACGAAGCGATATGTACAAGAAATGCCCGAGCAAAATGGAAATAGGAGTTTCATTAGGCTGGAAACAGCCTAAGTTAAGTCAGAGCTAAGTTAAGAGCCACACAGCTAAACATTGTTATTGAAACCCCAACAAAACATTCCTTTGCCTGTAACATCCAATCCTGATCCAACAGCAAGGGGCTACACGACACAATACCATGTGCCACCTCCACTCTTCTTGAAGCAAACAATACAGAATCACCTACAGAGACATTCTGTGGGTTTTGATCCAGAAAATCTCTTTTATATGTCTTAGAACACTGAATTAAAAAAACACAATGGTGCCAGGTCTTTTTGGTGCCTACTTGGTTTGCCATGATGTGGTTCCTCTTTAAATTCTTTAAATTCTTTCTAAACTCTATCTCTAAAACTATTCACAAAAAATCCAGTTTTAATAAACTTTTATCACGGGAAGGAAACATATCCATATATAGTAATCAGCCACGGTAATTCAAAAACACTTGATACTGAATCATGTTTAACATCCCATGTTGAAGCGCTTTAATTTTCCTTTAG
Source organism: Certhia americana (assembly GCA_018697195.1). Classification (NCBI taxonomy): domain Eukaryota; kingdom Metazoa; phylum Chordata; class Aves; order Passeriformes; family Certhiidae; genus Certhia; species Certhia americana. The sequence continues at coordinate 18,071,679 of CM031862.1, forward strand.
TTTTGGCTTCACTAGTACTAATAAGCCCAATCCAAAATTTGTGTTAAACATGTTTCATGTCTATACACAATGTGTCTAAAATGGACCTATCTGTCAACATGGACAAACACAGACCTGTTTTCATGCAACTTGTGTTTTCCAGGGCTGGCACTAATTTGTCTCATAATAGGTGAGTCATCACTGCTTTGCTGTTAAGATAAGTTTTTTAAGTATTCCTCTGTTTTTCAGAATCATAGAATTATGTTTGACAGATAGCCTAAAACCTTAGAGATGCTGACTTTATCCATGCTTCCTTGTTATGCTATCCTCTGCTAAAGTCCTGAAGGCTACATAGCATAGCTAAAGTTATACCACACACCAGCCACACATAACATCCTTGCCAGCCCCGACAATCCCCACACCAACGCATATAGCATGGACAATGCCACTTCCAAATTCATTAAAAAGAACATAGTTGTGTTGCAGACACATAATGAATATGTGGAAAGGTCTTTTTGTTCTATTATGATCCGGGGTCCAGCTGTGGGGGCAGAGACTTAAAATGGTACAATAGCTGTGGGGTTTGCAACTTGTTTCCAAGACTTTATAACATCCTACATTCTGAGTACATGACAAACATGACAGTAAACTAAAGACTGTGTCATGTTTCTAGTGGAGACTGCTGTACAGTTTCCTCTGCCCTCCTTGGATGCTCTTTAATAGAAAAAGGATAAAGCAGAGAAATGTCCTTTTCCTTTATGAAGCTGTCTGCCTTGATGCCTTTGTTAGATACTTAAAGGACTGAGATAATTTAAAAAAAAACACAAAACAACCACCCTACATGAATTTCATCAGTAACAAGAATCAAAGTTATGTGAGTTACATCATGGAGATATTTTTCTTAGCTGAGACAAACTGGAGGGATAATGTAGACTACCGCCTGAATACCTAATATTCTTTATGTTTTTGCTAGAGATGTGTGGTTTTGACAGCTGGAGAAATTAAAAAGGCTATTACCATTAATTATCAGGTATTAAACAAGATTATGCTTGTAAAATAATATCAGCAAAGTTGAAGGTGAACTAAGTTAGATGTTTTCTCTGTTTGTTTTAAAGGACCCAGGATAAGTGGTGGTCCAGTGTTGGAAAACCTATAGCAAGATTCAACTCAATCATTCACTTTGAAAATTCAGATGGGTTGTCACTGACAAGTGAAATGAGCATGTGAGCAAAAATGAACATAAGTGGAGATGCAAGTCTTTGCAACACTGAGTAGAATACAGAGTACAATTGATTTCTCAGAATTCATAAGAACTACAGGAGGTACGAACAAAGCCAAACTTCAGATTAAATTAGTTGACTCATATTCTCGGACTCTCTACAGCCAATTGAAGAATAAAGCTCCTGCAGAGAGAAAGCAATTACTTAGGTTAGAGCATAAAATGAAACAATATCCTCCATCTATAGGCTGTTCAGAAGAACAGATTACAATTTTATTACCCTGGCACCCAGAAACTCATGGCATATTTGGTGCTAAATAGAAACTATTGCCCCTCTCCAGAGTTGGAATATCAGTGTGCAAAGAAAAGGTTCAATTCCTGGAGAACAGAAGGATGGAGAGGTTAAATTACATTCCTAAAGTTTCATATTGAGTATATGGCAGAACTTAAAACAATATAGTCTTGTCCTACACCCTTATCTGGACTGGATGCAGCATACCATGAACAAGGAAGGGACTGACCAGCCCTTCCCCTGAAACTGAATTTACTCCTGTCTCTGTATGATGTGTTTTTCAAAGGTGTGAAGAAAAAGTGTCTGCTCTTAATGAAACGGAATCCTTTCCAATTTTTCCAGTTAGTTCAAGGAATAACCATCCTGCACAGACTCAGTACCTCAGACTTTTTAACAACTGCTGAACTTCACCAATACAATTATAATGCTCTGTATCTCTCATTCATTTGTGGGAAAGGACATAGGAAACTGGAATTGCACATTTTGAATATACACCTGTTTCCCAGAGCTTAGATTTGTTGGTAGATTGGACTGAAATAAGAAACTCAGGACAGGCTTTCTTCCTTGACTTAGCATGTTATGTACTGTCTTGCCAGACTTTATCATCCAAACTTCAACTGCTCATGTCTTAAAGACACTATTGACACCAACACGAAGACATTGTGTTTTAAGGAGAGCATGGAATAAACATGCTCAACTGAAATCTACTTTGCAGAGACAAATGAAACACTTATCTCAATGTCTTTTTAAGCATGAACACTCTTGGAGTTAGGATTCTGTTCAGAGCCTAAAAACCAGCCTTTGCCACCAAGGAATGACTATTTCATCCTAAGCTGGTGGCTCTCCACCATAATCATCACCAAGTAGTTATCTGAGTCTGTGCTATGAACAGGAAAAGCCATAATTCTGTAATCACAGAATTCATGACTCAAACTGATGACTTTCTACAGTGCTGTGAAACTTCAAGCAGGCTAACTACCCCTTTCTGCATTTCAAATTCACCACCATCATGGTTACAACATCCTGCAAGTCATATTTGGAATTAAATGAAGCAGAACTGATCTGATTTCTTTTAGAGAAGAAAGCTTTTCAGTGTTCTGACACCATGTGGTACCAGATCCGTACTCTATCTTTAGCACAATCATCCCAAGTGGGAAGGAGGTTCAACATGAACAGTTGTTAAGCTAGTTGAAACTCCTACACAATTACTGCTGAATTAACTGTGCTATTATTTATACTGTAGCAGTGTGTAAGGGCCCCAGGGACACACCTGTGCTAGGTACTGTATTTCCATTTCCACCTCCTGTCTTGCCAACCAACTCCCCATGCCCACTCTGAAAGATGTGAGGCACTGAACCAGCCTTTTAAAATGTCATTGTGTACACTCAGGCCAAGATGATTGATGGGTAATATCTCCAGCTGGGAAGGAGCCTTGTTGGAAAGTCAGAAGCAGAACTGAGCCCAAGACGTTTACTTCCAAAGTGGAACTGGCAACTCTCCTGCTGTCTGCCAGTTCCACTCAGCACTCCACAAGTATTTCCGGCATTTTCTACAGGAAGCAGCTTTGATGACTGATTAGAACTGCCTTCCCCATCTGGCAAGGCAGCTTCAGGGACCTGGAGCCTCTGGGAAATATGCTTCAAGGCTTACCTTTAGCTTCTTGGCAGCACAGTTTTGTCTGGTAATGTGCTACAGCCTCCACCAGTCACTAGTGACACAGCCTAGTGTCCTATACAGCAGTGTTCCTATACACTGCATTCCCAGCACCACTTCCCTTTCACTTGGACTTTAATTTCAATAAAGAATGTTATGTTCAAAAGGAGCCTGAAATCTCCTGCAAAACAGTTCTTTGTGGTAGGCCCCTTTATCCACAAGAAAATGTTTTGACTTCAGAGGGACAAACCATGACTGTGGGTTCAGTACAACAGAATATTAAACAGGATGATAAAGTTTCCAGATCATCCTATTTGGCTTGCTTGGAAAACTGATGAATATACTGAAAAGTTTATAACCAAAGAACAAAAGCAAATCATTGATAAAGCATACCTAGATCTCAGCTTTAACCAGTATTTTCTTCCAGGCTCAAACACCTTAAAAGTCATGCAGATACTCTTGACTTAAACCGATTTATAATCTTGAACTTCATCTCAGTTTAACACATTCTCCCTAAATGGATTCAAATATTATAAACTGATTGAGAGGAAAAAAATTGTAAGTTCATATTAATCTGCAAATTCTCCAAGCATTTTCTGTCTAATGTAGTTTTTAGTGATCAGGTTTTGACCAGCAACAATTTAAAGGATTTTTTTCCCCTTTGGGTATTTTACTTACTTTGCTGAAAATCCAATTAGAAAAATACATGTATTTATAAATATATAAACACCTATAAAACTAACTTGGACATCAAAGTTTTCCAGAAAAGAGACATTCCTCCTGAAATATTTTGGGGTTTGTTACAATTTTTGGTTTATGACTCTTCACTTAAATTCTTTTCTAATCCAACCAGCACTTTTTTCATGAATATTCTCAACTGGATGTAAAGTCAGTTTTTATTATAAGAATTTAATGAAGGAACCTTGAGCAGCTCTACCATTTTTATTTTTAAATGAAATTTTCAGGCTACATTAATAACAGGCATGAGAGGAACACTGTAACAATGAAGATAACCTGCTAATACACAAGTAAGAACTGAAGCTGAAGAATGATGAAGCAGGTTTCCTAAGCAATGAGTTACAGCTCGCTTCTCCTACCAGATGTTGGGTATGTCCAAACAGATGCAGGCAGTTGGATTTTTACTCTACCATACTTCACACAAGCCAGACAGCAGCCAGCTCTCCAAAAGCCATGTAACCATATGAACATGGCATTTAGCCTGAGCTAATATATCTTGTTTTTCAGCACCAGCATATGGCTTCTGAATTGGACATCTCCTATATGGGGGCTCAAAAAATGGGCAAAGCAGATGCACACCTGCCTTCATTCAGCCAGAAAAGCATCCCCTCAGAAGAATAATTCCCATGAAGTTTCCAAATGGGATATGATGTGCTATGATGAAATATCATTTGATGAAGAAAAATGAAAGAAAAAATAAATTTCAATACAAAATTAAGTTTTGGCAAACAACATTGATTCCCACTAAAGTGCTTCATCCTCTTTATGTTCTTAAATGCATATTGTCAAAACAACAACCTGTGTATATTAGTTTTCTGGAATGATACTGATGGATGACAAAATACCTCATGGAAATATTCTAAGCACCTCTAAATTTAGCCCATGAGGTGAATTCGAATGGTAAAAAACTAGTATACTGCTGGTCTGTAACTTTTTGGCGAAATGTTTTTTTGTTAAAAATACATGAATGTCTTGGAAACAAAATTTATTTATTTCAAGAGAAATTTATCTCTGTTCTTAGATCTTGAATTGACTTCCTGGCCAAAACCACACTTGTCTGAGTGAGTGTCTGACTTGACATGACCAACTTAAAGCTATGTCTCATGACACAGGAGAAGCCAAGACATGCAGCATGGCATGACTAAAAGGATTCCCACTATGGTTGGTTTGTAACACTTCCTTATGAGCTGAGAGTGAAGGAAACACAGCATTTAATCAAATTAACACAAAACACTATACTAACCTAAATAGGAATATATGATTAAATGAGTTTCTAGTTATAGCTAATCCCCTAGGGAGGAATACATAAACAGTTAACTGAATTATCTTCTCTGAGGATTTAGACTTCCAAAGAATGATTTTAAGGCAAAGGTAAGAACAATAGAGCAAAAACAACCACAACCTGCTCAGAGCAAGTATGAAAACATGAAAATTAAAAATATCAAATTCTGTTTTTCAAAATAAAGTTTAGGTGTGGAGATGCCATACAGTAATAGAATGAAACTGAGGGGAAAGGTATTTTACTGCAAACTGTAGAAACAAAGCACAGGAGATATGGAACCAGCACAAAAAAGGGATTTGTCTCCCATGAAATGCTTTTTTCACTCAAATCTGCCTTGCAGCACTGTGTATAACAGACAGATTTCAGGAATTTCATTTGCTACTTGGTTTTCCTCTATTTTCTTGAATCATAAGATGTTTTACATCCATTCTTCTGTTCTCCCTGAACCCTTAAGAGGTAAATAGGCATTATTATCCCTATTTTATGCATAGCAGACTTATACACAAAAAACATGAATGAGTCATGCAAGATCACAGAACACTTCAGAGAAAATCTAGAACACCATCCAGGAGGTCTGAATGAGTATCCTCTTCTCACCACTTGAACACATTTCTTCCTGTTGTAGGAACTGAAAGGATGGAAGCCAATTAGCCACCTGTTTCATTGTTTGGCATTTTCAAGACATCTGATGTGTGCTAAGTGAAGCAACAGGCTTCACACATATAGGACCTCCTGCTACTCAAGAAGGTTGAAGTTTCACACTTCATGACCAGGACCTTTCACTGTGTAAAACATAAATTGTACACATTCCAGACTTCTGTTTCTATTAAACAAATGTTTTGACTGGGAGCACTGATTCCATTTTACCTCTGTTGTTTCTGGTTTCCTACTGCTGTTTCCTTTCTTTCCACTCCTCTTCCTCTTCCAACACTGGTGCCAACACATTGGCCACACACACACACACGTCATGGTTGTTAGTAGCCAGCTGGCAGGTGGTGGATATTTTTCTTGCAGCATATGTATGTGTGGATGACTGCTCTTGCTGTGTGACTAACTTAGTTGCTGGCAGTGATTCTGGCTGGGGTATACTCTCTGGCATTATTTTAGTTCCAGACATTTGATGGGTTGACTCTCCTGTTTTGTTCTCCCAGACAGTTTTTTTCAGTATTCCCTTTTTTCCAGCCTGAGACAGTCAGGCTGTGTGGATGCCTTTTAATGGTGTTTGCACAGCTCCAGGCCTTTCTGTCATTTTATACAGCTGTGAAGGGAACCGTGGTGTGTAGGTATCTATGTGTGTATTCATGCGATGCTGTTCATGCTCATGTGGCTCCCATTTTGAGTATGTGAATTCATTTCTGATGTGTACGTGTATGCATGGCCTTAAGCCCTCTTGATTTTGAGTACATCTGGGCTTTTGTGCATAGCCTTCCTTCAAAGTACCCATTTGTCCAGTTTGTGTATACCTGAATTTCACAATGTGAATGGATATGCGTCCTTAGTACTTGCAGAAAAATAATTTCAAAAGTATTATTAAAGTAGCGAGTCAAACAGCAGATATGTGAAAATACTATAATTCAGTTTGCCTGCTCATCCTGAATTCCAGCCTGAATAAAAAAAATCTGCTGAGATAATCAAAACTCATATCTGTAGTTTTCTAATTCAATGCTCAAAATGGACCTGCTCTAGGAAGACTGCATAGCAAATGTATACAAATTTCCTAAAATTTGTTGCAATAACTGCCTCATTTATTGAAAAAAGAAAAAAGAGGCAGATAACTAAAAAATGAAGGCACTGAATCCTTGACCCAGCACCTTATCCTTCCAAACTTCCCTTTGCAGTCTCTCAGGCACCTTGACTAATACTTTATTCTGATTTTATACTCATTCTCCAGCCATTTCCAGTTGCCATTAGCCTTACATCTCTTCTTTTTCCAAGGAAAAATGTCAGTGTCAACACCAGAACTGTAAATGCAAGTTCCTTCTACATTTGGTATTCTTCAGTTACATGCCCACAATACCTATTCCTCTCTTTCCCTGTAAATATTTAAACAATTTCCAACACATATAACTTCTACCTTCATTATTAATGTGCAAAAAATTCTTACAAAGTGCAATGTTTGACTGTGAAAACAATACACAACAATCAAGAACATAAGCACAAACATAGATTTTTATCATTCATTTAAAAATAGTTGAAGATCCCTGTAGAACTTTACAGACAGAATTTGTTTCTAGAAGCCCAGAAGAAGAAGAATGACTCAAGGAACTATGTGAAAAGCAACAGTCTAAATATGTAATGGTATATGCAATAAAAAATGAATTTTTATGAAGTAATAGAGGACACATAACATCAATATATATTCCTGAAATATTTTGTTACAAAATTAAGTATTTTTTTCCAACCCTTAAATCCCTTAATTCTTGCTGGCAACATATTTTCCTGGAATAAAGAAAATTATATATGTGCTGCTGGTAAATGGTGACATCAGTCAACAAGTAAGGATTATGGATGCACACTGTAAGCCACCTGATGAGAAATGGACAAAAAAAAAAAAACAAACAAAAAAACAAAAAAAAACCACAAAAAAACAAAAAAAAACCAAGGAATCCCCAGTTCTCCAATCACAGCCAGAAGAGTCAGGAAAACATCCTGCAGAGACTACTACAGTTTCCCCTTGCAAACATAAGGCAAAGACAGGAAACCACATAGGTAAGAGCTGAGTAGTCCATGAATCTTACCCACAAAAGCAAAATCAAAACCAAAGAACACACAAATACAGTCCCCAACTCATCACATACACACAGCTGAGTGATGACCTCTCATGCTGTCGAGGACTGTAAGCACACAGTCCAACATGGTATTTGTTGCGAATAAATTAAAATAGTCCTAAAGATTCTTAAAGTATTGAGTAAGTGCCGTGATATTTCTTTAATGAGAATTCAGTAATATTTGAAAGAGGAACGTAACAAATCAACATTGGTTTTGAGTACACCAGACCTAGAGCTTAGTGCTCGGAGTACTCACTTGTAGTCACCTGATAACAACAAGTCTTTTCCAGATCCACTCATCAGTCTCTGAGAAGAAATGTGGATGTATGCAATGCATTAAAGCACAAGACAATTTATAGCCAGACTGTAAAGTTACACTGGCAAGAAACTTCCAGTGCTAAGTACATGGTTCAATGGAGAAAGTGTTATTGGCTAAGCTGCACCAGTAACATTTCAAGAAACATTCAGGCTATTCTGCTAGGGATTTTCAAAAGGGAAATCACTTATGTTTACTCTGGAACATTTTTTAGAAGCTCTTCCTGCTCATATACTACTATTAAAGCATACAAGTTTTTCTACAACATAGGCATTTTTCTTTAGCCTTGAAAGTATACTGGAACTATAATTGTTCAGAATGTAATATAATGTTGTTTTCATTACAATTAACAATAGATTTCACTTTTTACTGAAGATCTATTATTGCAATTCATGCTGCTCTAATTATGTCCCAGTTACTTAAAACACAGATTTCAGGAATCAGAAATGTGACTGATCACCCCAATCATAAATGCTATCCATTTAAAATTTGAAGCTGATTGCATATAATGTAACTATTTGCAACTAGCTTCTTGATTTATGAATATTCTTTTCAATGACTCAACTGATAAAAATCCTAACAAAAGGCAAACACAAAACCATATAAGTTATACCTTAATGAAGTCTAAATTTTAATACCTAAACAATATTTCTGGAATTTCCAACACTATCTGTTGGCTGAAATAGTGATGTATAAGTGCACTAGAAAGATTAGGTATCTCGTATTTCTGAAGTAATTTATGATCTCAATATTAAAATATTTTTCTCTATAAAGAGAAAGCCCTTGTCTTCAGTATGGTAAAGCAATTGCCATTTGGATTATCTCCAAATTCAAATGTATTGTTCAGGGAAATTTTAACATATATGTATATTTTTCCAATTATTTTACTTCAACAAGTTGGCAATATAGGAATTCAAAAGTAACAAAACTCATCATTGTTAAATTTCTTTTCATACCTGTTTAAAATTTCAATGGAATTTCTTAGAAAACCTATTTTTGATGGATAGAGGTAGAATTTTAAGTCCACAGAACACACACAACCATATAAATTGCTGTCATTCAGATCTTCCCAGCATTTCATCTGGTGTTTTATAGGTACACCCCCTAAGGCCAAGTACTGAGTTTTCAGTAAAAACTTGAAAATGCATAAAATATTTACAATAGTTTAAAAGTCATATATAAATAAAATTAATTATATCTTGAAGTTAAAAACCCAGCTTTGCATTACTCTCTATTTGAGTAGCTCTATGAAAAGAAGACACTAAACACAAAATTAAGCAATGTGCCTTGTGATCTAAGCTAACTGAAATAGTCCACAGACTTCATGCAAATTATGTTGAAATGCATCTTTTTGAAGAGCAAAGTATAGGCAGAGAACAGAAGGACATGTGCAGTATATATTACAGACTACATACATATGCTGAGGATAGAAAAAATAATTTAGAAAAATCTATAAAATTATTATTGCACAGGGTACAATATTTCATATAGAATATTTTTAGAAGAATGGTAAAAAGTTGAAACAACACACTGGATAAAAAGATACTTTGTCCCAAGGGCAAGTACTGTAGTGATCAATTACATCTTGAATTGCAGAAACAAAATTAACTAACTTGATGGAAAGCACCACATTGCAATAAAATATATTATATACAGATGAATGGGAATTGAGAATGCTATTTATTTGAAACAGCAAGTATAATATACTGTACCTCTATACCTCCTGATGGAATATTTCTAAATGGGCTACCCATATTTTGCAACATGACTGAACGTTGATTTATGAAGCCAAAATAAATGATATGCTTTGCCAATAAAAATTCCTTGCAAAGGCAGTTTTTTCCATTTCATTTAAAAGTGAATATGAAAAGAAAGACATACAGAGATATTAATTTTTTTTTTAACAAACACTGCTATGCAAAATATGTGATACAGGTATGAAAGTATGTTTGTGTATGTGTACAAGAGTACTTTCTGTACTGAATCAGTTTTTGATACAGAAAAGATGGGAAATCACTTTGTATATATGCAGACAGCACAAAGAGTATTTCCTACCTGAGGGGTGGAAACAGCCAATGAAAATAATTCACTGTTTTGCTTTACAAGTGAAGAAATACCCAAAGTATTTCTGTGTTACTGTGTGCTAACACAGCAATTCAGTGTTGGTGTGCTAATAGAGTGCACAAGCTGTAAGATCTATGGATGTGCAAGCTGCCTGGCATGGGAGAGTGGACTGCAGGCAGCTGATGGATGTAACTCACATCCATCACGTTATGCATTCCATGTCATGGGAAGATGGCAATACCTGACACATTGATGCTATTGACATTGATACCATGACAGTTTCATCACGTTCAGCTCCAATTTCACTTTCAGTGCTGCCATGCAGCCAGTGAATAGTGAAGTGGAATGGTCACTAGCACTAAACTGATTAAGTTTAGGCAGCTGTAATTTCCCATCCTTAGGGATATTCACAGCATCCAGTTTCAGTCATCGAACTTAGTGTTCTGTGAATCCACCTCACATAATGCTGGACATGTAAAAGCCAGATGACTCATCTTTCCAGTTAACTGTAGCTTTAAACTGTGGGTGTCACCAGCAATCACATCTAGATTCCACAGAAATCAATCTTACTAAAATAATTCCTTGACATACACAGTGGAACAATAACAATGAGAGGAATGAATATTTACTCACATTAATCCTTTGTTGTTAAGCATATGAAGTAAACTGCACCAATTTAATTGGGATAATAGTAAATTATATAGCACTTAAAATTTTACACCAGATATACAAAAGGAAGAGAGAAAAACTTTACATGGTAAAAATAAACAGAAGTATTAGATCAACTCATCTAAAAAACCCAAACTTTACCCAGATCTAACTGAAGCCTCCATGCAGATTCTGATAGAAAAGTTGGAAACTATATATGGTGAAAAAGTTGGAGAGAATATATGGCATGAAAGTTGGAAAGAAATTTTGAGAACTAGATCTCAACGGAACTTCAACTCTCTTCACTCAAACAATTCAGGTATTTTAATGGGACTTTGAAATCTTTTGAAGGAGAGTTAGAGGCTAAACAGAAATGGCACTGTTAGCAGAAAACCCTTCCAAGCTATTCATTCTCAACTAAGGGGACCAATTTCAACAGGTCTGTAACATCAGTACCTTAACATTTCTTCCACTTCACTTCTGACATCATAGAGAAAACACCTTCTCAACCCTTATGGATAAATGAATTTATTATATTCATTCTAAGCAGCTTCTCTCCCTGCATTGCACCAATTTCATATTGTATCACTCTTTTCGTCATTCAATGCCACAGAACTATCTCCCTCACTTCTTCCTACCTCCCCTTATCCCAGCTCCTATTCCTCTTTGCTCTGAAATAAAAGAACAGGCTTCTTTCTCCTCCTTTCCATCAAGAAGGGACACCTACCTTTAAGAAATCTGCTGCATAACTGGTCCTTCTCCTTTCTTCCTAGGATGGAAGCTTTAAAAATCTTTCATCTGGCATCCTTTGTCACTTGTGATTACGTGCCTTCTCATGAAAGGTCAACTACCATTCTAGAACCTTAAAAAGGCCACATATCCTGTCACTAGAAGGATTTTCTATGCTCATTGTACTGCTGAACCACTTTTCACTGAATAAAGCAGGGATTATTTAACAGTCATCTGCAATATATTTTCAGTGATATTTACTATAGCTCTTTTCTGCTATAAGTGTTCCTGCAACTTTTGGTAATGAAGCAGGATCACTGAACTTACCAGTTCCCTTCAGAATAGTTTTCTAGAATGCATATTTCTTCTCTGGGACTAAGGAGAAAAGAATGAGTGGAGTTTCTTTGGCAATGATAAAAAACCCCATGATGAACTTGTGTTCTCTGAATCATGAATATGAGTGATATTAAATGCAGACTGTTAGCAGGAAGATGAATCTAGTAACAAAATATCTTTGGGGACAAGGGACCACTGACAAGCACTGGAATGCCTTGTGGTAAACACATCCCTTCTGAATGCATCATCATCAGAGGATTTATTCCAGGTCTGGGTCATGTTTCCATAACCCTGCAGTGGCTTTCAAAAACTTATAAAACATATGAGCAAATTAAGTGACGGCAGTAAATAATAATAAAATACTTTCCTTTTCCAAAGTTCTTTGATCTTAAAGCTCACAAGGAACCTAAGGCATGAAACAATTTTGATTAGTGCCTAGTAAGGTTTTCTAAAATTCCTAATATAGATACCACTTCCTTCTGCAAATGCCATTAGGTACAGAAACATCTGCATCTTAAGTTATCTAAATACCTTTCTAAAAAAATTACAAAAAACATAGATGCTTCACTAAATTTAAGTTGCCTTACAGGTTTCAGTTTATTAGAAATAGAAGGCATTTAAAATTCCCACATGAGATTTTAACTGAATTACCATACTTATGAGCTTTTCTCATGCAGAAAGAGATTCAAACAAACATCCTTACAGAGCACTCTATCTTACATCCACAAACACAAAAAAGTCAGTGCTGCCCCTCATCTACCTGAAGGAACTGCTTTCCATGTTCTTCATCATACTTCCCATTGTTCTTGAGGTACTTTTTCCCCTTCACTGTTGAAGACCCTGACAGCTGTGGGCAGTGCAGTGTTCTACCCTGTTCTCTGCAATACTGCCATCCTTGGGAGTACTGCCCATCTCCATCTAACAGTAGTTGGTGATTTAGTGATTTACAGATATCATGGCCTGCAGACAGAGTGAATTCTGCTGCCATACTAAACTTCCTTTGGACTGCAGCCTGGATCTGCCTTCATGTTCTTATAACCGAATAAGCCACACTGCCTTTTAAAACCAATATACCATTCTCCATTCTGTCAAACTTTCAGTGTCGGCAACTAGTCATAGTTGCTTCTTTTACTGTATTCTTTTCTTTACTGCTTCTTTACTGGAAATCTTCACCCTACTCTTTAATCCAGACACATTTTCTAATGATCTCTCACCTGTAGTATTTATACAAACTACCATCTTCTTTTCCTGGAGAAGTCAACCTATAGGTGTCAATTCCAGTCCAGCCTCTGTGCTGAGAGCTCTGAAGCTGAATAAAACATGTCTCAAATCAAGACTGTGTATAACTAGAAAGAAGCCAAGATGATTAAAGTGGATATGAATGATGTATTAAGATAGTCTTTGTTATTTAATATTTCCTAGGGGCCCACACTGCAGATAGCAAGGACGTGCTACTGATTGTGGAAATGAGCCATGGCAAATTTTTAACGTGCTTTGTTATACTTTAATAGTAAAACCCATTAAACTATAAAAATGTAACAATGCTCATAAAAACTTGACACTCCTCACTAAAGACAGGGCTGCTGGAAGCTGCCTCTGCTCCAGAGCAACCCTGCTGAGCGGCTTTACTAGGTCTCTGACTCCCAGTTCTGGGACATTGTGGCACCATGGCTCCTTTCAGCTCCTATGGAAGGAGCCTGACCTACCAAAAACACAAAGTAGAAGCTTAGAGCTTTGTTTGACTACATAGTTTTACTGCCTGCTGCAGACCTTTCCAATTTCAGAAAACATTGATTCACTGCTTTACATCTGTCTCACTGAGCAGAACCACAGAGGTTAGACCATGGTGAAGCCAGAAGCCTAATGTGGTCTTTGGCCACCTTGATATTTTGTTAGCTCATGCCTGTTTCTCTAGGGGGACTCTGGGAGACACTAAGATGCTCATAATAAAGATATAGAATATATCTTCTAACCCATGCAGGTTGTCCTGTATCACCTCAGGATCAGAATGCCAAACAATGGTATACTGAGCAACAGAGTTCAGATATGTCTTCCATTTGTGTTTAAAATATTTTAAAATATTAATAAAGAAATTAAATTATTTTTCCAGGTATGGAACTTTCTTATTTGTTTGAAGTTTCTATATAAAACAAAACAAGAGAAAAACCAACAAGTCACTACATGTGATCTTTTATTTTCATAAAAAACCTGTGACACACCCTGAAAATGCATCTACCAAAGCTGATGAGGGCTTCAGTAGCCCTTCATTAAGCAGAGAGTTCTTCCTCTCTGTTTGAAATGGCACTGAAGGAACCTCCATCTTCTGAAATCCCCTGAAGGTGATGCACTGCTGAACAACTGCAGCTAATACTTTATTGAACTGATTTTGAACCAACCAGGCAAATTTGATACCTGCCTGATGGGAAGGTGTGAGGAAAGGGTCCATAAGACTGTCACTCACAATCAGAAATTACTTATATAATGTTTTAAACAAGGGATTTCATTCACATTCGAACTGTTAATAAATTCAGTAGTTTTGAGATCCCTTCTTTCCACACAACTAATTTGCTCTTCAGAATCCTTCTGGAGAAGCTCATGAGGAAAGATTGAGCCAGATGAAGATCTGAAATCAGATTTAACATTTTATTTGATCAGCAGAGCTGATGATGACTTTCTTAAAGTGACAGGGTGATAACTCTGCACCAGGAGATATAGATCTTACTGAAAGTCTAGAGTTTACAAAGTACTTAATGTCATTCTGTTGGACACAATCACACCACACATGAAGTGTTTATACTTGCTACTGCTACCATCTTATTACAGTAACAAATGCTGAAATGGGAATTTACTTTGCACATTCACTTCTTTGCAAATAGCTTTTTCAAGATTCACTACCCAGACTGGAATCTATCACCCTTCTGCTTTATAAATCCAAGGCTGAATAATTTTTTTTTTTCATTTTCAAATGATACAGAAGAAATAGGGCTGGGGAGAACACCAGGTCATCCATACCATGCTCCTGTCCTCAGAAGGCTCAGTTTTACCTCACCCTTCATCACAGAAGCTTATCTTTCATGCCCATGAAAAGCTGCAGCCTCTAAGAGCACACATCTCTTCTAGTGCTTCAGGGGTTTTCAGGCAAAAGGTTCTACAATTCTTCTCAGTGACAGGAAATTAGCAGATTTGACACAGATACTCCATGCTGTTCCTGCAAACATTGTATTTATGAAATTTCACAGGCATTATGTTCTTACGAATGCAATAAAATTTTGAACATAGGACTAAAAAACCACAAAAAAATGCTGAACACTATTAATGCATGAGGTACTTTCATCCTAGCTTCCCCCCTAAAAAGCAATACTTTCAAGCAAAATAACTTGTTCCCTGCAATTTTTAGTTTTGGACATTGGAGATTAAAAATGAAAAACATAAAATGGGTTATATGCCTATACTTGTTAGGAATTGAGAGGTTATGCCTATCAGAAATATTGATTTTGATTATCATATTGATATGACTAATATCGTATTAGCATGAGTTAATAAAGTATATAAAGTACCCATCCCCACCTGGAATGCAGTATTATTAGCTTACAGAAATTTACTGGTGCTGGTATACAAAGTGAAAACAGATATTTGATGTGGAAATCACTAGCATGTAAAAAAAGCATGAATGTACAATGCCATTATGGATGAATAAATGAATTAGCATGTCATTAGATCAGTGTCCTTTTAATCCAATACTGAATCATCCACCAATTACTGATGGCAGATTTTTAAGCATCTGTTTATTTCTTTTTTTCTTCAGATGTCCTGATAATCTAAAAAGTAACATTAGAAGAATCACTTTTCAGAGTCAAAATTTATTAAAGGCAATTATACCTCTCAGTACTGAAAAAAAAAAAAAATCTAGTGTTAGCATAATGATTCTTCTGCTACAATATTTATCTACAAGCTTTTTTCATTAATTTGCTATAAATCAATTCCAAGTGAGTCTCATGGAATTTCTGGTATTTCTTCTTTCTATAGAAAAAAACTCCCTCTGCACAGAGTTTGGGAGGAAGAGCTGGGCAAGTGTTCTTTTTATTTCCTTCCTACAGATACTGTCTTAAAGGTGTCTTCAACCCAAAACATCCTATGATTCTACAATCTCATAGATGGTTTTAGATTCATACAAGAAATCTGCTAAGAATAGGCCCTATTTTATTTATATCTATGTACATCTATGACCAATGAGAGTGAAGGGCAATGAAATTTACAACTGAGACTATCATAGATTAGATGCCACAAAATGCCAAAAACTAGTGCAATAACTTACTTAAAATGCTATTCCTATTTTTCTCCACTCAGATACTTCAAACTGTTCTCATTGTCATCTTCCTAATAGTTTGAGAATTATATAATGTTAATGAAAAGTTAGTGTGAGATTGATGAACAAAGCATCTTATTTCAAAGCTTAATTTTTCAATTTACAGGGAATGAGAATTTTGGTGGAGTTTCAACTGATGATTTCTGTGGTTGCTGGTCTGGCATGCTCCCTTTCTAAGCAAGCTGAGATCAATCATAGCAAGAATTTAACAACTGACAGGGCCAAATTCATCTTGGATGCAACTCCAAAGTTAATGTAGTGACATTAAATTTTGGTCCACGACTTAGTATAACAGAAAAACAGAAAACATCTCCTTAGGATTCTTTTACAGCAAACAAAATACCCACATGGACCCAAACTACATAGCAGTGATCTGTGGAGTCAGTTTCACACAATGTGTGAATTCTGCTTACCATCAGGAATTTTGTGCATGGAAATCAGAATAAAAACACCACTTTAAGCGCTGCATAGTTTCTGTGTTGGCAGTAGGGTTTTTTAAGCATATTGAATATACTATGGGATGATAACCTAAATAACTCTTTCAAATGAGACAGCTAAGAGTGCACTCCTCAAAAGGTAGTGTTCTGCACTCATCCACTTATGCACATTTCTTCTGGAGGCTGCAGGACAGAATGGGATTTTCTCCGAAAAAGTTGAGAGGTGTTCATGTCTCCCCTCAAAAATGCTGAACATAAAAAATGAGAGACAGGTAGATCAAAGGAATATGAAAAGGGACATATCTGGAGAAATAAATTCTTGTTGTTGAATTACCTGAAGAGGATAGTAACTGCCTACAAGGGAAACAAGAGAAGAGGTTTCATGGATTCAGAAGCCAGGGAGACAAAGTAAATAGCTTTCATTAGACCCATAAATATGGCTGAAAAAAAATTTTTAAAAAATCAAAACACCTTTCAGCTTGCCTATGCTAGTTACCTAATACAAAATAATACCTTTAACCTCAGATCTTGCCTTGATTCAAATCATCATGGCCTCTCAGAGGAAAACCACAAAAGTATCCTGTACTCCTGTAAAAACAGTCTGATCTACCAAAAAAAAAAAAAAAAAAAAAAAAAAATCTAAGGGGGCTGTTGGAATCATGGTCAAAATAATGTGTGCAGCATTTACTCTTTTGCCTGGAACCATGTGTTTCTTGCAGAAGTTTTTGGGTTGCTTTTTTGTTTTTTTTTTTTTAAACCACACGCTTGGAAATTTGTCCAAACCTCTTGATTGCTTGTCATCTGTCTTGAAGAAGCCATCTTCACATTCCAAACACCTGCCCAGGGAAAGAATACACCCAAAAGTATGTGTCTCTCAGTATTTGGAGGGTTGAGGGAAGAATGGCAGCATGGATCTATACAATTGCAATAGCAAGGGCACACATTCTCATGTGCCTGATGGTGGAACAAAGACCTTGTAGACAAGCAGAACTAGGCAAGAAAATGTTTTGACATTTCATATAGAGTAGGAAGAGTTTAAAATTCAAATAGATTTAGTGTATATGGGTCAAACACAGATGCTTGGTAAGTTTTTACAAGAAGGAATTGTCACAACATACCTGTCATTTTTAGTATTAAATTCCTTTTTATTAGTAGAATCCTTTCTTTTAATAAAACTATAGGATTTTTAGGAACTGGGAGATCACTTCATTCTTCACACTAACTCTGGGCAAGACCAGCTCCACATAAATATCTGCAGTATCTTCTGTCCCACAGTACTTCACACTTCGCAAACCTAAACCAATATTCAGTTACACCACTGATCTGAGTCAGGCTTTACTACACTCATAGTGTAGTATGCATTATTGCAATGTTGCCCCTCATGGGAAGAGCATGTAAATCATTTATTCTTGCAAAGAAACTATACTGAGGTTCAAAGAAAAAAGGAGATGAATTTAAAGCTGCAGGGCAACCAAACCCAACAAATTTGACATAAAAATAACATGTACACCTTAAATGTTAATAAAAATATAATTCTTGTGAGTTCTCTAGTACCTTCAATTAAGAAAGTATGGATCCTTAATACAGCTGGTTTAGCTCAGGGAGACTTCTGGCTCACTGGGCCAGGTTCTCCCACAAGCACATGTTGGCAGCAGTTCAGCCAAGGCTATCATAATGGTGAGAAGGTTGTGACTGTTCAAGCTGGAGACACGGAAGCCTCCCGGCAGAGCTGGCTGGGAACACACAACCGGACCACGGGGCTGTCGCTCCAAGAGCAGGGCAGTGTCCCAGGGACTGACACTGCCTTCGGGACACGCCTGCTCCCTGCTGGTCACCGTGTCCGTGACACTGCCCCGTGACACCCGGCTCAGCCCGAGCACCGTGTGCGCGAACCAGCCCGTGCTAGCGGCACATCCTCCTCTCGTCTGCAGCGTTAATCGGACCTAGAAAATCCTGGAAATATCCCAACTCAATCTGCAAGATGTTTGCAAATCCAGCTGTGGTCATCGATGGTTCCCAGCTGCTGCTGCCTTTCCCCCACCCTCTTTCCACAGCCTTCCAATTCCACTTGTAAACAGGAGTCTGAAGATGCAGATCACAGCTGGCCATGCCAGCACTGGGGCAGGGGGTACAAGGGTACGCTGCAGCCTCACCAAGTCTGTCTGTTCCATAGACATAAATGGTGGACTTCAAGATAGAAACACACATCTTTGGCTCCTGAGACATGTCAAAAAACGTGTTCTGAAAGTCTTCCAATATGGAAGAAAACATCCTGAACTGTCAGTTAGATAAAACCAGAAAAGCAGAAGATACAACAGTTTCATTACCGATGGGCATGAGCAATTAATACGCCAATGCTTTGTACACGCCAATTGTGTCTGAAACTAACCCCAGACTCACAAAATGCTAATCCTGAGGCTGAATAATGCTACCATTCCCAGTGAAACTGGAACAGGAAGGTGCTCCCTACTTCACACAACCACCCTCAGGGAGTGAAATTCATCCTCTGCACATCTAGTCGTTTGATAGAGATCTCTTGTATCCAATGAAATGGATGCACTAGACCACAGTGCATATAGGCAATTTTGGACATCTACAGTAGGGTGGGACAAATTACACTTCACCTGTGCATCCTAATTCCTTAGTTTCTATAATGATGATCACTGATAGTGTGGTAGGATGTGAATAGAGGCAATTTTTGCTTAAGAAGACAAAAGATATTTGCAAGATAGACAAAATAAACTTTTTTCACTAAGGATGAAGGATGGGGAGCCTGTCAGGGGGAAAGTTTATTCTTGTGACTGACTGGAATAAGTGAGATCATAGATCCAGAATGGAAACCCAAGGTGAGAGGCTGTTCTTGAGCTGATGGGATGGACTGAAAGAATTAGTAATGCTTCTTAAGAGGAAAAGCTTTCCCTGCCTGATATACTAAACTCTTCTCTCAACATTAAGAGCCTTCCTGAGCTCCGGATCAGCTATGAGCTTTCTGCTTCCTCTAATACCTAAACACCACTGTATTTTTGTTCTTTCCGGGATTATTAAAATAATTTCACTATTGTTTAGGAAAACTGAACTAAGAATAAAAGCCCATTTTACTAACCATACATCATTGACCATATAACATCCTTGTCACACCATGTGATTTTTGACGGAATGTGAAAAGCCTTTGTAGAGTTCTGCCACCATATTCTGTGAGAACCTGCAGAGCTCTGCATTTCATTCAGTTAACTACTTATTAATAAATTATATAGTTAAGGAATAGCCTTAGCTAATTCTGTAGCATTACACATAGTGAGAGATTTTTCTGAGCGAAAAATGAATGAGCTGCCCTACAATAAGTAGTAACCAGAAATTTGGACTGAAGCCCAAATTTAATAATTTATGTTTCATTAACTTCCCTGGAGTTTTAAGCTTTACTACCCCTGCTACTGACTTTATTATTAAAAATAAAAAGGGCAAAATTATTTTAATACACATAGATACAATCCTAAAGGGAGTTAATAATTTATTTTACCATAGAACAAAAAGAATAGATACTACTCCTGGTGCTCTATATGCCCTTTTGTATATTTCCTGCATATTTCCTACAACAAAACACAAGCACAGGTCACAATAGTTCCTTGGTACAGATATCGCTAATTCCATAAGAAAACATTATTTGTTTCTTTTTCACATATAAGTTGTTATTAAGGGTATGTAACACTATTTATAGCACAATGATTTTAGTAGGAAACTTAAATCTGCAGTTTAAAATCTTGAATGAATTGTTCTAACTATAAGGAGACTTTCTCCAAGTCCTGGCTTGCAAAGCTTTGACTTAAGCTATTTAAGAAGAAGAAGGGAAGAAGAAAAGAAAAAAAGAAAAAAAAAAAAAAAGAAAAAAGAAAAAAGAGAAAAGACTCTACTTGGCAAGAGCTTTAATTAGCAGAAATTTCCACGCTAGGAATATTATTCTGCATGAGCAGAAATTGCATAGCTCTTGCCTCTAGATGCCTTAGAGATGCCATTGATTGGCCATATTCAGAACAGGGGAATTATGTGACCCAGTGCTAATTTGAATTCCTTTACCAAACACATTTTTATTTCATCATCTCAGCTGCATAAAAGAGTCAAAGTACCAGAGCTTTAAAGACTTTGAATTCCTGCTGTTCTGCAATAAAATAAGGCAAGAAATATTAGCCATCCCTGGTTGATTCTTCAATTCTTTCTCAACAATGTCAAAGTATCAGTGTCCTACAGGTTTTAGTGCAGGTTAAAGACTGATACAAAGTGTATGCCTGAATAGAAGTTTGGAGTGAGTTAAGGAGAGGGAGAACATTTTAATGGGACATTGGTCCAAAATAGCCCAGCTTGTTTCTACCTCCTGCTGCCTCTTCCTCCTTTTCACAGGACCTTGATTGTATAGAAACAGTACAGACAAAAACCACAAACAACAAAAGGTTCGCTCACACCCCCAGCGGAGGTCATGAGCATGCTACCATGGAGAAAAAAAAAAAGCATCAAAGGGTAGTTTGGCTTACTTATAAGCAAAGATTAATTAATAGGAGGTTTGATACTTTAGCAATGTACATTTGGGCAAATTTGTATTTGCAAATTGTTTGTTTCACTCATTCAAAGGACACAGAGCAATGAGGCCTGGTGCTAATTTTAAAACTGAATCAAAACTTTCTTTGCCATGATCCAAAAATTACAAACTTGTGGTTCAGAGGCTTTCAATAGTATCTGCTCAGACTTGACACCCCAAGGTTTTAAAAAAAAAAAAAGCACAAAAGAGTTGTGTTATACACAGCAACAGTAGCAT
This sequence comes from Certhia americana, assembly GCA_018697195.1. Taxonomy (NCBI): domain Eukaryota; kingdom Metazoa; phylum Chordata; class Aves; order Passeriformes; family Certhiidae; genus Certhia; species Certhia americana. Next base: position 18,093,310 of record CM031862.1, read on the forward strand.
TTTCCAACAATTTTTCAATTATTGTATTGTATACTCTCCAAGAAAAGTAACTGTCTTGGCTACTAGAGAGAAAGCTTTTAAAAAAGAGGCAGAATTTTAAAATTCCCTTAAAATACACCACTCTCCTTATAGGTTGTCTTTAAAACTGCTGTTCATTACACCAGCATTTATACCCGCTGGATGACTATGATTCAGAACTACCTGTGTCACATGATGAATAAGTGCAACATGCACCATTCACTTTTAAATCAACCCCCTCCGACCTAAGCCATGTAAATCCTTCAGAAATTCACACCAGTATTCTCCTTCTTCAAATCACACATAGAAATCGTCCGATGACAAAAGTTTACCCATGCATAGCCCCTTTAACCCCGACCATTTAAGTGTCTGCTTGGAATTATCAGTGACCCTTGTTGCACTCCTGGCTAGTTCACACTGGCTCTTCTAGAGTACGGACCCACGGGGACTTCTCTTTTCTCCGGAGTCCTTGAAATAAACACTATTCACAGCGTTGCCTGTACAAGACAGCACTGTCAGTTCTGCCAGCAAAGACAAAACGGCAAGGACTCTTCCACTTTCGGCACGTATATGCGCACCCTTCCCTTGTCATGCAGTTCCTGCTATCCACTCACCCTTACGTCCCCTCACCTCTTGCCCGCCCTGCTTGGTATCTATTGCTTCTATATTTCAGGAATTATTTTCAGGCCCCCCCCGCCTCCCGGCTGGCACAGGCAGCCAAGGTGCCGTCCTGCCGCGGCGCTCGATGCGGCAGCGGCGGCGGTGACATGCGTCTCTCAGCAGCAGCCGGGCGCTAATTAATTTAGATCCTTTTCCCGCTACGCTTTAAGGAGCGGGGATGCCCCACGCTGGAGAAATGCCGCGTCCCCTCCCGCAGTCCCCCCGCACCCGGACCCCTGGAGCTGCCCCCGCTCCGCCGCCCCCGGCCCGCAGCTCCTCGCCCCCGGGCCCCGGGATTGGCCCGGCGGAGGCGGCATCAGCGGCGGGGGGGGCCGCCCCCACCCTCCCTCCTCCTCTCTGGCCCCGCCGCCCCCTCGCCCCGGTGCGGCAGGGCCAACCGGGAGACCCAGACGCAGGCAGCGACCCAGCCGCCGCCGCTCCTCGCCCGGCCACCCGCCCGCAGCATCCCCCGATGGCCGCCCGCCTGACCTGCTGCCTCCTGCTGTGGGCCCTGGGCCATGGGGGCTGCCGCTCGCCTGCGGGGGAGGGCGCCGGCAGCCCGCCCGCCTGCCCCGTCCAGCCGCCGGCCGACCCGGACTCGTCCGCCCCTGGCCGCGACCCCCGCGGCGGCTCTCCGCCGCCCCCTGGGCTGGGCAGCATCGCTCAGGACATGGTAGCTGTCCACATGCTTAAGCTCTACGAGAAGTACAACCGGGAGGGGAGCCGGCCCGGCGACGGCAACACGGTCCGCAGCTTCAAAGCCAGGCCGGGTAAGACGGGCCGGGCGCGGGGGCACCGCTGGAGCCCCCTCGCTCCTCTTTCGCTTTAAAGTGACGGGTTTGCGTCGAGGTTGTCATTGACTGCGGGGTTGTCACTCTGGGTCAATGCTGGGGGGTCCCTTGCTACCTGCACGGACACGGTGTCGCCCCTCGCTTTGCAGACGGCTTCCCACCTTCCCTGGCTCCCTTCCCGGAGAGTATCTCCCTTGGGAAAGTCTCCGTTGCTGACCAGAGGCAAAAGAAGCGCCGTTCCCAGCGCACATCGCGCTGGGCCAAAAGATCTTTTCAGAAATACTTGGAGCATAAACCTAGCAGCGAATGCTCCAGGCACTGGTCCTCTCCCCGGCTCTTCCAGCAGCCTCAGAAGTTCCTGCTAGGAAGAGTGCCGCCTACAGGACCGCCTAAAACTGCTCGGAATGTTAAATTCCTTGCGCTGCCTAAACCTGAGAAGACAGGTCAGATAACTGACCTCCCTCTTCCCACTTTTACTTGGCTTGATTATGAGGGTGGAGAAACATACGCACTGTGTCAAAACTACTCTTTCATTATCCCAATATTACGTCAAATAATAAAAAGGAGGTTTGCCTAGTCAATAGTCCATACATTTGTTATCCTTTGCCAAGGAAACGCAAACTCTCTTTTCTGGATAACACCTTCCTTCTTTGGTTTACACTTACAGACTGTAACTAAGATCTTAGTTCTTAAAATGAGAACTGTATCAGTTCCAGATTCTAGTTACTACCTTGTCAGAAATATTCATTATTCTAGTTAGACAAATCTGATGGATTGAAACTCACAAAAGCAGATTTTGTATTAATCTATTTCTCCTCCACTTAAGTCTCATGTATAGAGTACAATGCAGCATATAATGTTTTAGGGAATGCTTACTATAATATTGCACAATAATTCATATTTTCTTGTGCACCTCAACTTAATTTCCAAACTGTAATACTAAAAAATAATCATATTCAAGGAAGGGGGGGGACTCTGTGGAAAAGTAAGTGGCTAATGAAAATGTCTTAAAATATAGGAGTTATGATGTAAAGCAACTGCAGATATTTGAGAGAAAAAAAAATTGTCATCCTCTAGATCATTAGCTAGCAGTTGCTATAATAGGGGTTAGGAGGGAACTTCCACTGGGGATGGTTTTCCATGACCTCCTGTTAACACTTTAATTTTTCTGTCAACTGAATAGCTAATGCTGGCTGTCACCCAAATAAGGCCCCAGACTATAAGAGGGATTTGGGGACAAGGCAAGAATTGCAGTCTATTCTTTTTCTTAATTTTTCAAATAATCTGATGCACACACTACTTGCACCAAAGTAGTCTAAGTTGTAATTCTGTTTTAAAACACTAAAATAGCAGCATTCTCTGCTCACGGGTAGATTGTGATGACCAAATACAAATCAATATTATTTCACTCATTTGTTGATCATGCAACCGAGGCAGAGAGGCCCAAAATTAACTTGGCTTTCCCTGCAATGGATATAAGGCATATCTATGTCCAAAACTCCTGTCTCCTGTGTCTTATCCATGTACCTTCTCTACTGGATCCCATCCTTCCCAAATAACAAGGCATGAAAGTAGAAGCTCCTCTGCACTATTCCTTTGAACTTCATTCACCAAGCTTGTGATAAACACTAAAATGCACCACAGAATGATGCAAGATGAGGGAGAAGAACCTTATCTGCCACCATGTTTATCTTTGAGAAATTCTAATGTTTCTTTCTGAAAGAGGAAATTGGCATGTTTTTCTAACAACACGTGGGACCATCCATTCTTTCCTATTGAAATAAGCAAAACAGACTACAAACACAGTACTTTCCATTATCCCAAGCAATGGACTTCTTTTATCACATACCTTTCAGAAAATCCCTAACTGTCTGTTCCTGTGGAGCTGTTTAAAACTGTTTGTTAGGTGACACTGAAACATCAGATGTCAAGAAGAGGGCTCCAGAGATACAAAACGTTGGTCCGAATATTTGTCCTTTGTCATATGCGTTATTGAGTTCTCCTCAAGCACCCAGTTGTATTGCTATCATACCTGCTCCTTAGGAGGGATAGGTGGTGTTGATTAAGCAAATGGATGTGTAGTATTTTTCCATATGTAATATGAGGACTTGAAATATAAATGCATGTGCTGTTTGCATGCAGCCGAAATACAACTTTTTTTTGTTCCTCTAGTAGTACTCACCCCTTCAGAAAGAGTATTTCACAAACATCTGATACCACCTCTCAGCTCACCTCTACATGTGTTCACAAGGGTTCTTTATTTTTTTTTAATAAGGAGCTGACAGACAGTCTTAAGAACTTATTTCTCAGGTTTCTTATTTCTTAGGTGCTTTCCAGTTTTCAGGGAATTCTGTAGCTTTAGAAAACAGCACCTGTTCTTTTTTTAACTGACTGAAGTTAGTAGAGTCATAATTGGTTCGAGACCAAATGTGAAATATTAAGTTATTGTCCAACTTCACCTGAATTGCTGAGATTGAGGGGAATTAATCTTCATGGCAGCAATTTATTGCCTAACCATGAAACTTCCCCATAAACTGACTCCTGAAGCTCAGACAGCCCTGAACACGATACATCCTCTGTGCTAAGCAAAGCAAAGACCTTAATGAATAGTAGAAAACAGCATCCATTTAATTAAGACTGTACCATAATGCATACGTGCAAGAAAACCAAATCAAGACTGACAGTGCATGTTTGACAAGTTGGTAAAAGCCTGAGTGAACTTATGCAATATGAATATATGACTATGCTCCATCTAAAACCCAAATCTTCTAAATTCCTAACAAGTCTGTACTTCTTGGCTTCTGGCTTTTCAGTAGCTGCAGATTCATAGATTCTTATTTTGTTTTACAAAGAATTTTGACTTTTGAAGTGTGTTTCATTCTAGAGTACAGAATTATTTTAGATTAATTCAACCTCCCTTTCTCTGATCTAGCATTACAAGTTACCTTCCCCTCTGAAACCCTGAGACACTGGTGTTTGAAATGTCCTTATCCCAATAATGTTTGTGCTTCGTAGCAGTAACTACAGAGCTGATGGTACTTGGAGCTTTCTACCACTAAAAGAAATTCTCAAAAATTCAACTGTACACAGCTCGGCTGGAGGGAACCAGTAGACAGACTTCTTTTTAGAAACATATGCCTTCCGAAATGAGCGTGCAATAATAAAACCTGGTGTTCTAAAGGAAATATTATAATTACTTTCTTCCTTGGCCTGAGAAATCATCTAGTTGCCTTGTGAAAATTCTGCGCTTCAAAGACTTGAATAAAATCTAGACCCTTAAGTTTTTTCATAGTATGAGCACCTATACATATGACTGGTGTTGATTAAAAGTTTACTGATAGGAATCCTGCCCTGAACTGACAGAAACAAATAGGTTCTTACCACATCAGGGCAAGCTGTTCCACTTCAGTGTACCAGGAACAAAATACAGATGGTGTAGATGGAAATTGCATACTTGAACATTTGTACTCCAAGACTGTGGGTTTGGGATTAATAATCATACTAATCTGCTGCTCTTTTAGTCTAAATCATGGTTCTATCCAGCATTAACTGGGAGAGAGCAACCACCAATTTAGTAAGGTGTAGCACTATTCATTTCCCTCTTTCAAGTGAAACTGGCTTTAAAGGAAGAATGTTCCAACAGGTGGCAGTTAACAAAACTGCCTTTCTGTTGTTGCCAAAATTTCTGTGGTTCATCATCCATAGTGCACTGAAAAACAAACATAAGTTTTTCTGGGAAGCCTGGCTGTTGCATTTCTTGGGTTTTGTTTGGTTTGGGGTGGTTTTTCACTTCCTTCTGCCAGAGAATTTTCAGGTATGTCAAACATGGCTGCCAGAGGGTTGGTCCACTTGGGTTAAATTAAAGATGCAAACTTACTGACTGTAATTCTTCAATGCGTTCTAAGAAGTGGTGTGAGCTTGGGAGAACAGGAATTACTTCTTGGTTCTGCCACCACTTTCCCGTATACTGTTGAGCTAGTAAAAAAAAAAGGGCAACTTTTCACAATGTAGACTATTAAGGCATTGTCTTTTTGTTCTGGGATGGGATTACATTTTAACACACTAAGAGAGATTTCTACTGTTTAAATAAACACGGTGTAAGCAGTCATTAGTGTAACATTGCTTGACTTCCTCAAAAGGAGGGTAAAGATGTAAGCTGAGCACAAACTGTTCAACTAGCTAAAAAGAAGCTGCTTCAAATGGAGTTTGAATTTTAAGAGTCCGCTCCTGTTCAATAGCATTTGTCACTAACTTCATGCAGATCTAAACACAGGCCTTAGAAACCAAGTGTGTTTTACAGTGCTTTAAACAAAGCTCCTACATGATGTTTACTGGAAAGGAAGATTGCTCAGAGGAGTAATGACCCCCAGAATGTCACACTGCTTACTGCCAGCCCCCTTGTGAAATGTCTTGTGTGCACTACTTGCAGATGATGAGCTGTTGCCCACAGAGTTAGCACCCAGACATCTTTCAGGAAACTGCTGTCAGCTTTAGATTAGACAATCTTGAATATCAACTATAAACCTGATTTCTGCTAGTACTGGTTTCAGCAAGGTATTCCTCTGAGCTCTGCCACAGGTAAATTTGACAGCTTCTCTCAGCCTGACTTTGTTATAAATAAAATACAATTAAGGATTGCTTTTCTTGCCTGCCTAGAATGAAAGGTAGTCTGGAACAAAAAATCTCTGGAAAGAATTTTAATCTTCGTGTGTACAAAAGATGCCCAATATGTTAGACACTCTCAGTGTTATTCTAATATTGCTATTAAATAGCTAAGTTTTTTTTCCTCTTCTTATTCACCATAGTTTTAAGCTGAAGTTACAAGCTCACTATAAAAAATGATTTGATGTAAGTGAAAAGCAAAATTTGTTAATTCACTTAAATGGAAGTAAGATTTGACTATCATTATTTTTATATATATCCATGTTTTCCTTGCTCTCTTGCAGAATTCTTGGGCCAGAAGCCCTTGTACTGCTTCAATCTGACATCCATGCAGGATTCTGAAATGATCCTTGCTGCCACTTTTTACTTCTATGCTGACAAACGCCCTCGGCACCGGGAAGTGTTTTGTAAACGATCCAAGAACTCATCTTGCCGCCTCCTTCACCTGCCTCCAGTCCTACAGCTCAACCTAGTTTTCCAAAGCATTCACCAGAATTCTGCCTATGGACTAGTGAAAGGGAACATCACTGTGCTTCTTCAAAGGCGAGGGGCTTGGCATGCAAAGGACATTTCACACATCATAAAAGAATCAAAACGAGCTGGAGAGCTCATTCTCTGTGCTGAGCTTGATTCTGGGGAGAAACACCAGGGCTTCCCCGAGCAGGTTGCCAGTCATTTACCTTATATATTAGTTTATGCCAATGATCTTGCAATCTCTGAACCTAACAGTGTGGCAGGCACCCTACAGCGTTATGATCCATTCCCTCCCAATGATGGGGACCCAAATCTATCCCCTAATGCTTCTGCTGATACTCGAGTTAGGAGGGACACGTACCTCGCTAGCTCTATTCATAACAACGAGTTGCCAGAAGTAGATTATAACAACAATAAATACAACAAACATGACATATGGGAGAATGCTTACAGATCCTTGAAACCAAAAGCCTCACGCAAAGATCGAAGGAGAAAAGGGCAAGAAAATACAGAAACACTTAAAAAGTCTCAGGTGCTAAATTTTGATGAGAAAACAATGAAGAAAGCAAGGCGAAAACAATGGAATGAGCCAAGGATTTGTTCAAGAAGATACATGAAAGTTGACTTTGCTGATATTGGCTGGAATGAATGGATCATATCTCCCAAATCATTTGATGCCTACTACTGTGCAGGTGCATGTGAATTTCCAATGCCCAAGGTAGTATGCCTTTTTATTCTTGTCAGCTTGCAAACAGTAAGCCTACTGTTCTGCTTATCCAACTACTTCTTTACTTAGAATTTCCTTTAGATTTTTACCTTTTTCATTGTGTTTTGTTGCCTTGACCTAAAGAATTTAAACAATATTGTTTCCATCAACTAAGTCATCAGAGCGCAAGAAGATTCTCCGTTTTCTTCAAATGCAATCTGAAGAATAGGAAAAAATCTCAGGTTTATCTTACAATTTCTCATCTTGTATCTTGAAAAAATAGCATAAAGACTTTTGTAGCTTATGAAAATATTGTTATACACACTAATTCAACCAAATACTCTATTGTAGTGGCAGAAGTATGAAGTATTATATGCTAATATTAAAGCAAGCTACTCTATCACCATATTTCTGGATTCCACTTGTAATACCTTAGAAGAAAAATAAAGAGTAGTTACACTGAGGTATTTTTTAAGTTCAGGAAACTGCTTGTCACTTTTGAAAACAATAATAGTGATTAAGATATTTGTGTATCTAAATTCTGAATATGTTAGATAATCCTGCTGCAACAAAAAAGTTGATTTACCTTATGTCTCTAGAAATGCCACAAAACTGGCTCTAGCACGCTAAAGTAAATGTACTAAATTCCTTCTATAGAAGCAATGTGAAATTTGTCAGTGGAGAGGCAAATATTTGTTTCACTCCCACTCTGCTCTATGGCAAGAAGTAGAAAGCTTGGTAATCCTATGTTGGACAAATATTTTTAGGATTTCATATGGCTTTCAAGTAATGGCAGAGGAGAGGATCTGAAGCACTGCATAACTTGCATATTTAGAAACTGTAATTATTTTGCAATTCTGCCTAAAAATGGCCTGATTATTTGTTCGACTGACATTTCTGTGTGTGGTCATTTGGCACATAAATAATGAATAGTGCTTTACAGGAGAGAATTTCTGGGGTTCTGAGACAGGAATATGCCCTACTTTGTATCCAGGGAGATAGATGTATTTTTGTGTTGAAACAAGTAGTATAATTGCAGGAAGAGTAGATAGGCAGCCTAGTTTTAAGTCCAGAAACAGTGGAAATCCAGACTTCATGGCAGAGTGTACAGATCAGACCACATGTAGCTGGCCAATGCTGAACCAGGTGTCCATAAATTGATACAATGTCTGGCCAAAATTAAGGCTTGCAGAGACTCACATACAACTTCACCTTGTTGTTGTAATACTAATTGATCATGCAACATAATCACCATTTAACTTATCCAAAACAAAAGACAGACTGGGAATACGGATCCTTTGCCACAGACTCACACTCTAATGCACCATTCATACACAACAACATAAACACCCCCCAAAAAAGATCCTCAACCAAACAACAACCCCACCCTTCAAAAAAGATGCATTTAACACATCTGGCTTCTTGTGAGCAAAACAGCATTACACAAAAGCTGGTAGGGCCAGAAGAGAGAGGATCCATTTCAAGCCCGAATAGTTAAATAAAGTTATATTGCTTACTTACTTAATATCTGATCTAGAAATATAAGCAAATACTTGATATATAATAAGGATTCCCTTTCACTAGTAACTTGACGCCCAAGAACCAAAGTAAGGAAAACAAAAACACAACTGAAAAAAAAAACACCATCAGAGAAACTAAATCACAGATACATAGATTTGGGAATTCTGGGTTTGATACACACTCATTGGTTGGGTTTGCTTTGGAAAAATTTGTTAGCTTTATATTTTTAAGAAGGGGAAAAAAAGAAGCAGATTCAAAAATATTTCTTTTTTTAATGACTGTTTCAAAAGGAAGAGAGAGGGGACACCAGCATGAATGAAATTCAGTTCAGAGCCTAAGAATTGCTATATATTGCTGAGGGAGAAATTTGTTCTTTCACATATGCTCTAAGTCAGGAAAGTATCAAAGGCCAGATTAAAGCTATTCATAAAGACTTGGTCTACACCAAGTCAACCAATGGTGGATAACAGACCCCTTATTTCCAAAGAATCCTTTTAGAACTGTGGAGATAGAATTACATACCTGGCATGTTCGGTAGGTTTTTTTGGTTTTTTTCTTAAGTATCAGTACATCATTCTGCACTTTTACTTTAATAACTGTAAGTCTTGATTTAGATAGATACTCAACAGCTTAAGTACAAATCTTCTCATAGTAAGTTCACTTACCTTCCTGCTGAATTTCTTATTCCCTGAACTGTAAGGAGGAAGACTAGGCTATATGTATGGCTGGCTGCAGTGCTGCATTTGCCAAATAAATTCCAGTCCTGCATGTCATAGAACCTGATGTGCTGTATATAACTTAGCAGCCAGCATTTAAAACATTAGCACTTCCTCAGTGCCATTATTACTAGGCATTCAACTAATTATTTCAAGCTTTCTTCTTTAGCACATTGGGACAAAGTCAAATGTGAAGCCTAGCCCATGATCACTGAACACTGATGCCAGGTTTCCAGAAGGGCTGGAAAAATTCAGAGCCTGGCTGGACGTGGGATGGGTGTGCTGTCTGGCTCTGCTGTGGATATAGGACTCAGGCAGCCAGATTCCATAGAGAGTCCTGCTCTATTGTAAACATTTTCCTTTCTAAACACTATTGTGCATAGAGTATCCACTTTCAGGCATTCAAAAATTAATTAGTCTTGACTTGGGAGACAGCTGCTCAGTCTAGATAGACTTTGTTCACATGTCTCTTTTCCTTGCTGATATGAGAGGCTGCACAGTGGGAGAAGGTCCTTGTAGGATCTTCTGCAGGTTCATAGCCAAGAATCCTGTAAGTCAGTAGTAACTGGCTGTGAGAGCAATGATGGCTATCCTCTGTATGGGGGCAAGAAATGGTATTTCAGTAGCACATTGTGATCTGTGATTGTTTCAATTAACAGCATAAAATAACACAGGAGCTAAGAACAGTTCAGGAGGTTTTTCCTAAAGGCTAACTTTAGAACTTGATTCTAGAAGCTCTAATTCTTTGAATTTCTGTACTCTGCAGTTGCTTAAACACACAAAAACTCAGGTCTCTCTCTTGCTGCCCACATATTCTGACATGACCAACATGGATTGAAACTGATTCCTACTTCACACAGGAGCTGAGACCACCTCACTGATGCTTGTCTGTGGACAGTTTTGAAATCTAAAGATGAAGGATGGCAAGAGAGAGCAATCTGTTGCTAATTATACTAACATATGCTAATTACAGAAAGGCACTGTGCAGGATTGGTCACTTGTTGGGACTTGCCTATAGGGATGCTGTCTTGAAGGACAGATTTCACAATTACTCCTTATAATGTGGTTTAGTTAAGGAAGATGTGAAAGCTGTAATGGCAGTTAAGGTTTGAATCTGATTTGCTGATATGTTACATTTAATACAAATGTTTCAAAACTGAATAATCCTAAAAACAGCTCCTTTGTTCTATCCATGGACTTCATAACTTTTCATGTTGAAATGGAAAACCATGGATTTTGTGCCTCAGTACCCTAAAGAGGTTATAGATGTAAAGCTGCTGTGAATCCTCACTTCATATTTTTCCCAGCCTCCCAGCCTTTTTTTTCTTTCTCCCAATTTGAGGCTATCCTGTGGGAAGATAAAAAACAAACCAAACCAAAATAAAGACCTGGCAATGAAGGCCAAAGACAACAGATATGAACTATCTGTCATGCAGTTATGATCGGACAGGCTCTGTCAGGGAGTTTGACTATTCTGTACTAACTCTCTCCTGTGGATGCTACTTCTGAAGTACTCTGCTCTTTTAAAAGTGATTACTCCAGGAAAAAGTAATTAATTCCAGGTAAGCATACATGAGGAAAAATTCTATTGGAACGTAGGAATAGTTATTTTGCAAATACTTACAGCAGCAAATTTTCTAAGACAGACAAGAGGTTAAGAAAACACAATATAGCATCTAGCAACTGAGAACTATGCCCCAGCTTAGGCTTCTTCTCTTGCCTGTCTGCCTCCAACATGTACCAGGTACATTCAGGGAGATTTTTCTTCAGATCTCTGGCTGCTGGCTGTGCCACCAGTGCCCTCCTCTGGTATTTATGAAGGTAGCCTAAGGAACACAAAATATCTGCTAGATACATCCAGCTCAGGAAAGCTGGAAGTGTGAGGGACTGGCCGTGCTGTGTGACCCTGTGACTCAAACAATGACATATTTGCTTTACAGAGAAACAAAAAACTGCATAATTGTTGTCATTTTCCAAGTTCACTTAGGAAAGTGACTGCTAATATCAAGTTCACCTAGGAAAGTGACTGCTCATAAATAAAGCTGTAACTATTTCCTTCTCTGTTCTAGATTGTCCGGCCATCAAATCATGCTACAATTCAGAGCATCGTAAAAGCAGTAGGAATCATTCCTGGCATCCCAGAACCCTGCTGTGTTCCTGACAAAATGAGCTCACTCAGTGTCCTGTTCTTAGATGAGAACAAAAATGTTGTTTTAAAGGTATATCCCAATATGTCAGTTGAAACTTGTGCCTGCCGATAAGTTCATACAAACGCAGTTTTAACAAAGCCCACAAATCCTGCCGGACTGCTCTGGGAAGTGGTAAAGGAGAAATGAATGCACTTGTGTTGATGAACCAATGCAAGTCTCCAGTTCCTCTACAGAAAGCACATGGAGAGACTAAAACAAGGCACGTGCTCTCTTCCAAGGATAGGTCATACTGTCATCATTTGTCCTTCAAGGTCATCTTCCAGGAATTATGTACCTCTACATTTGCCTTCCTAACCCACCTAGCCAAGATACCTGGTGTTTAGAGAGAAATTTAAGTGTAAAGTTTTCCATAATCAAAGGACTAAAATATGTTTTTATATGTTATTTTCTGACTATTTTATCTCTTCAGTTAACCAAGAAGATGGGAAGTGAACTTGCAAAGGCAGGCTTATTTTAGAAATATCACTTTTGTACACAAATCAAATTTTTTTGCCTAAAACACTCATACTCTTAATATGCATATTTATACTGAAAAGTGCTGTAATAAAGGACTTAAAATGTATATTTTCTTCAGGATGCAAGTATAGTTCACTGCATAAGTTTTCATATAAACAATATTTTAATATACTCATTTTTGGTTATCGTTCCTTAATATATAATTTGTTCTACAAAAGACATGTAATATCCCACATTTTTGGTTTGCTGCATAATTTCAGGTTGTTAAACATATTCTCTGAGTAACACATACAATATAGTAATATTTGAAATACTAAAAATAAAATAACCAAGATTTATATTTTTGTAAATTATGCCTTATATCCTCTAGATTGTTACATGCTTTTAACAAAAGCTAATAAATTAAAGGTACAGTAGTATCTAAAAATATTTGATTGTCTTTCTATAAATGCACTCTCCTACATTCTGTTAATTTGATGGAAACTTGTAAATACATGTTAAGCTTGTCATAATGCACTTCAATAGATTAAAGACAGAAGAAAATACTATGATCATCCAGACCGACCTCCTGCATTGCACAGATCAAAGAATCTTGCTCAGCAGTTTCTGCACCATGCATTATGGAACTTCTGTTTTAAGCTTGGGAATATCTTTGAAAAACATGCATAAATTTGGCTTTAAAGATTACATGTGATAGAATATCTCTACTGGACTACAAGTAGTTGTTCCAAAAGTTAGTGCTCTTTGTTCATACGTGGTGGCTTAATCCTAGACTGAATTTGATGAGCTTTAGCTTCCATTCAATAGATCTTACTATAACCTATTTCATTAGATCCCTTTTATCTATTATCCAAAATACTTCCACTGTGTATTTTTAGTATAGAGAGAAGGGTCAAGTTACATTTTGGCTAAGATTTAAATAGATTGATTTCTTATTCTAAGCCTTTAAACAATTTCTCACAGCTCTCTTCTGAACTCTTTCCAGAACTTTCATTAACTTTCTTTTCAAACAATGAACATCAAAATGGAAAACATTTGGCAGTGGTTCCATTGGAAGTCTTTATAGAAATAAAGTCTCTGCATCCTTCTAACTCCTACACAATCCCCTGTTGATACATTTATGGTAGCCTTTTAACTGCAGCAGCCTTTCAAGAGATGGTGTTCCCATCATGGTGTCTGTCAATCCTCTTAGTGTCCCCGTGTTCTAGGACACACTTGCCATATACTTCATTTTCACCCACCTGCTGCACAGTATCATAAAGAGACCAAGAGTGAAAGAAACATCTGAAGTCCGTAAGGTAGCACAAATTGTAAGATATGGGGTGTTTCCTCCTTAAGAAGCAGTCCATAACCTTAGGCACTACCTAATTCTATTAAGAGTTGCTTTGTTTGAGGGAAGGATACTACATGCACTTCCTTCTGATGAACAAATAACTGGAAGGCTCCTATTCTACTAAGGCTCTAGGTATCTTCTGCCAATTTTCTACGCTCAGGTTGTGCAGATTCTCAGACAACAGAGGTGCGTAAATGTGGTACTTCCTCCTAACATACATACAACCAAGATTCAGCATGCATGGGAGGCTTTGCAAAGTTACTCTCACAGCAGTTCTTGCTAATTCCTCCTAGAAATCTCTGATTAAAATATAAATACTTTTATGGTGCCTTGTAGTGACTGCCAGTTATGCCTGACAAAAGATCACTGATCAAGTTTGCGGTTCTTCTCTCAAAGTACTTTTGTACTTCATGAATTACTACAGTAGAACTATTGGGAAAAGCCTTTGTATAGTGTTGCTTCTAGAGATCTCCCATAAAAAAAATTACAATCCTGTGTTTTAATAAATCACTTCAATTGACAGAGTAATGCTAATGTATAAAGAAAAAATTAAGAGTTGTCAGAAAGTTATTATTCCTACAGAGCATAACATCTTTCAAAGTATCTTAAATCCATGTTATTTCTGCTCTCTATGAAAACCTACCTTTTTATGTAGGTCTAGTCTTGCTCCCATTTATCACTAGGTCTGAACAACCTGACATATTAACTTAGCGTGCTTATATTCTCATCTATAGCATTTTGTTTTCCTTAAGGAATACTTGCTGTGTCTTGAATTAGTCCTTGGATGAAAACATTCTTTTCAAGATGTGTTGGTGCAAGCTGTTATGGCAAGATAAACCACACTGTGATCTAAAGTCTATAGAACATAAGGAAAAATGCTATTGCTACACTCATAAAGACACCTACAAAATTCTAAGAGGTTAAGACTGCATTTAAAGTGCTGTTGGCAAATATATATATATTATACCTGCAAGTGTGATTGCTCTCAAAACAAACCGTTGCTACACAAGTCATACACATCTCTTGATAGTAAAACTTATTTCATTTGGAGTTCTGTTGTACTGGCCAATTCTTCAATGCAAAAAAGGGCTTTCAACCACTTTTAGTGGTTTAAGTTACTCCTTTCTGATCTTTGGAATTTGGATGTCTAATCTTCCTCTGGAAAGAGAAACTTTGCATTTGAAATGGCACAAATGCAGACAGCTGCTGCCAGAGGACACTGATACTCTCACTGTCTTGGTTCCAATAGATCTTTTTATTTCTTTGAATGTCCTATAAACCATTCTGCTCAATGCTTGACTTTCTAGAGAAAGTTACTAGTGATAAACACAGGCCAAGATAATTCCACTAACTAATCCTAAAAGAAAACGGTATGAGTAAAGACAGATAAAACATGAAAACAGCTGATACTATCCAGCAAAATGTTTAAACCCTTTTTTCTAAGACAAATCCAATTTCATTCTTTCAGGCCACTGTATAATTGCCAGAGGTAACAGCAACAGCTACAATGTACAAGGTTTTTGTGGAGTGTTCAACTCACTTTCACAAGGCTGCATAATTAAAATAAACCACTGGACAATATTAATGTGTATGTGTATCACATTAATTAAAATCTGTCTCACTGTCAAACCTCAAAGAACAGCTTTCAAAAAGAATTTCCACTGAGTTAAACTGTTCATTGTAAAGTTTCTGCAAAGCTGACGCTTGGCCTGACAGTATTTGACACCTTTATGTATAAACTTAGAGTCTGTATATAGCAACCCTCACAGCATTTGCAGGAGGAGAGAGATATTTATATAGATTGCTGGATCTAGCTGCACTTTATGTAATTAAAATTCATTTTAAAGTAGACAGATACAGAAGTTCAGGTACCTAGGCACAAGGAATGGAGGCTGTCTCTACTGCATACAAGACTGCACCTTTGAAAGCCATAACTTCTAATAAAAATCTTGTGACTGTTGTGGATTTGTGATGCAGTTTGAGTATCCAGCATGATGCTATGTAATGGCAGCCAGTGAAAGCCATTTCTGAACCACAAAAAGAAAGGATATTTATTTCTGCATGTGGCACTGGTGGACTGCCACTAGAAAACTATGTATAGCCCTAGGGTTCAGCTTTTCAAGAAGACATTCAAATTCTGAAAGAGACACAAAAAAGAAAAAAAAAAAAAAAACAGGGAGAGAAAATGTCTTTTGTTACTAAAAAGAACAATCTGTTTATCAGAATGAAAACTGAGAAGAAACTTGATTACACTGTGCAAACACTTTGATAGGGAGAAAATGTCAGTGCTATGGGACTCCTTAAACTAGCCAGAAAGTTACAAGAATTCCTATCTAGAACGTAAAGTCAGGCACAATGAAATAAAGAATATGGCATGAAAGGTTTTTTAGCTGTAGGTGATAATCTTTTAGCTACAATTTGAAGAATTTTTTGATTCTTTGACATGTTCAGATAAAGTCTGTTGGCACTTAAAAAGTTACATTCAGTCAAAGCCAATTGATTGAACTCTTCATGTAGGTAGGAAACACAAAGGCCCTGAGTAAATATTGACCAGGATCAATAATCCTTTTTTGACTTCATGTCATAGGAACATAATTAACCAGGATCTTGGATCCAACTTATCACCTGAACAGACAATAAGCAAGCATTGCAGAAGTCTCGGATCACTTTAAATGCTATGTATCCACTGCTAAAAAACAAGAGGGATGGCCAAAGAAGGCAAAATCCTGACCACATGTTTGCAATGAGATTTTTGCTAATGTAAAAGCTCATAATACTCTTCAGATTTTTTGGCATGCCTACAGTATGAAATGAATTGTTTCTAGAAAAACTGATGCATTAGTAATACAGAAAAAGTAATTACGTATCATTGGATAAATCATAATATATTCATTAAGCTAAATAAAACTGGTTTTTCTTCTGCATCATGAGAAATTCATTTGCCTTGGCCTGTTCTTCTAATGCACACAATGTCTTCAGAGATAATCTTCTGTATCTTCAAAAAGACTTTTTACTTTCCCGGTGGCCTTGGAAGACCTATTCTGTTTTCATTTTGAGGTTGCTGAAAAAATGACTGGTTGTTCTTGGACTAGATGGACCATCATGAATCTATGAAATATATTACATAAGATACTATAAAAACAAGCCTAAATTCCCATACACCAAAGGAAGCAAACTGAAAATGGACAAGCCTGCAAAAAACGTGAAGCAAACTTGACATAAAACAGATATTTCACTGTGTACAAACAATAGCCCTTGGCTGATAAACGGAAAGAAGTTTTAAGGTTGTTTGTAATGTCATGAGATCATGTCTTGCAGAATCACAGGTCTCCATCAAACTAATGGGCATTTCTGATTGTATGTGAAGGGATTGTATAAAGGATTTGTGATATGTTTCTGCTAATAGCTAATAGAGTGATTTTGTTCTAGATCTGTATTTTCTAGTCTTGCTGAAAACAGTGTAAATTTCCATGTGTCCCTAAGAAAGCTTTTCTCTGTGTTGGCAAGGAAATGATAGAAGAATGTAATTAAGCAAAGATGACCCTAAAGTGAAATGTGGATTCTTTACAATATACAATGTCCTTCCCACCAGCCACATGTGTTTGTCAGATGTTTACAGAATCTTCATTAACTAAGAGCTTTGCTAGATAACAGAAGCTGAAGCATGGCATCAATGACTCTGATAAGGACAAGTGTACGGCCAATCTGCTTGACAACTGACAAGAGGCTGGGGTTTGAAGCAGACTGCAAAAAGAACACAAGAAAGTGATTTGCAAAGGGCATTCCAGTTGTTTGCCTTACATCTTCTTTCCTCTGTCTGTATTGAAACAAGACTGGCCATCAGCTAAAATACCCTTGTCCTCTTGTGTCTCCACCAGACACCATAGAAATAAATGCAGAAGAAATGCGTTGTTTTGGAGTATTAGCTGCGCTGTCTGTTTTCAACATCATTGCTTGTTTGACAAGAGGCAAGCCTTTGGAAGACTGGGACAGGCTCTCAGCTATGGGAAAGTCTGATGCACACTTTCATGATCCTGGGGAAGTAGAAGATGAGACCCATTTCAACTTTAAATCTTTCTTGGAGAATATGAAGATGGATTTACTAAGGAGTTTGAATTTGTCAAGAGTTCCCTCACAAGTGAAGACCAAAGAAGAACCACCACAGTTTATGATTGATTTATACAACAGATATGCTGCAGACAAGACCTCCATACCTGCATCCAATATTGTAAGGAGCTTCAGTACTGAAGGTAGGAAAAGTCCTCAATATGTAAACTACAATTTTTAAAGTACGTGGATAGTAAATAGATTCTTTTGAAATTCAGAAGAAACCGAGTTCCTAACTTCCACAGATTATTTAGAAATGAAACATTAAAATTTAGTATTGTATTCTAACTCTATAGTTTATTTCAATCTTTAAAAGTTGCAGTTACCTTTAGTTTTCTATTTTTATATTTTCACTGTATAATATTCTCTTCTCAAATGCTTGAAATAAGATCATGCACCAAATGACAAAGTTTACATGAAGCATGTTTCTCAATCCTAGATATTTTGAACTATACAAATTAGCATACAAATTTTTGATCACCTACAATTGAGAATGATGCTAGAAAGCTCTTCTTTCTGGTGGGCTCTGTACATATTAAAAAATTACAGCAACTGAGAAATTTGTCACTGGATCCAAGCAAGGAACAGCACTGCTCCTCCAAAATTCTGGGTTAGACAAAGATTTATATGGAAATGGTTAGTCATGCTTATATCAACAGACAAAAATCAAGATTCTTGTCTATGTAACATTAAACAGATTTTTAAAAGATCCATCAGGCAGTAAAAAAGCAAGAAGTGAAATCCTTATTATGAAAGTGGAACAGGGAGAAATGAAGTTTCTGTTTATATGAAAAACAGACATACACAGGTAACACCACTATGGAGAACTCCAAATTCCCAAATTAGTGTCCCTAGTCCTGAAATAGAAAGAAATCTCAACAATAGGACCTAGATTATAGTTTCCATATCTCACTCCCCCCTCTGACTACTTTAGAGTGCAAATAATCTGAAGAATTGGCAGCAACAGCCAATTAAAATTTCCCTAAAACCCAGTCATGATTAAGCAGTTAGTTTACATTGAGCATTAGGCATCAGGGATGAATTTTAACCACTACCAATCTGATCTTCCAGCTAAAATATCTGCCCTTCCCAAGGCAGAGTTGCTGGTACTGCACAAAGATTCGCAGACAATAAACAAACATGAAGAAATTCACACAAATTCAGGGAGTCCAGCCTGGAAGAGTCTGGGTCCTTGGCATGAAAGGCTGTTTATCACCAAGTCCCAATTCAGATTGACACTGGAGCTTCAATTCAGGACTTTCAAAAACTTTACTATTTCCCCAAACTCCCAGTCTAAGATGCTTTCAAACTTACCTGAAGACAACAACAAAAGCCTCAGCACAGCCAGTTCTTAAAGACACTTAGATATGTACATGAGAGCAATTCATCCCATACATGATTGTAAGAGTAGGAAACCATTGGGTTTTTCACAAATTCTTTGTGTAAAAATATCTTTAGCAAATTGCCAAATCTGAAAACTCTACACATGCTGTATTTATGTACTTAATACTGCCCTGCATCATGTATAGTTTGTTCCAGGCAGCCTCTTTATGCTTCTCTCCACACACTCACCTGGCTATGCAATCACAGTAAAATACTAACTACACCAGGGACTTCCATTTCCTTTTTTCACTCTCTGCCCTTGAAACTTAGCCAGAAGACAGGATTTTTTTTTTTTTTTTTAATGCTGTATTACTATGCTCTTATTTTATCCCCAAAACATATCCTGAGTCTTTAAAACCAAGTTACTTGGACAGTCGGAAGCACTGTAACCACATGTTTTAATTTCCTATTGCAGATGTTGTTTCTTTAGATTCACCAGAAGAAAAGCCATTTCAGAAACACATTTTGTTCTTCAACATCTCTATTCCACAATATGAGGAAATCACCAGAGCTGAACTGAGAATTTATATCTCCTGTCACAGGGAAGTTGGGTATCTCTCTAGGTTGGAAGGCAACATGGTAATTTATGATGTTCTAGATGATGGCCACTGGGAAAATGCAGAAAGTACCAAATCTTCTCTTGTCTCCCACAATATCCAGGAATGTGGTTGGAAGATGTTCGAAGTGTCCAGCGCTGTGAAAAGATGGGTCAGGGCAGATAAAATGGAGACTAAAAACAAGCTAGAGGTTGTTATAGAGACTAAAACTCTGAGTGGTTTTACTTGTGGGAAGCTGGATGTCAGTGTTACCCCTGACACTAAAAATCTGCCCCTGTTAATAGTGTTCTCCAATGACCGCAGCAATGGGACAAAGGAGACCAAAGTGGAGCTCCGCGAGATGATTGTTCATGAACAAGAAAGTGTGCTCAAGAAACTAGGGAAGAACAACACCTCATCTGAAGAGGAACAGCAGGGAGAGGAAAAGGCCATCACTGGATCCCACCTGCATTCCTCCAGAAGCAAGAGAAGCGTTGGAGCCAACCACTGCAGGAGAACTTCCCTCCATGTGAACTTTGAAGAGATTGGCTGGGATTCCTGGATCATTGCACCAAAAGATTATGAGGCTTTCGAGTGTAAGGGAGGTTGCTTCTTCCCTCTGACAGATAACGTCACCCCAACTAAACATGCTATTGTCCAAACTCTAGTGCATCTCCAAAATCCGAAAAAAGCCTCCAAGGCCTGTTGTGTTCCGACCAAACTGGATTCAATCTCCATTCTTTATAAGGATGATGCTGGTGTGCCCACTTTGATATATAACTATGAAGGGATGAAAGTGGCAGAATGTGGCTGCAGGTAGTATACAAAGCAGAATCTCTAAGAATAGGAACATCCCCTTTTTCTGTCCTGTGTAAATCTGTACAGTAGTGATGCAAATGAAGACCTTTGCAAACAAGGTTTGGAGCAGGGTATGGGGCTGGTTGTTGCTGCTGCTTGTTCTAAGGGAAAATTGGCATTTAAAGAATTTACAGTCATTGTAAATAGCCTGCATTATATACAAGACAAAATGAATACTGGATTAAATATTTTGAGATTTAAGGACCCATGCATTATCTGGTGACAGTGGTACAATGTCAATGCCTTATTTCAAACTTTCTGTTCAATTGACTGTATTTAGGTCACAAACTAGAGGATTTTCAATGGGGGTTTAGGATGTCCTGCAAAATGTTTAACAGCTTTTGAAATCTAATTCTCTCAGTCAACTCTGACATTTTCAACTTTGATAAAACTCAGTAAATGGAATGTTGTCTGCATGATAAAGTCAGGAATCTAAATCCAGGAAGCCTTTTCTCATATCAGTAATCTCAGAGGCTTTTACAGGCAAATTATTTGTTCCTGTAAGTGAAGATTTGCAGTATTCAAAACAGAAGAGACTCTTACTTATTTCATTCCCAAGTTTCCTTCTGTGGGTAGCAGGTGCCTTAGTTTCAGCTTTCTTATCCTCAACGTCCCTATTTTTACCCCTTTATGGCACATACTTGAAAGATAAGAAGTGCAGCCTTCCGCTTCTAAGACACTGTTTCCTAGGAGGAGCAGCAGCCCTTATCACAGCACAAAGATAAGGAGCCACTTTGACCTACTGCATATTCTTAGTATTTCTTTGCAAGAACATGCAGTCAAATGATGTCCAGCCTTAGAAGCTGTATCCTAAGAGCAGTGGGGGTTGGCAGAGCTCAGCACTTTTGAAAACCCCAGGTTGCTTATTTAGAAGTCTAAATCTGTTGTTCATGAGGTTCTGATTTTTTAAAAATTTCTTCTTAGGAGAAACTCTATTTTACACACAAAATTCTTTCACCTCTTAGAAGTCTGGGAAAAATGGAAAACTTCTATCTGTGTCCTATTACATTTCTGTATGAGATATATACTATCATACTATCATTCTTCTGACTTCCGCTGCATTTTCACTAAACAAGGACCCCATTTTTCCTGCAATTAAAGTAAACTTCCTTTGATGCTAATGGAGGTTTTGCCTGTAAAGGACAAACTGTCTTCTGCTGGATGTAGGTGACAGGTGTAAGTGCTGTACAACATCACCGTAGTGCACCCCACTTCTACTCCTTCACCACCTAACACACATCCACCTGAGAACCCTTTTGAAGCAAATCCTTAACAAATTATGCATCGGTTCAAAATGGTGAAGAATATTGATGAGACAAAAATCTAAACAGTACCCTAATGTATGGAAGCAAAAGAATTTAAATCGATACATATGTTTTCAATTAGGACAGCCTGTGGGCAAGACGAATTCATTTGGCATGAACAGGTCAGCTTGAAATCCAATACATGGTTTATTTACTATTGTTAACCTAATACAGAGCAAAGAGCAGGTGAGCGTGAGCAGGGCAGTCGTAATTCTATCAAGAACTGCTGGTTAGATCACAAACCATGAGCACAAAGCACAATTCACTAGAATTTTTCAAGTGATTTATAGTCTTTTTCTTTAGAATTGGTCTGCAATTGGATCAGATCTGGATCCATGCAAACTCCATACATCCCTAGCCACATGCCATTAACCTCTTAAGCTTCCCACAGCACTAATCATTTTACCACTGGCTTCTGTCATCTTACAGTCATTGTTATATCTTCCTCCTGCCAGAGCCCCCTGTATTCTCTTCCTATTTTGTTCCTCTCTCCTAAGCTCCTGACATTTTGCAAAACTTCTCTTAAGTGACAGAAACAACCAAACATGCACTTGGTGTGATCACATTAGAAGACTTATTCACCCTCCTGTCAATGTAATTGTAGCTAAGTGCCCTCCAGTCATATAAACACAAGGTCCTAGTTATATTTTGACTTCACTGAATACAGGACTTTATCCATAATTAAATGAAAAAAATGAGGAAGGGGAAAAACCTCCACAGAGAGAAATTCTCAAGGCTTGGGGGGAAGGTGGGAGGTGTTACATTCTGAAGTCAAACATTGATCTTTATTTCTCTTATTTGGATGGGAAAAAAAAAAACAAAAAAACACTCCAAACCATTTTTGGCTCAAAACCTCAGCTCCTACCTGATAGCTCTTATGCTATCAAAATTCCAGAGAAGACCTGCAGATCCCATCACAAAACTGAACTAGAAGTTGCTTTTACATTTCAATTAAAAAAATCAATTGAGCTTCCAGCCGCCTTTAATGATGATATACCCATTGGCTTAACATTTTGATTGGCATGGTAGTGAAATGAAACATGAATCTTTCCACAAGGTAATGTACAGGGTCAAGAAGAAATGAGAACCCAGTAGTGACTACAGCTGCTGCTACCTTCAGCATGGCTGAAGTGCGTGTCAAATTGATGTTTGGCTTTACATTTAGCAGCTTGATTTATGTAGTTTTGCACATTTAATTTTAAATAATTGTTTGAGATTGCTCAGGTTTCAAATGCTTTGGTATGCAACAAGTAAGCTATGATGGTTCTAGAGAGTCCACAGGCTGTGTAGAACAGGTAAGCAAGATCTTGCCCCTGCTTCAAGCTGGGCCCCACTGGACACTGAGAAACGCCTCTCTCATCACTGGATTATGAATTTTGCCTAGCAGCTTGCTGAGGAGCATGTTGGTGCTTGTGCAGTGTTCAGCAGATGCACAGTTAAAATTAAAACTTATTTGTCTAACATAAACACAAGGCCGATGTATGTCCTCTGTCTCAGGCCTGTCCTGTCTGTTAACAGTCTAACATCAGACTCAGCAGCTGACTCCACAGCCAGTTTTAAGGCTAACCTATAGCACTTCAGTCACATCTATTCAGTCTGAATACATAAACATGATAAGCTGGTGGAAGCTGGTCGGAAGATATAGCTGGTGCTATTTTTACATAGCTTCTCACCTTGTCTGTGTACACTGCAGACATAGTCCTCTGATCTCACCCACTCCTCCATGCCATGTCCCAAAACAGAAGAGCAGCTGATGCAACTTAACAATACAGAAGCAGCCATCACTAAAAATAAAAAAGCCTTAATTTTCACTATTCTTTTCTACAGGTGAGGAGGCAATAGCCTTATGGGAATCTGGAGGTGTTTGGCTAGTATTTGCTCAGAGGCCTTTATACTGTAAAGATCCTGTCAATATAAAAACGTTAAGCTAAATTAACAATTCCTGATGTTTAGAATAAAAGGTTTTAGATAGCCTCTCAATGAAACACATCGTTTCAGACACAGCTGTGCCCTACACGGTTAATGCTGCCCCCAGCACAGCTGATTCCAGCCTCCTCAGAGCCTGGCCTTTGCCACACAGGTAATGCACACAGGTGTGTGGCCATGCACCATGGAGGTCCACATCACCACATGCTGAGAACTCCAGGAAATATCAATACCTTGCTGTAACTACTCACACGCAGCACTGAATCGCTTTGTTACTGCAAAGAGTTGCAACGTTTAGGTGGAAACACATACCTGCCTGGCAAAGCCAACGTAGTAAGTGAGCAATGTCTGTGAGGCAAGACCCTGTCCTTAGACTGCAGGACTGCTCCACATCCTCTCTGGCTGCTCTGGACAGCTAACGGGACATTACCTGTGACTACCACGTCCCTTCTCCCGTGTTACCTCCCCAGGGTACCATTAGTTGTGTGTTCAGCAGTCAGAAACAGGGCAGGTCCCTCGGCAGTGGCCGGGGTCTCGGAGCTCTGCTCTCCACTGCCAGGTGGGTGCTCTGCCCGCCTGAGGCGCACGCCTGCTCCGTGCCGCCCCGGCTCTCACTGGAGCGCACCAGTGGCCTCAGAGCCATCCTTGGTCTGTCCTCAGTCATCGACGCTTTCTCCAAGCACTGCCTCGGTGCCACAGCCGGGCTGTGCGGGACCCCTGGCTGGGCTGTCTGGGGGTCCGTGCTGCCCCCGGGCCATCTCCAGGCTGCGGTGCTGCTGAAACCCCCATGTTCCCCACGCCGCTGCTGCTCCCACACATTTTCCTGCTCTCCCTCCCACAGGACCTTAAAGCCTCCCAGCACACAGGTGTCTCCTGCTATCTCAGTCTGGGCTGCCCACAGCCTCTTTCACCCTCTCTGTGCCTCCAAGCTGGCCCACTGCTTTGTCTTCCCTGGCTTTTGCCTCCTGGCACCTGAGAAATACGTTGTCCTTCTAAGCTACACCTGTTTCTTCTCTTGACATCTTCCTTAAATCTTCTGCTAGACCATCAGTAATAATTCAGCTGCAAGCCTGACGGGAGAATCACTTCAGTGTAGCCCTGGCAAAAGGGACTCGCTATGTTCATTCCTTTGCTGAGGTGTTTGGGTTGGCCGGAGCTGGCACACCCGCCATTAGGCCTCACAAAAGCCTTGACACCGTCGCAGCGCACCAAAGCAGCTGAGGGAGCAGCATGCCGGCAGCCTGGCCCTTCGTACTGGGCTGGCTACCAAAGATTCTGATCCAGCAGCGGCGGAGAAACCCTGTCCTTTACAGCCACACAGCTAAAGGGGCCGTTCGCTGCACGGCGGGCAGCAGTGCTGGGGTGAGGGCACCGTCAGGCCCTCTGCAGAAAACATCTGCAGCAATGGGGTGGGTGGCAGCTATCCGTGATGGCCGCTGAACAAAGCCTGCTGTGCGTGACTGGACTAATCATGGTACCAAATATAGCCCAGGATAGGAGGGCTTGATAGAGTGTTTAATATTCAGTATTTTTGATTGGCTAACTCTGCTTGATGTACCATGCCGAACAAACGTGAATCTATCCAAAATGTAGAATGTAGAGAATACAGACAATACAATACAAATATAATATACCAATTCTTAAGGGACTGCACGTTCCAAAGTATGTTTCTGTACTAGGTCAGGTTGCATATTTGAAATGCATTTTCTTGATGACCTCCTGAATCTTCTACTTATCTAGAATACAGTAGTTCATCTGTTCAGCGGAGCTGGTCCGTGAGTTTATCACAGCTGTACTCCATAAACTGTGATAACTCTCCACCTGCTCCTGGCTGAAATTAGAGAGCTTTCAAAATGGGAATATGCTTTTTCTACCATCACTCAATCTTACATTAAAAATACATTAAAAATATGAATCATTTTCTCTTTTTTTTTTTTTTTCTTGATCACTGTAAAAAGAGGGGGGAAGGGAAGGGAATATTAACACAAAATCAAAATCTAATACATTTTGAATTTAAGTTTTTCTTATTATAAATGCTTATTAATCAACTCAAAATACTGTTTCCATTTTCATAAAATTGAAAGATTTCATTATTAAAATAATGTGAAAGAAAACATCCAACTTTAATTTTAATCTATGCAGGTTTGTACGGCATAAGAACTGAAAAACCTTGGGACAAAAATCTAACATTACTTCTTTTGGCATGGGAATCAGAAAGGAATCTAAGGGTGATATTATTAATTCTTTTTATTTCTCAGGGGCTTAGAAAGCCTACTCGGGAACAAGGTTTCCTTTGTACCAAACAGTACAAGAACAGAACAGAATAGACAGTCTTAGACCATACCTATGCAATCCAGTCATGCCTGTCACAGACAGCTATGAAGTAGTACTGACCCAGACTTGTACATCTATAAAAGGCAGTGAAGGTTTGTCTAGAAATACTTATTGAAGTCCTGGAAGCATTAAATATTTCATTAGTATAGTCCTGTGCTTGAGCCAATAAACTCTGCCTCTCAGTATGTGGAAGGCAGCTATCACCTTTAAATTAATTCTAATTCATACATATAATTTAAAATACGGTGTATTAGAAGTCTTTACCAAAATCAAAAGTGGTTTATTCCAGCTTTCACCTTTATCCTGTTGGCATCTCTGCCAGTGAAACAGATGCTCCTGCTGCCACCTTCAGATGAGCCTCCTGCTACTGCGGCCTGTCAGTGACCAATTATCTACATGAGTCTGATGAGGGAATGGTGAAATCAGCTGAGATTTCACATGAGAACTAGTGGAGCAGAATATAGAAAGCAAATAATATACAGCAAAACATTTAATCTTGCACCTATGGAAGTTTTTTAGCATGTGATCTGAGTAATTCAGACTCTGCATGCAGACTAGTCTGAGACAGATAAAAAAATACCTCTTTTTAGAGTATGTGGGAAGTTCATACCCACAGGAAGTCAGAAAATGAAATACTTGTGGACAGATTTTAAAGGATCATAAAGTTTTATGAGTTATAAAAGCTAAAACTAGGCCTTAGCTATTTAGTTCTGCTCAAAATTAAAATCGAAATAAGAATTTGGCTTGAGTTATATTATCAATTAGAAAAGATGGTAGAGTTACATTTTGGATTTGGTTTTTCGGAGTTCAATGAACAGACTCGCATTAAACAATATATTTGATAAATAATTAAGCTATATGTGCCTCAAAAAGAGTAAGCAAATTGTCATTCTCCAAATTTTAAGGAATTCATACCACACAGAAAGGATTCTTACGTTCTAACACCATCTATAAAGAATTACCAAGGTAGCAGTGAGTGTTACATGTCATATTGAATTCAGAACTCTATACTGACTATTCATATTGAATTTCAATAGAAATAGATTACTGAACAGATCCAGTGAGGAAGAATTGGTTTTTTTCACGGTTCTAGCATTTTAAATTGTGTGTGTTGGAAAAAAATCATTGATTTTATATTTGCATTGTGAAGCTGGTTTTGTTTTTATGTGGCAACAATAAAGTACATGTATGTGGATAACTTGAGAAATAAATTGAGCTGGGGGGGTCTTGCCTTATCTAATCACAATCCTGTATATATTTCTCAGTATCTTTGCTTCATAAGAAGCTCAGCTACAGTTACTAGCACTTCTGATATGAAAATCTTTATAGATTTTGATAAAAGGCAAAATAAATGTCAGGGAAATAGAGAAAAGGTTTTTTCATAATCTTATCATTATATAACAGCTCAGGCCGGAAAGTGCCATTTTGTGATTTTTAACCACTAGATAAGGCCTCACTGGAGAAGATTATTGTTCATCTGTGGAAATACTTCCTTAAATGCTATGTAAAAAAATTATCATGTAAAGAGTTTAGCAGTGATAGATAGACCTCATTTAGGTATGGAAAGCACAGCTGATATCTGGCACATTGAATAAAAAATACTCAGTTGCTGTCTATTCTTGTCTCCTTTCTGACTATTGTCTTCGCAGCAATTCATTTACGTCCGTTATGTTCTGAGTAAGATGTGGTGACTGTTAGCACCTTGTATATAACATCTTGTATATAACTTTGCACAGTAAGTTGAAAGTCATGAGTGGCACCTCCATTCAGGACACTCACACATGACACCAACAGAGTGCATCCAGACAGGTTTACACCATCTTTAGACTCTTCCCTCCATGTGCATTCATATGCAGCAACATTTTGAAAGGAGTACAAAAACGTGCTCTTCCCAGATTTCAGAGTCTATTCTTGTAGCTACCTCCAGCAGACAGAGTGGCTGGGGTAGCAATTCATTTCAAACTTGAAGCTGGGAATCTGTTCTTGAATATCTTTGGCATGTCATACTGGAGCTCTGGAGTGGGTACAGCCTGCATCCCGCATATTCTGATCCTCTTTCAAACTCTTAACACAATAGGGTCTCAAATACATTGTGAGCAGAAGAAAACAACCCCCCCACATTCTATTTTGGTATGTTGAGCCTGAAGTCTATTGGCTGGGAGCTGTCATCAGACATGACCATATGTTACCCAACGGTATTACAAGTAAATCCTAATTGAGTGCAAATTGTCAAGATTAAAGTCATCTCAGATTTAACTGTATTATGTTGAGGCAAATGTGTTTCAAAGTCCTGTTTAAAATGCTGGCAATTCTCAGCACAGAAATTAAAAGGCTGTCATTACCTTGGATTTTATGAGCTGTGCTAAATGTCTGCAGTTCCTTGTTTGGAGCCCTTAGTCATAGAATGTAAGAGCAGTCCTCTGCAGCTCAGACTAAAAAACACCAAAGACAACTTTTTGACTATTGTCAACAACTTTTGAAAGAATATTAAATATTGATACAACTTATTCACTGAAGAATCTCCTGGTATAAACTCTTCATAAATAATGGTAAAAGGCAGTATGATTGCTATTCTAACTGTGGTTAAAATCAGTGTCACATTTAAGCAATCCACTTTCAGGATAAACCAGGACCAGTTTGCAACAGGCAATGCACTACCTTTTGGAAACAATTAATTGCTAGAAAGATCTTCCTTGATGATTGAAGTTTATTACTGTTTCATAAGAGGCCTGTGAAGTAGTAAGGAGCTGAACTTCATCTATTGGTGCACTTTGGATGATGCACTCCATTTTAATGAGATTAAAGGTTTAATGCAGATAAAAGATCTGTTCAGTGCACCTGGATTCAACACAGGGATTTCACTGTGATTCAGAGTCATTGGAAAGCTATGTTCATCTTGATCAATAAGAGCTTCTAACTTCTTTTCTCTTCCATACAAAGACAAAATGATTAGGACACATTTCTTGCTGTTTTCAGCACTGATCATGTGCAGCATACCAGCTGAGGAAATCTTTCAGCCAACTCTAGTGCTGGACATGGCTAAAGTCCTTCTGGACAATTACTGCTATCCTGAAAACCTAGTGGGAATGCAAGAAGCCATTGAACAAGCAATCAAGAGTGGAGAGATCTTGGACATCTCAGATCCAAAAATGCTGGCCAGCGTCTTGACAGCTGGAGTGCAGGGTGCTCTGAATGACCCAAGACTGGTGATTTCCTATGAGCCATTACCACATGCGCCTCCCAAACAAGAAGCTGAGGGTTCCCCTACTCGTGAGCAACTCCTGAGTCTTATTGAGCATGTGATCATGTACGACAAGCTGGAGGGCAATGTTGGCTACCTGAGGATTGATTATATCATAGGAGAGGATGTTGTGCAGAAAGTTGGAGCTTTTCTTGTGGACAAGGTCTGGAAGACACTGATAGAGACATCTGCCCTGGTGATAGATCTTCGTCACAGCACTGGGGGACAGATTTCTGGCCTTCCCTTCATCATCTCATACTTGCATGAACAAGACAAGAGGCTGCATGTTGAGACTGTATACAATCGTCCCTCCAACACCACCACAGAGATATGGACGCTGCCAAAGGTGTTGGGAGAGAGGTACAGCAAAGACAAGGATGTCATTGTTCTGATCAGCCATCACACCACAGGAGTGGCTGAAGATGTGGCTTACATCCTCAAGCACATGAACAGAGCTATCACTGTTGGAGAGAAGACAGCCGGGGGCTCACTGGACATCCAGAAGCTGCGTATTGGTCCTTCCAATTTCTATATGATGGTTCCTGTGTCACGATCTGTGAGCCCCTTGAGTGGGGGTGGACAGAGCTGGGAAGTGAGTGGGGTGATGCCGTGTGTGGCTACTGAGGCAGAGCAAGCCTTGCAGAAATCCTTGGACATCCTGGCAGTGCGCAGAGCAGTGCCTGGCACCATTAGCCACCTCAAAAACATATTAAAGGACTATTACAGCTTAGTGGAGAGAGTGCCTGCACTACTGCGGCACCTCGCCATCTCTGACTTCTCTTCTGTGCAGTCATCCGAGGACTTGGCCACCAAACTCAACACTGAGTTGCAGGCTTTATCTGAAGACCCCCGCCTGATGGTCCGAGTCATGATGCCAGGTGAAGCTGCTGATCCCCCAGTTGAGAAGCCAGTTGGAATGGCAGCTGACTTACCTGACAATGAGCAGCTGCTGCATGCCTTGGTGGATACTGTCTTCAAGGTGTCAGTGTTGCCAGGCAATGTTGGCTACATGCGCTTTGATGAGTTTGCAGATGCCTCTGTGCTTGCAAAGCTGGGGCCTTACATTGTTCACAAAGTGTGGGAGCCCCTTCAAAATACAGAGAACTTGATCATGGACCTACGTTACAACCCTGGAGGCCCTTCCTCCTCTGCTGTGCCTGTGCTACTCTCCTATTTTCAAGACCCTGCTGCTGGTCCTGTCCATCTCTTCACAACTTATGACAGATGCACCAACCATACACAGGAGCACAACAGCCAGGCAGAATTGCTGGGCCAGTCCTATGGGGCTAAGCGTGGCATCTACCTGCTCACCAGCCACCACACTGCTACAGCTGCTGAGGAGTTTGCTTACCTCATGCAGTCCCTGGGCCGTGCCACACTGATCGGTGAGATCACAGCAGGAAGCCTCTCACACACCCGTACCTTCCCTCTGCTGCAGCCTGGGCCAGGAATTACCCGTGGCCTGACTATCACAGTTCCTGTTATCACCTTCATTGACAACCATGGGGAAAGCTGGATGGGTGGAGGAGTTGTTCCTGATGCCATAGTCTTGGCTGAGGATGCACTGGAGAAGGCTGAGGAAGTGCTAGCCTTCCACAAGAACATGGGAATACTTCTGGAGGGTACCGGGCAACTCCTAGAGGCTCACTATGCTATCCCAGAAGTGGCTGGTAAGGCCAGTGCTATACTCAGCACCAAACGGGCCCAAGGAGGTTATCGATCAGCTATAGACTCTGAGACTTTGGCATCCCAGCTCACTAGTGACTTGCAGGAGGCCTCTGGAGACCATCGGCTTCACATCTTCCACAGCCATGTGGAACCAATACCAGAAGAGCAGCTTCCCAATGTGATTCCCAGCCCTGAAGAGCTAAGCTACATCATTGAGGCACTCTTCAAAATCGAGGTATTGCCAGGGAACTTGGGTTACCTTCGCTTTGATATGATGGCTGAGGCAGAAACAGTGAAGGCCATTGGGCCACAACTGTTGCAGATGGTATGGAACAAGCTGGTGGACACGGATGCCATGATTATTGACATGAGGTACAACACAGGTGGCTACTCCACTGCCGTCCCAATACTTTGTTCCTACTTCTTTGAACCTGAGCCTCGGAAACACCTCTACACCATCTTCGATCGTAGTACCTCCCGCAGCACAGAGGTGTGGACCCTCCCCCAACTCACTGGCAAGAGATATGGCTCCCTCAAGGACATCTACATCCTAACAAGCCATATGAGTGGCTCAGCAGCTGAAGCTTTCACTCGCTCTATGAAGGATCTACACCGAGCCACAGTTATTGGTGAGCCCACAGTTGGTGGATCCCTCTCAGTGGGCATTTATCGTGTTGGTAACAGTTCCCTATATGCCTCTATCCCCAGCCAAGTGGTGCTCAGTCCAGTCACTGGAAAAGTATGGAGTGTGTCTGGGGTGGAGCCACACATTACCATCCAGGCCAGTGAAGCCATGGCTGTAGCTCAGCACATTGCCAACCTGCGTGCCCAGGTGCCACAAATACTGCAAACTGTAGGCAAGCTTGTGGCAGATAATTATGCCTTTGTGGACATTGGGACTGTTATAGCGTCCAACCTCACAAAGAACATCAATAAAGACAATTATAAAAGGATCCATACAGAGGAAGATCTTGCTGGGAAGGTGACTGCTATCTTACAAGCTTTTTCTGGTGATGAACACCTGAAATTACTCTACATCCCTGAACATGCCAAGGACAGCATCCCGGGGATCATGCCAAAACAGGTACAGTTCTCTTTTACTCAGCTATAGAGATGACAGCTGACATGGGAGCATTAAGCCAGATGCCTTATCTTTTTTCTATCCGATACCATAATTCCACCCAGATTTACCTGTACCCAGAGGAGAAGCCTGTGCCTGAGTAGGTTTCACCGGCTGAGCTGTCTCTGACACTTAGGTTAGTAGCTTGTGGAATTAGATGGTAGTTCTGGATGCATAGGATTTGGAAACAACCTTCAGGCTGTGAATCTCAGTTGCCACATGCCACAAGCAAAAATACAGGGCTTCAGGGTTAGAGGGAAGATATCTCATTGTTCCTGTGATCTCTCCTCTTTCTATGCTGCAGCTTTTTCAGCTGTAATTAATTCAGAAACCCTCTGGTTTCAAACACAGGTTGTTATTTGAGGGAAGTTAAGTTGGACTAGAGTAAATGGATACAACTCACCAAACATGCAGCCATGTGCTCTTTGGTGGACTTTTCTATATAAAATCATAGCAGCTGACATCTATTACACCAGAATAATCAGCAACTCCTTTGGTAGTGGCAGTGGAAAGTTGTTCTAATTGTATCTCATGCTCAGCATCAGACAGTTTCCCAGTGACCTAGAAATACTTTGGAAGAAGTATCTGGGTGGAAGTTAGGTGACCTCAGGGAGAAATTGATTTTTAATAATCTACTTTTGCCCTTGCTGTGTGGTTTGCATAACAGTCTGTGCTTTGTTCTGAGCCTGAGTGTTTATACACTGGTCTGCCTTGGCAATCTTTCTTGTTCATTGTTGTGCTGGAGGGAGCTCCCAGGAGCACTTGTTAAAATTCCATCTTCAAATTAAATAGAGGGTTAGGATAACCTGATCCCTTTCTTGGATGGAGTTAGCTGTTTTCTGGCTACTGCACTAACATGGCTATCAGAGACGTATTTTCTCCAGGGACTCATAAAATTACTTTTTGAAGAGAATGCATTTGCCTTTGCAATGAACCAGAGTAGACCAAGTGTCAGGTAACTATTAAATGTTTCCTGGGGGAGGAAATCCGTGGACTTCCACACTCTGAAATTTTTGGCATGCATGATTTAAAGTGCCCATGACCTTTGTGGTATTATCACAAATACTAAGGTCAAGGACAAAGTCTAAGAATTGCCATAGGCGGATTTTTTATTTTTTTTTTTAAAGTTTGCTAGCCAAGAGATGCTGGCCCCCTTCTTGTCTCAAAGATTAAAGGGAAATCATTAATCAAAGGTGTTTTCTATTCCAGCACTCTCCTTCCTAACTTGCTTGAGTGTAGAAAACTTCACTTTAAAGATATTTCAAAGCTTTTGGCAGAATTCTGTGCTCAGTTATTATCAACATACCAGTAGTGACACATCATAATTTCTCCCCATTCCACAGAATGTAAAAATCTTGCAAATTAGTCACTGTGTTCACTGAAGGCTGTCACTAAATATTGGTGGTTTTTACTTGTTCAGATCTTACTTTATTCAGACCTTAAACATCAAGAACAGGACATAGAGGACAAGTACTTTATTTGTCACATGACACAAGATTCTGATCCTGATAGAGCTAGTGAAGAAATGCCATTAGTGTTATTCAATGCCTCTGTTTTACCATAATTCTTTATCAAGCAAAATGATTGGAAGAGGTCAGGGATATATCCATAAGAACGAAATCACATCAGTGTGGATGAAATTCAGGACAAATGTGAGAATTCTCCAAAATGAAATAATGTATAAAGAGCAGAGAATCATGTCTTATGAGACTAAAATGGTTTCCAGAGGCAGAAGCATTCCCTCATATTGCTGGAGGAAATCAGGAGTCAAATACACAGAAGAGCATTAAGATGTTAATGAAGACACTGAAGTCATTAAAGGATTTTCCTTGAGATGTGGTAAAAGAAAATTCACCCATTAGGCAGAACCTTGGGCAGCAAGAGTACCTTCATCTCCTGTTTTGCTTTTGCAGCCCTAAGAGGGATTTTTCTGTGGAACATTTCAGTGTACCCAGAAAGCAAATACCTTTCAAGTACAGTGAAGCATATTAGATGGCACTAGCTGCATTTGTAAATTAAAAAAAAAAATTAAATTCAGCAGCCCAATACCAGGACATAGTGGCTTTCTTGATCTATATCCCATTTATTCCTCAAAAACCTAAGAGCTAGTTTTTCTCTTGTGCTACCTACCTTCCAAGCCACCCTCTCCCCTGACAGTAGAATTTTACTGTTAATGACCTTGATGGTGAAGCAGATCCAACACAATTAACTGAAAGTGATGATGAATAACTACAGGAAGGATGGGAAGGGACATAGGAGACAGACAAGTGAAATGCGTGCAGACCTTTGCATCTGCTGCACTAGAATAGCTGCTGAAGCATAGTACAGGAGAGTGAATATGTCTCCTCTAAGCAGCAGCAAGGTCACTTCTAGTCAGAGTTGTCAGCTGGATAAATGCCACTTTCCAAAGTCAGACTTCCTTGAGGCAAATTTTGTCTCTATTTTTTGTGATCCAGAAAATAACATTATGTTTATAAGGCAGAGCTCTGTAAAATTGCTGACCTGCAGTTTAGTAATCCCTGCTTCTTATTCTTCTGTCTTTCTCCCCCTCTCTTCAAACCTTCCTCTACAAACTGAAACATTTGTGTTTGTGGCTGTCTACCTATGGAAGACTTGCTGCCTGATTTTGGCATAAGTGTTGCATCCATTTTCAGTGATGAGGGGTGTCCCAGAGTAATTATTTTGGCCCCTTCTTAATGACAAGATACTTTTAATGCAGTCTTTACACCAAAGAGTATTTTTGTAATGACGGTTTAGATATGCAGCTGAAAGTGATGATCAGAATAAAAGGCAAAATGAAGCCTTTATAAAGAGAAAATGTTCCTGCATTTCAAGTCCTTCTGTTTCCAGATGAATACTATATATATATGAGAGTATTGTACTTGCTGAAGGAGGCAATAGTTAGAGATGTTTCACAAGAAAGAAGTACAGTTTGCTTATATCCCTTCATTAATGAGTGAAATCAAAATGGTCAGATTCCAAGTGTCAAGATAAATAATCAAATTGCTACATCTATTGCTAACAGGTGAGAAAAAAAATGTTGTAGATCCATATGACGTTGATTTATATCAACATAACCACAGTAAAATCAGTGGTACTATGCAAGTTTATGCAAGAGAAAAATGTCTCATGTTTAACTCTCATTGGCTCTTCACCTTTTACCATCTTTGTTTGCTTGTTTCTAGGGTGATAGTAGTTCACTGCAGAACTCTGGGAGGAAAGTAGCTTGTTTAGGGGGAGTCCTGTAAAAATGTAAGTGGGTTCTTCAGAGTTCATAAGCTGAGCACAAATCAAAAGGGTCAAGCTGTTGCAGTAAATACTCATCAAACTGGAATGGATAAGGAAGAATATAATCAGGAAGACATGAAATCATCTGCTACATTTAGCTCTAAAGAAAATTCATCTAGAGTATCATATACACAGTCTTGGGCAATGGTTTTCTGGAAAGCTATGGCTCAAGTACAGAGACAGCAGAAGAGACAGACAGCAGTAAAGAGAACACTGAATAAAAGTAGCCTTCAAAAAGTTTAAAATATTTGAGTTGTTTATTCCAGAGAGAAGAAAACTGAGAGGAGACATGAAAACAGTCTTCAGATACGTAAGAGTCTGTTTCAGATATGAAAAGAATAATCTCTTCCCATGTCCATAGTAAATAGGCCAAGAAGTAAGGCACTTAAACAGTACAAAGTAGTGAACTTCAACTGTTTACGCTAGATCTTAAAAACATCTTTCTAATAGTAAGGCTGGTGACGTACTAGGGTGGATTGCCTGGAAATCAACCAGTAAAATATGTGCTGCTAAGAGCAAGTGAGAATGAACTGCCAGGGCTATAGCTGGTTCTGCTCAGTCCTTGAGCTAGGGGCCCTACTAGGAAGCACAGTTCCATTCCAGCCTGTGAGGGTACACAAGGAACCCAGATATTCTAAGTGCAGCCTTGCCATTCAGCCCTCAAGATCTCATGGTTCTTAAACTAATCTCAGGGTTTGCAGTGGCATTGCAAGGGTATTGGCTGATAATATTTTAACAGCCAGCAGTTTACAGCACTTGCAACTTTAATGGAAATCAGTTATCTCACAATGGTCAGCACAAAAATAGCTATGAAGAAACAGGTTCCATCTAAATAGACAAAACAACTTAAGGGAGAGATGAAATGAGAGAAAAGAGGGAAGAGAGGCTCATTTAGAAAAGTGGTTTACCCATGGCTGGGGTTTGTGTCAATAACAGAACCAGAGATCAAACTCCATGCACAAGTCCCAGGGCAGCATTCTAAGGTCCTATTTTGTGTGACATCATGTGTTTTACTTAGGCCACTCACATGCAGAAGAAGTCTGCAGAATAGTACTGCAGACCCTACATAGTTAATGAAAAAACATTTTTCCTTGGCTTAAAGTGGAGTTAGCTTGGAGGTCCTTTAGTGTAGCTTATAGTGTGCATGTGCACCTGAGGATTTATATTTAACAACAAGTCATTTGTATGTAAACATTGTCTGACTGAGTAGCAGATCTTACTTTCAGCTGCATCCTGTCCCAGCTTGTCCTTGGCCAGCAAACAGAGCCCTGCCTTCTAAAGGTTGCTTCCCGAAGCTTGACTTACCTCCTTAGGTACCCATGGCACGTGAACCACGTGCCAATGTCATGAACCTGCAGTTTTGCAGGGCAGTAACTCTCTAATGTCAGTCACAGGCTCCTCACCTCTTTTGCTGAAAGGTTCAGACACTTTCCCTGGCACCCCAAAATTACATTCTGAGTGCTTTTCATCTGATTTCCAGCCTTAGAACTTTTAGAATAGATACATTTTCATACCTTCTCCTGCAGCCATGAAGAGCTCTATTTTAGATCCTTGAACATTTATTTCACCCCATGAGACCTGGGGCTTTAAGAGCAACCTGCCCACCTTGAAATTTATAATGAATTTTCAAGAGTTAGCAAAACTGAAGTCCTCAGGGATTTAAAAATGTGATGCAAAACAGAATGCAACAAAAATGTGATGCATCACAGTAAAAGAAAAAGTCGAGAAAAAATTTATCAGAGTTATTATTCTTAATATGTTTATGGGAGACAGAGATAAGACATTTGTGTGTTCAGTTAAAACATCATTAGTAAGTGGCTGAGAGTAACACATCAGTTTTATTTGTAGATGTTACAAAATCAGCGATGTGTTTATTTTCCTCCTGAGGGGAACCAGTATCTCTGAAGTAGACATAAGTTCTATCAGGACAATCAATGCATGCTGGATATATTTTTCAAAACTGTGATTTATTAATCAAAGTACAGTGGGCAGATCAAGTAGCATTTCTGTCACTGGGAGGTGGATTGGAAATGACAAACTCAGCAGTTCTGGACTGTGTTTACAGTCCAGATACAATGGTTGTTTTCACAAGGTATAGTGATAAACAAGTGTACAGAAAGGAGTTTGCTCCTATCATCAGGTCAACAACTATTGGCCAAGAGGGGCTTTAAATTAATGATTGAAATTTGTTAATTTTGGCATACATCAGGGACTGAATGATGAAGAGTCACATGGTGGGTAATTTTCCCCTAGGTAACCTTGAGCTGTGTCAAACACTGCTGCTTTCACACACCTTGGAAAAACTCTTTCTGCTATGTCAGACCTGCTTTTGGCAGGAGCACAGCTCCAGGCCATAGCAGTATATAGAGGTCAGGAGATTGCTTGGCTTCTCTGTAGTTGCAGAAAGCCCAAGTACCTGCCCAATTCTGTGGTATGTTGTAGACTGGAAGAGCACCTCTAGCACATGGCTCACTGCTGACTCCTTGTTCTTTTGAGTGTAAAAGCATGGGTTGCCTGGGGATGAGCTGTGGCAGAGGGCAGCCGATTAAAAAGAAGGTATAACACCATTTTCACAGCAACCCTGAGGAGAAAACACCAAATGGCTGAAGGTCATATAAGTTGTATGTATTCTAAATTCTTATCTCAAGCTGAAGGAGACTATTCCATTTTCAGATACTGTATACAAAATAGAAGTTTGACAATAGGAGCTGGCTATGTCTCAATGCATACAGGAGTAACTAGGATAACTTTATTATTTGGCTACACATTTCTACTAAAAAAATGTCTGCTATTCTATAACATAAGCTAAGCAAAATTAAATAAATCGCAACCTAACACGTGAGGCTCCAGGCACATGGCCACCATATAAGAGATTTAGCACATCTACTTCATGAGTATCCTAGCACATGCCCAACACATCAGGTTCCTCACTGTCACAGGGACTGGGTCATTAAGAGGGGCTGGGGCCACGCGATCGCACCTGCAGCCAGCAGCTGTTTGTCTGATGAGGCCAGTCAAGAGATTATGAAAGTCCCAGTGCTGTGTTCAGAAACAACCCTTAAAGGCAACACGTGTAATCGGGTGGCAAGCCTGGCAT
This sequence comes from Certhia americana, assembly GCA_018697195.1. Lineage (NCBI taxonomy): Eukaryota > Metazoa > Chordata > Aves > Passeriformes > Certhiidae > Certhia > Certhia americana. The sequence goes on from CM031862.1 coordinate 18,131,719, forward strand.
CTATACTGCAGGCTGGGACTGTCGTTGTAGCCTCTTTGCTTCAAGGAAATTCTTGTATTTTTGAAAAATAAACTGAGCTCTGGGAAATAGGTACCTGATCCAGATTCTGGGTGTGTTATAGAAGCACCTTATACTGCTCCTTAATGCATCAGGCAATGCTAACCTATGTTCAGTGTGCAAAAATATTGTAAAATTTATTATGTTTTTCAAACTTGGTCACATTCCTCAGACGTGTCCCACCTGGATTAAACACAACCCACATAATTTTGTGTCAAGCTACCAGTGCCAGCAAATGATTTGTTTTGTTTTTCCATACTCTTTCAGATCCCTCCACCAGAAGTATTTGAAGATTTGATTAAATTTTCATTCCACACAAATGTATTTGAAAACAACATCGGCTATCTGAGATTTGATATGTTTGGAGACAGTGAACTTCTAACCCAGGTGTCTGACCTAATGATAGAGCATGTTTGGAAGAAAATTGTTCACACAGATGCATTAATCATAGACATGAGGTAAACCTTTGAATGGCAAATAACCAAAGCTCTTTAAAACAGCATTTTATTTGTAACAGTGAATTAGCTTTACATGGCTTGCTATCCTGTTTACAGGCTAACATTGCTAGGATTAAATGAGAAAAGGAAAACAGCCAAGGAAAATAATAACAGTCTGGAAGTATATCTCAAAATAAATTGTATCATCACTTGAGATGTTTAGAACTAAATAGGCAAATTTAGGGAATAGTTTGCAGAATGCAATTCTGGATGTTACATGTATTTTATTTCTCTAATTTCTTTCTAATCTAACTCTCCATTTGTCATATATATATATATATATATATATATAAAATAAATAAATCTTACTTCGTGTAGTGGCCAAGTGATTATGTAGCCAAAACAGACCACATTTAAGGCTGTGCTATAACATTTAATTTGCCATATCTGCAGTGCTAAATAATTCTGGGCACTCAGGTCTGTACAGAACGTGCCTTGTGCACAGAGCACAGAGGTGCTTAGAGGTCCTGTAGCATTCCTGGGCCCTGCTGCACCAAGCTGCAACATCTACTTTCTGCTTAGAATTCTGTTGGACACTCCACTGTGTCAACAGTGCTCCAAATCCTATGAGCCACAAGATGTCATCCATTTGTTACTAGCTGTTGATGCAGATTTAATATAGAAATGTACATTTCCTACACAATATTTAGGGAATTCCCTTGTGGTCCAGAGCTAATGTGCGTGAGCCCAGAACATTACAAATATAAACCAAAGAAATGAGGGACTTTGTAAGAATTTGGTTTTAATATTAGAACCACTTGCATCTATTGTTATCACGGGGCTCTTCATATTTGGTAATCTTCTTAATGTTCTTGTGGGATTTTCAGCATAGGGAGGAAAAGTTGAGCACAATGGTGAGAGCAGAGACAGAGATCTCACTATGTGAGCACAGAAGAGGCAAGGCAGCGACCAACATAACACACCCATGTCTGAATTTGAGTTCAGCAAAAGCACCACTATCATCCAGTAGACTTGAGATAGGATTGGGACTGTCCTCTTTCTTGCCCCAGTTTTTCTCCCAGACTAAAAATTTCAAGGCAGTGAGCACAGCAAAGATGAAATCATGTCTCAGGTACCAAATGGTATCATTATAGCTTTTTTCATGTGTTGTATGGGTTTGGTTTATGTGTTTTTTATATTTAATGTATTTTCAGTCCTTTGAGTGCACATAAAAGACCCAGTCTCTGAAGGCATATAAAAAAGAACCCCAAACAAACCTTCTGAAATTCTCTGTTAGCCAATCTTATAATTTTAAGACTGATAATTTAAATTTTGCATGGGATTAATTGTAATGAATAATGTTTCTCATTTTACAAGTTTTCCTCCCTGAAACAGCTGGGCCACTCACAAACTTCATATTTGGATAATTTCAATTTTGCATGGGATTAACCATAATGTATAATGTCTCTCACCTTAATAGTTCCACTTCATAGAACAGCTGTGCCACTCATGAACTTCATATTTTTAACTCTCACAGCATTGATAGGAGACACTGATAAACTAAAAGGCCTCCCTAAGGTCACATAAGACATCTGTAAGAAGGAGTAATAGCATCCAAAAAGTTAAGTTAAAACTCTGGCACCTGTTCAGTCAATATTACTGACTAAAGTTACTGCAGTTTCATTGTCTGCAAGAGTCCCAGGAGGAGCATTCCAGCATTGCCTGCCTGCCACCAACTTCAGCCATGATGGCACCTGTGGGCACCTGGGCTCTGCTGGGCTGAGCTGTCTCCTGGGCTGTGCAGCAGCAGCACCTCCTGGCAGCACAGCACTACCAGGGACATGCTGAAGATGGTTATTTAACTTCTAGCCACTCACAGAGTCAATCATACAGCTGAATAATATGCTGAAGAATAAAGATGTAGCTTCACTCTTCAGAACAGAGGCCTCCTGGATTGCCAGATGCTCCTTTAATGGAGGTGAAAAGTCTTAGCTATAGATTGAACTTACTTTCCAGCATGTTTTTGCTGAAATGCCTGTGCTAGGTACTCCTAAAATCACCTACAGGAAAGTACTGAATCCACACTATCAATAAGTACAAACATTTCTAGAGTTGTATGTTCTCCAGTACTAGTGAAAAGTGACAGGCAAAAATATTTTGGTGTATTCATGGCAGGGGTTCTCCAATGACAGGCTCTTCAGTAAGATTAATCTGCAGAGACTGCTATGGAATTAAACTGCAACCAAAGTTTTCAATTGTGACTGTGCTAAATGAAGCAACACAATCTTTAGGCACAAAAAAAATTACCTCATTTAAACCACTAAGTTTTCTCATTTTGTGTAGCAAAAATTAGGAATACAGCAGTTCTACAAACGTGTTGCTTTAACTGGAATCTGCTTTTATATACTAGGGTTTAGGTATTCACTCCTTGCTGCCTACATCAGAAAAAGAATGAATTACTCAGAGCAGAATAACAAGAATCTGATGTTTCTCTGTGGATTCAGAGTCTTTGCTTTGCTTTCTGTTTTTTTTCTAGGTATGATCAAGGGGAAAATAGACTTTTAAGTTTTGTGCTTGGTTTTGAAGTTAGTTGTGGGCAATAACAGTCCAACACTCTTAGACAGGATTTTGTTTGTCTGATAGACATGCAAAAGCTGATAGGGGATACTGATTGTAAATATATCAAAATGTTGGCATAAGCCTTTTCAGGACTGATATTTAGGAACAGTTCTTGGAAGGGAAATTTACTGCCTGACAAAAATTTTCACTTGTTTCCTTAATATTTTTGATTTTTGAAAAGGTACAATATTGGAGGCTCCACTGCACCCATAGCAATCCTTTGCTCATATTTCTTTGATGAAGGACACCCAATTCTCTTGGACAAAGTTTATGACAGACCCAGTGACTCAGTAAATGAGATACGGACCCAGCCACAGCTCAAAGGTAAATGACAATTCTTTTTCAGAGTGGCTTTTCACTTCAGATGCCTCTCTTTGTCATTTTAAAGTGAGCCATCAAATCCTGTAATTCATTTGGTGAAAGCACCTGCCATGATCAAGCTGTGTAGAAAATGTAGGAACAAAAAATGTGAATTTCAGCCATGTCACCCAATGACATCTACAAATAACAGTTTATCACTCCTAGAAATGGGGTATGTTAGGCACAGAGGTCTGTAAATTGGCCCCCAGAAGTTTAGCCAAATATTGTTGTGTACAGCAGCTGTAACTTGTTGCTTTTTAAAGTTGTCAAAATTAAAAATTAATCCAGTGGTGTCTAGACCTCTAGTAACGTCTCTTCCAACACTCCCATACAGTTTAATATGTTGTTCCCTACTACCTACCTGTGTAATCCTCTACATCTGTAGATGGAAACAGCATAATACCCCAGTTTGTCCAAAGAAGAGAAAGAAAAACACTGATTTCTGTACATCTGGGTGAGTTTGAAGCATTTGGCAATGTGTCACACACACTCCACACATACCCTGCCCCAGTTTGTGGAAGTTGAAAGGAAGCTGCAACAAACAGAAACAGAGCTCTGAAGTGTTCATGAACTGCAGTTAGAGTGCTAAGAAGCCTTAAACTTGGAGTTTAATTATGCTCCCCTCTTAAGCTAAGACAGTAGCAAAAAAGTTAATGGTGTCTGCAGTTGTTGGTGTGGATCATGCTGAAATGGTTAAACTTTGTCCCAGTCTGCAGAGTTCATCTATTTTCCCAGGCAGTCAGAGGTGGGTTGTGCTTAGGGATATGATTTCTATGGACACATTCCAGTTCCCATCAAAGAGAACAGGCAGACTCATATTAACTTCAAAGAAGCTGGATCTGGTCCTGTATTATATATACCTACTGTGAAAACAGTGTTCTAATGGTTATTATGTTTATAGTGAAATGAGAAGACCAAAGATTGTGTGAAAATTAATTACCATGCTATTGGGCCCCTCACTTCGAATTTACCATGAGAATTATATGCCATACTATTACTTACTTATAGATTAACAGTTTTAGAGCAGTTTAGTTTTCAAGTTTTCAAGTCCTAGTTATTACTGACTGGTCACTTTTTCAAAGAAACTAAACTCTCAAAAAGTATCTAGCATGTTCAGATATATTGAAAATAAGGTTCAAAGCCCTTCCTATTCCTGTCAGCTGTTTTATGTAAGAAAATGAGATGCTTGGCTCAGATCCTAATAATAAAGGGGTATTTGTTGAAGGGTTTGGGACAAAGGCCATGTATAGCTTCCATTTACAAACTGTAAAAAATGCTGTGGGAAACCACTAGAATTGTAATTTCATAAAATAATGCCTGCACAGTTGCAGGCCAAGCTCTATGACAGCCATGTTCCTAGAGCAGGGATGAGGGTGAAACTGAAGATGCTTCTGGATGAATTTTGACTACTCCTGCTGCAAATATCACTTTTCTCACCTGCCTATTCCACTGCTCTGATGAGATCTTCAGCTCCTGTAAAAGTCAAAGTCACAGAAGAGCTAACAGAAGTAATCACGAGCTGGCTTCTCTCCTTATGGAGCTCATAACCAGAAACTGATGGCACAAGAGCACCACACAGGGAGACAGTCTTTTTTTATTGCATATAGTCTGGGCTAGTGTTAAAAGTACTTTAATACTGTCATAGGCACAAAGTAAATTTCCAAACTTCTTGGGTTGTTAATAGCAGGTAGGGAGCAAATTCTCTATCTTGGCTTCTCTTTGTTCTATTATACTAATAAATCTCTGAAAATGGATTAATTTCTGATTTTTTTTTCCTACCTTACAGGGGAGAGGTATGGCTCTCAGAAGGGGCTGGTAATCCTGACCAGTGCTGTGACAGCTGGGGCTGCAGAAGAGTTCGTATACATAATGAAGAGATTGGGCAGAGCTCTCATCATTGGGGAGCAGACCAGTGGTGGCTGCCATTCCCCACAGACGTATCAGGTAGACGAAACCAACTTCTACATCATCATCCCCACCTCCAGATCGGTCATCTCTGCAGACAGCACCTCTTGGGAAGGGAAAGGAGTCCCTCCTCATATAGAAACATCAGCTGAAACAGCACTTATCAAAGCAAAGGAGATGCTCAATGCTCACCTACACAGCTCTAGATAGCCCAGTGAAGGAACACATCCCTAGTTCTTATGAAAAGAAAGCTAGCTACCCAAATGTAAACCCTAGAAAGAAGTGGGAGCTTCATTTCAATCTCTATGGTCAGTGACTGGGTCCCTGTACATAGCTCAAAGGGAGTCCTTTCCAACATGTTGGCATTTTTCCCCATTCTGTGGAACCCAGCTCTTTCTCTGGATGGTTGAAATACTTCAATAAATTGCTGGGTTTTCTGGATCCCTTTCCTGTAATCAAACATAAATGTTCAGTGTGTCAGTTTTTCAAAATGCAGCTACCAATCACAGATTTCCTTTTGTCCCATAGAAAATCCCAGTTGTCACTATTGAAAGCATGTGAACAACTTTAAAAATAGAAAAGCTTCTTCTTCTTTGGAAATTGTGTACATTCTTATTTATACATTTTTAAAAATTAATAGTAGTTAGAAGAGTCTGTTTTCCAAATTGCAAGAGCTAAATTAATTCTCTCTCCATTTCATCATTTAGATGTACCAAAAATAACCATTCCCAGTCTGTCAGGGTTGCTGAGAGTCCTGGTATTTGAAAGGAACATGCCTGCTTCTCTCAGTGTCTGTCAGAGGGGAGGAAGAGCAAGACAAAGGCAGTACATTGACTCTTCTACCCAGTGTCCAGATCAAATGACTCAAGGAAAAGAATCATATGTTTGTACTTAAGGCTAAAATTAGAGTGCTCTGTCCTGCCCCAAAGACAGAAAAAAAAAACCCCCAAAAGCTGAAAAATATCTTTTGCACCCTGCTATCAAGCTACATTTGAAGTGATAGTGTATTCCAGGATGACTCACAGAGATATTGACATGAGCTTAATGCACAACATTCCTTGTCTTTCCTACAATCCTTAGTTAAACATATATATTCATAATTATTTAGAAATATGTGTAGCTTTAATCTAGATCTCAGATTTTCTCATCTCCACAAAATGCCAGCTGTAAGGTAACTAAATTAGGGCAATAGTCCCCCAAAATTCAGTTAGAGTCTACAGAAATTACATGATGGTGTTCATTTGCTCATTTTTAAGTCTCAGACATTTCTTTTTTTTATAAATTGTGTTAAACACTTGAAGTTTTTACAGGAAGAAAACTTTACAAACTAAACAGATTTTCCATCTTTTTTTATTATTTGTCTTATCAACTACACTCAGTGTGATCGCTAATCTGAACTCTTTGAGACGTTTCCATGTTCTGATTTTTATTCACTAGCTTGTTGTTAGACTTCTCAGTGTTGTGGAAAATATTTTAATGAATTAAAACCCAAACAGAATTTCATATAAAGTGATATACATATGAAGAATATTAAATATTCTTAATGTGGAAAAAAATGGAGTGGTCAATGAATGAGTAAACAACACTAATATATTTCTTCTGTCTTTTAAGTCTCTTTAATATCTCAATGATCCAGATAAACTGCTTTGTTTTCATAAAAACAATCAGTTGTGCTGTCATGTACAAACAACGTTAAGTGTTAAGCCCGATATTTAGAAACTGTAGCCATCCATTCAAGGACAAAGAGCTATACCATATGGGCACAAATAGCAAATAAATTCTTCCCAGAGTAATATGGGAGATACATATGTATAATAAATACATCTAGAAATTGGAATCCAGTTGGAAAAACAAGCAATGAAGATGCAATTCCTGGTGAGTCCATTTAAAATCAATAATGCAGTTAATTCACTAAAGTGATCGATTTCAGTGGAAAACTATTGTGCAACCTTGAGAAATTTTATTACTTGACAAAATATTATTTGCTACTTCATAGTACTGGCTAATTAATATTGAGACTGCCAGGATTAACAAAGGCCAGTGTGTTAAAAGCAATTTTTCCTGTCTTCACAAACTGCTCTGCTCATCTCAATGAGTTTAGACCTCACAGAACTACAGTCAGTAATTGTGTAGAAAATTACACTGCATTGAAAAGTCTGAAAATCACAATAGCACAAACGCAAATTAGTTATGGAAAGTTCAGGGTTTGTGGTTTAAATGAGAAAGCTAGAAGGATTTTAGGGAGGGACAAGCAATTTTTGAGAAATACCCTTCCAGAACAACATGATGAAACTGCCACCCGTCTCTCATCTGGTTCCAGAGCTGACATGGACATTCTACAGTTTATAGCATCATTTTCTTATCATCCCACCTAGAATAACTTCCTGAATTTTAATCCTAATCATGTTCCTTTTAAAGAAAGGAAGAAAGGAGTTATTGTATCAGACTAACTAGCAGTATCATTCTTCTCCTTCCAGTATTCAGAGAACTCTAACCAAGAGATGACAGTCAGCTTTTATTTCTTTTGTGCTGCCTTAGTCCAGTGATTTCCAAACTGTGCCCTGTTGATCCAAGGAAGCGTACAGACTGCCTTGATTAATGAAAAACTGCCTCATAAAAAACAAGTAAATATATATTTCTCAAAAGCACATCTGAGTGTCATTTTGATGGAGAAAGACATCTTCATCAGAAAAAATTCAGGGATCAATGATCAGTGAGTGAACAAATACCATAATCTGGCATTTCCTATCAGTAAACTCATTATCCATTGCAGAAACACAGCCTGCACAGCTAAGCTTGGCAGCACTGTGTTGTGTCCTTTTTCACTGACCCAGAAACACATGTCATGAGAAGCAGTTGTTTCAAAACTGTTTGATCAAATTGAACAGTTAGTTGCTAGCAAAGACAGGAAAAGAACCAGCTGGCTCACTGCAAATTGTCTCCTCTTGTTTTAAAAATAAAATTATTTTTCCCCCTTTCCTAGCATTTCTACTTGTAGAGAAGACAGATTCCTGCTGCAATCACAGTATTTCACAGGGACAGAATGCAGTCCTTCATTTCTTCATGAACCCCCTGTTCTAGTGGAGTGCTTTTCTTCCATCAGGATTTCATCTGCACCAATTTAAATTTTCAGACTTCTAGACATAAGGGGAAATAAGCTTCCAGCATGACTCAATTATAGGAAGTTTGTTTTTCTTTGTCTCATTAGGCTTCCTTCTGCATGTTCAATATTTGGTTCACTCAGTTTTAATATGAGTATTTTCATTTAAAGAAATAAAATCTGCAAAAATTTTGGATAAGCCCCCTGGTTTATGTAACCCAGTCTAGATGAGACATTCAGTTAAATTTGAGACACATAAAAGACTTTCACTGTGCCTGCACAAGGAGCTTAATGCAAGAGCTGGTTTTACACATAGGGAATCAAGTTCTGTGGGAATACATAGGGAATCTTGGCATCTGTGTGGAATTGCACTGATACCAGCACAGATGCAGTGGGCAACAAGATGTCAAATTGTTTGGCTGTATGTGTCTAAATAATTCTTAGTTCACAAACCTCTTTACCTCAGAATAAGAAGCAATTAACGCAAGCTTTATGCTGATAGCCACCTACAAAAAAAAAACAAAGACAGCAATGCACAGGCTGCCTGCAGTGTGATTTCCATGTTGCAAGAAGGAAATCCTCAATCTTTACAGACCAGGACCACAGTGCACTTCCCCTGAGCTGGAGGAGGTAAGGAAAGTACCAGAAATAAAGCTTCTTAAAAACCTCTCCTCATTTTTACATTTTGAATCAGCTCTGCCACTTTTCATAACTGCTTCTCTTTCTCTGTGCACAGAAGGCATTCTTACATTGCTTGGCATCACAGTATATAAATTGCTGTGGCTGAGATATGCCCACAAGGAAACTGGGCATGAGTCCTTACCTGTTCTTTTTTCCCAAAGAAAACAACCCCATGACACAAAGGGAAGCTATCTCTCCCTGTAACCTTACTGTCTGCTTAAGCTTCATAACCATAAGCAAAGTGAAGAAGTTTGACTACTGGTGAGAACTCTCAGACTGTAGGTCTAACACACCATTTGAAGAGTTTCAAGATTTTGCAGCTGTTTTTCAGTGGTTGATTTTCTACACTTTGTCCAAGATCACAAGATCAGTGAAATCATGTAACCAGTAAGATTTGGTACTGCTTCATTCCGATCTAAATTATACACCAGGTGTAATGCACTGGAAAAACAGGCACTTGGAACAGGGTAATGTTGAAGTGATGTGCCAAAATAATACTGGGGAGCATTATACAGCTAGTTCTGTCTTTTTCCAGAAGAAATCTGAGGCTAGGTTTCTAATCATAAAACTGTTAAGAAAACATGGCATCTTTCAGTAAGTACAGAAGAGAACATTTTGCAGTAATGGTACCAAAAAATCTTTAGTCTTATTTATACTGGGTCAGGCTGATCTTAAAGTAATTAATATAAATCAGGAGTAGCAACATGGAATTATTCTGGATTTGCACTGGAATAAATGAGATCACAATCTGGCCTAAACTACTAATGGGAAATATAACCCTGACCACATATGAATGCAGTTACACCATGGAGTCCTTCATTACACTTTATGGACACTGACTTCACAGTAAACTGGCTGGCACCCAGGTGGAGTGAAATTTGGCCCATTAAACTTTGCCATAAATATATTCCTTACACAGTAAATGTTATTGGACACAAAATAGAGATGGAAAGATTACAAGGAAACCACACCATCCCATACTCAATGCAAGGTTGTTCCCTGTACTCCAAGTTTCAATGTCTTTGTTCATTTTGGTTTCTAATGATTCAAGTGAAAGAGCTTCCACCACTGACTTTGAAAAGCTGTGTTACAATCCAACCAGAACTGTCTCCTGAACTCAAAGGCATAATGTAACAGTTCTATCAATTTATGTTTCAAAAATAAAGCTGGGGTGCACAGCCAGTGGTTGGCCTGCAGTAAGCAAAATATCTATATTAATAGGAAACAGCCATGTATTAACAGTCATCAGCAATATATTGGGAAGAATACAATCTCCTGACTTATAGAAATCTCCCAAGAGGTGACAGTGAGTGTGTTACGTTGGTTCCAGCTGACAGCCTAAGACTATCAGTCTCTCTTTTATCATTCAGATATGTTTACTTGCTGATACTTGTATTATCAGGATAGGCATCGTCATGGTAACTCAAAATTCTGTCCAGTATACAAAAAACACCGAGGTATATGATCAGTATGGTGGAACACATAGACCACATTAAAATGTCCTTTACCTTCAGCTGGGAAATGAGTGGTTTCTGATCATTCTCTGTCTGAAAGGGAGTAATAGCCCTTGATGAGGCAGGTGATATGCAGAGACAGGCCACAAAAATATCAGACAACCTGAAAAAATGCTATACAGGAGCAGAAGAAATGATTGCTTGAAGAACACAGTGTCATAAGCTATCAAAATCAAGCCCCTAAATGGATTTAAAAAGTAATGAAAGGCAATTAGATGGACTGCACTAACAATAGACAGTGTTTCTTCCCACCTTGAGCAGTAAAAATTTATCTGCTGCTGAGACTTGGCAAAGCTCAAAACAAAGTAGGCAAGATAGAAATGTCTCATGGACAGGCAAGAGAGAGAATATGCCACTTTCTTTTTTAAATAGTTGGAATTGGCCCAAGTAGACACCAGAGGATTGACAAGCTGATCTAATGCAGTGCAGTTCATTCTGTGCTTCTCTTCTAGCAGTTATCAGAACACAGCCTATCATCCACAATTAAAGTGTGCAGATCCTATCTGTCAGTAGCTAATTGTAACACAGATACCCTAACTACTTCCTTTGGTATATCCAAAACCTGAAAACCACAGGCTAAACTCTACTCCCATCAGATCTTTATGCTTACTAAAGTCACACAGATCTTAGAGTACTTACTTCCTGTCTACACAATAAGGTTGACAACAGCTCACATTTTGATTCAGACCCACATGGATTTCACTGTGTAGAAGATATTTCAAAAGCATCAGAGCCTAGAACAGAGCTTTGATATTTTGCTTTACAAGTTCTATCCTCTTTGCTAGTCTGCCAGTCAGTTGTTGACAATCACAGGTTTCAAACAGTCTTAAATTCAGATCCCTCTCAAAGCCAAGCAGATGGTAAGATGTCTGTTTTTGACTCAAACATTCAGTAAGAGAGCTGATTCAGCAAACATAAAGGAGTAAGAGTCCACCAATGCTGCCAGAAATAGTAACTAATTTTCTTTTAACATATAAGCTCTTATATTTCAAATGCTTAAAGGTTCCTCATTCAATGAGGTGGTTGTTATTTCTGTATTTACATTGTACTGCACAGACACCAGCAAATCAAATATAAGCAAAGACAACTCCATTTGAAAATCTATAAATTTTCTCCCTACTCTGCAAATTAACACTTCATGTGGATTCATTTCACTATTTTATTTCCTCAAAAATAAGTTGACAAGGGCTAGGTTGAGTTTTCAAAACTTAAAACCCACTCAGACTCCTGTAAACATTTCATATTTTTTTCGCAAAGCATCTATTATAAATTATTGTAAACAGTGATTTCCTGAAAGAAATTAATGTAAACTCAAAACGAAACAGATTTAAGTGAACTATCATTCCCTTCTTCATCCAACCTGCCTGGTCCCTTGGTGACGTCTGTCTGCACAGCTCTAATTATGAGAAGTCATGTGCCGGGATAAATGATGGCGTTCTCGGAAATACTCATGGCAAATGGGACATGTCAGCTTCTCCTCTCGTCTCCTCTTGCACTGGGATTCACTTGAGGAGTATTCTTTTTTGTGATGTGACCGCATGTGGAAGACTAAATCAGATGTCATGCGAAAGGATAGGTTGCATTTGGCACACCAGTTCTGGGCAGCCACTCCAAAGGATGTGAAGGTGGGGGGAAGAAGAGTCAAGGAAGAGGAGGCAGAGGAGGAGGAGGAGGAAGTGGTGGTGGTGTTTTGTAACTGTCCTCCTGCTTGTTTGGGCCATGGTTCTGAGGTATACGGGAAAACATTGCTCCGAGTGATGCTTGTCTGCAGCATCTGAGCATTACACAAATCACTGACAAAGAATTTGGAATTGAGAAGAGTGCTGCAGCACATGATGTCTGCGGTGGCAATGAAGCCAGACAGCTCCCCCAGGCTCTTTGTTGACTCACTTAAGGGATGAGAAGAATTTATTGCAGCTCTTTCTGTTACACACTTACTGGGTTTGCTGAAAGCACTCTTCTGTTCTCCTCGAGCTCTGGTGGGCCAAACAAAGGAGAATGCACTACCAGAGGAGTTCAGCAACACTTCCTTTGATACCTGCTCTTTACCAGGTGGGACCGTGCCATCCTCCTGCTCTGGCTCCTGCAGCCTCTCATTCCTCAGCTTCTCTTTCATCCTCCTAACCTCAGTGAAAGCACTCTGCTTCTGCTCTAAAGCATCCTTCCTAGCTGACTGCCTCCCTGAACTAAGCTTCCAGAAAGAATCAGCCATTGCATGCTCTCCCCCAACCTCTTCCTTGCCCCCACAGTTACGTTCCTCAGTCAAGTTATTTGTTTTCTCCAACAGCACTGTTTTCCTGCTCCTGCCGTTCTCAGCCTCTTCAGATTTTGCTTTCCTTTCTCCAGTAAGACCACATGCATCATTTTTATAAGTTGCCATTTTGACTTCCAGGTCCCTTGCCAGACTGTGGAAATTCGTGGTCTGCTCATCTAGGTTGCTCTTTTCAGTTTTAGGGTTCTGGAAGTTCCTCCATAGCAGAGCACTCTTCTCTGGGACACAGAGGAAGCGGACATGGGACAGATAGGAATGCTCACATTTAAAGACTCGGTTGCATTCTTGGCATCTCAACTCTGCAGAAACAGACAACAAGTGATGAGTTTTGCAAGGGTGGAATCATGGGTGGATGCAGATCATGATCCTGTCATTGACACAAAAATCCAGAAACACCTCTTGTGTCATACAAGGTTACACATGGTAAAATTAATGCCAGTGCAGAATCAGGTCCCTTCCTGCTATGCAAAATGGTTCAGTCTTACTTGCTTCTATGCTTCGGTGCTACTGGCAGAAACTATTCCATTTAGACTCTCAAGCCTAGATTTTATTACAGAAAATGTAATTATATTACATAAAAGTACATAAAATGACCAGTACACTGTGATATAGATAAAACCATTTAGACTTTATAATGATTTGAAGTCTAAACCCAGATTTGGGTCTATATTTCTTAACTAAGTCACTGGCTTTAATTCAGGATGAACATTAAATACTGTATTGCCAAGCAATAATGAGTTTTAGACCAGGATTCAAAGATTTTTAAATGACCCTCTATTTTTAGAATACTCTGGAAGTTTAATACCATTCAAAAATCATCTGACCTCAGTGCCTGAAGCCCTTACTCATGCTCATTTGGCAAGCTGTTATATGCCTTAAGGCACATATGTCTGTGCACAGATAATGATGTTCAAATTGAAACAATGCCAGTGATGGGCAGGAGGAATAAGGAACACTCTTTCCTTGTGGTCTTCAGACCTACTGCACCCCTGGTTCATTGGGATGATTGATTGCCCAGGAACAGATGATACAAAATTCAATCAACACAAAATATGGTACAAATCTTAACCTTTGTAAACTATATCCATGTGTTATTTCACAACACAGCAGATTTAAAATGCAAATGATGCCAGACAGCATCCAAGGCCTTGGATACATTGGAAAATTCATAAATTGGTTGGGTAGAACTAAAAATTCCTAAATTGGGACTCAGCACAGCTTAGATCACTTTACAAACTACAGAAGCTGAGCTTTTTATAGGAAAATAAGGCTACTGAAATGGGTGGAAAATTATACCTGTGAGACTTAAACCTTGAGTCTGGACCTAGTGTTTCTTGTGCAAGTAACACTCTTCCCTGGTAAAGCCAAAGGACTGGCAGTGTGGGTCTAGACAGAAACTAACAGAATTCACTGAAACCAGCTGGAATGATTTAGTTGGTTCCTGTTATGAATGCATCTGTATTAATTTAATACTAATTTACAGACAAGCATATTAGCGTATGAATTTGCTAACACATATTTTTACCACCTATCCCTTTACTAACCAATCTATATAAGCTTTGTTTTAAATCAACTAAATGGAATGTAGAAAGAGTTTAATTCCAGTCTAACCAGGTAAAATTTGGAGCAAATGACAGCTGGAGTCAGACTTGGTATGGACCTGACTGACTTGCTTGGTGTCTCTGTAATCTGGATTTTCAGTTTTTCAACAACTTCCAGGTCCATTTCTTTTGGAGCAATGAATTTCCAGCAACATCTCAGAAATTAAAGCTTGCTCTTTCCCTCATTTCCACTGTGTCCCACACTAAACAGGCAGACTGTGCTGCATGTAGTACTGTTAGGTTTCTTATATATTTTTAAAGATCTGCTCATTTACAAGGTTAAAGCCGAACACTAGCCTATACCTGGTTTCTCAATGAGCTAAAAAAAGCCTATTTCCAACTGATACTTTAGACTTTTAGGATTCCAAGCTACCAAGGTGCATAGATTTCCATTGCATCAAAAATTTCAGCATGAATCCCTAGTGCACCATCCTCTTCTAGAAAGTACCAATGAGAATGGCATTAAGAACAGCAAATTGGTTCTTCATCTGTGCCTCCAGCTCAAACCTCAAAGCAGAAGGTTTTTCCTCTTAGCAGACCAGCTAAGGATTTAGACATGTTTTGTATTATTACAAGACAACCACATAATTAAGATGCAGACTCACTTCTGTCCTCAGTGAACCCTGCAGTCAGCCATTTAGCACTCACCATTCTGGGGACTTTGAGCTTTTATCTCATTGAAACCCAAGAGGCTGGAAAGCTCCTCATCATACCAGACAAGCAGTTCCTCATTTTTACTGATTTTCCTGGTGGAGCGATAGTATAACTGACTGTTTTCTAAGTAAGCCTCCAAGTTCTGCTCCTTGCTATTGGCAGCTGCTTGCACGAGTCTCATCCAAGGCAGTCCTGTGGGACTGTGCACAGATGTAACATCCACCTGGGAGACAGGACACAAACAAAAGAGCACATATGACAAAGCTGTGAGTCCAATACCTCTGCCAGTGTCACCAAATCCAAAGGCATCCTAGGGAGAAGGATGTGTGGGAGCTGAGAGCCCTGGGAATACAGCTGTGTAGGAGGGAGGAGAAGACACCAATGTTCATGTGGAACCTCCACAAAGCCAGGCCCAGTATGTTGGTCAGCCTCTAGCCCTGTCCTGTGCAGACCATCCCATAGGGCTGGGCCAGGTGTGGCTCACAGAGCTACAGGAGGTGTGATCCTCTCTAAGAAAGGGTCTCAATCCTTGGGATATGAAAATGGGATATGAGTCAGGAGGTGTGTGGGTGCTGTCACTTGGGGACTGAGAGATGTGCAGTGTGAAACTGGGAATAAACATACACTCAGCAGTGTTGCACGTGGAGTTCTCACTGTCATAAGAGGATATGGATCAGGGTGTACCAGAAAAATCATGGTTATTTGATTCAATACCCCAAGTAAATGCTTGCATATCTGTTTGGCTAGATTACATAAAATATAGATTTTAATATATACAACTAAGAAGCACTTAGTTGATCATTTTCCTTCTTCAGAAATAAAATTATATATTCTTTTTCTACCTTTGCTAGATTAATTAAATTAATTTCAAGCTATCTAAAGAGATAAACCTCATTAGATCAGTATTTTTTGTTAAATAATTTCTGAGAGTTGCAAGGGGTTGATTTACTTTCAATTTGTGTGCATGCAGATATACCAAACAAATTAAGTTTAAAAACTTAATTTCTCAGGTGGTAAGGTCAGGCACTAAAAAATTTTAAAAATAGTATTAAGTCTATTGCTCAAATTAAATTTCTGTTTTGTGTGTATATTACAGCATAGTCCTAAATCACATATAATTTTTATTCCACAGGACTCCTGAGTTATTTAGTCACAGGTTAACAATGAAATAATGTAAGTACAAAACATTTGGCATTTTCTTCCTCACTCAGTGTGTGACTGCGATCTTAGTTACTTTATTACTCTGAATAGGGAATTATTAATTTCTTCATAGGTTCTTCCTGATGTTTACCACAGCAGATCCGTGCCCTCTGCATCATTTGAAAGACTGGGGAGATTTTCATAGCTTGAAGGCTAAAACACAGGGTGATCAAGGGCAACATTTATATACATAAAAACTAATTTTTGAAGCACTAACTCATTGTTTAGAAAGGAAGAAGTTTGCAAATGAAAAATGTCTAATGACAAGTATGATCTAAATTTCACCCCAAGCAATGTATACTCTTTGTTTTCCACTGATTGCAGGGTAGCCATTCATTGATGTTTGTTACCAGAAACAATATTTTGGCTAATTACTTCTCTGGTTTTAACTGACTATTACCTACCGTGGAAAGTTTGATCACATTAGTAGCTTGGATACAAGAATGAAACATTAAGAGACCATTAGGAAAATAGTTAATTAGTATAAGAGAGAAAATAAATTAGCATGCCCTGAAACTGGTTCTCTCTAAATGCCATTGTAATTAACAGTGATTGAGAAATACAAGTGCCTGACAGCAACACAAGAACACCCACCCACACACAGTGGCTGTAACTAATAGCTATGACAGAGGCTGTCATATTTTAGTTGCTGTGTTTCAGAAATATCGAGCATCCACTCGGTGCTCTAAGCAAAGTCAAAGGGAGCACAGCTCCACCAGGAACCAGGACTCCAGGGAAAGAGCTCAGTGAGCTTCAAGTAGGTGAGGAGGAGTACCAGATGTAAGGTAAGATCTGGGTGCTGCCAACTAGAAACATCAAGCAGCTTTAGCTTCTCCGTATGTTTAGAGATACTATAAATTCGGCAAATCCACCCTCTCCTGCAGATGTCAATGTCCCAGATGGATCCTTTGCACCCATGTATGAGGCAAGGCCTTCACAGCCCAGCATTGCAGTCAGAGATGGGCTATGGAGGAATGTGGCTTCCTTGGGAGATGCTGGAAGAGGAGAGAAAAAATAAGGCACTTCCTTGGAACTCCCAAGAAGCTGTAAGAGGCAGAGGAATCAGCTGGAAAGAGCTACCTGTGCCAATGGTTGCCAAGGCATCTTCTTTGCCCAAGTGTACAAACTGGGCCAAGGAGCTAACATCTCCAAGAAAATAAGGGGGAAAAAAATTATGAAGTTCTGCTTTGGTCTAAACAAAAAAGCCTGAGATGATGAAACCCTTGTAAGAAATAATATTCCACGAAGTCTTGCAGGAATGGTGATGAACTTTGATGAACAGAAACCTCAGTTGCAACAAATCAACCTTGCCAAATCATAGTATTCTGTTTGTACTGTACCCAGCAGTACAGTAAAAAAAACCTATTTCATGTTTTGCACTTCAGTGCCATGATGACAACATAGCATCATGATTGAATTTTTAATTAATTACTACACAGAGTTAGGAGCATAATGGTAGTTCCTGATTTCTGGAAGGTTTACTTTTAATTATGAGTAGTTAACAGGATATGGGACTACCGATTGCATCTGAAATAGCTACTTGCACAGAATTTCATGTATTAACTGCCAAAAGACAGAGATCTGAGCCAACTCAGGCATCCAATTTCATTGCTGCATAGCAATTACTTAGCTCAAGTGTAGAAAAACACTAAAGGCATCCCTCTAGAGGGCTCTTCCAATGTAGAAAACCTTTGAGGCTCTCTCTACAGTAATTCAAAACTCCCAGGAGAAATACAGAAATATTCCAAAAATAAAGCCTCATTTCAGGGCAGGTCTCTCTCCAAAGAGGCTGTTGGTCTCCTGGAGTACTAATAACACCATCCAAGAAAGCAAACTTGTGCCAGAGATTCAAAACAGACAGATAAACCCTGAAGCCTCTTCTTCTCTCTCTTAATTTGTTTAAAGCAGAAGTATAGAACAGGTTATCTCCCAACAATTGTATCTTCCATATTACACATATGCCTTGGGATTTCTCTCCTCCAGAGCACAGAAACCTTAGGAAAACCTGGATCTCTCCCAAATCCTTCCATGCCATAGAATGTGGGAAATTGGCTTTCCTCACACTGTACAACACCTCTTTGTCTTTATCTAGACCAAAGGTGACTGAAAGGCACTCCAAGACCCAGAAAGCCAGGGTAAGTGGGTCAGCATGACAAACAGTGGCTATGTAATAAAAAAAACAGGAACTAGAGCTTGAGAGTTAACAGTCCATTGCAATCCTGGGGTTTCTGCCTACAGTGACTGAAAAGTGTAGCTGTAACACAGACATACAGATCTCAGGTAACTTTAAGAGGTCTGACTGCCATTGTGGTTTCACTTTTAAGGATAACCCAACACACTGGGCTAGCAGTTGCCTAGGTCTGTAAATAAATGCTTCAAATGTACCACCTGCATGAATCAGTGCAATGTCAGTCTTCCCCCTCTGTTCTCACAGGGCTGCCACACCTCCTGATAAACTTCCTTTGTCCTGACAAAACATGAACTAGAGGTTACTGAACTATTTGTCCCTCTTCCCTCCTATTCCAAGTCAGATGTGAAGAAGGTCATCAATCATTAGCATCGAAGGGGCACTTTTGTATTCTTCCTGCAAAGGAAACAGTTTTCCTTAGGTCCTTCCAATCTACAGCTCATA
This sequence comes from Certhia americana, assembly GCA_018697195.1. Classification (NCBI taxonomy): domain Eukaryota; kingdom Metazoa; phylum Chordata; class Aves; order Passeriformes; family Certhiidae; genus Certhia; species Certhia americana. The sequence goes on from CM031862.1 coordinate 18,150,751, forward strand.
AATCAGAAATGTACTGGCCCTTTCTCTTTGAAGGAGCTGTTACTTGTGCTGAACAAAACAAAAACCTACCCCATTGCAAAGTTACCTTCTCAGGGATGGTGTAACTCTTTTTGATAGGTCTAGCATCCAACATTAAACACTCATATTTCTCTCATACCTTAAATACATAGTGGATGTTCCGTCTATCGGAACACTTGAGAGCAATGAAAGCTACAGTGTCCAGCAGGGTGTTCTGGACCATGCATGGTCCAAAAACAACTTCTTCAGGGATGTCCTGTGTGGTATGAACAGTAGCCAGTATGTCTGGAAAATGGTGATGCAGAACCTTGTTGTCACTTGTCCAAAGGAATTTAGGCAAAGATGTAAGTTCCATTATAAACCTGTAAAAAACACAAGAAATCACATTTGGCATAGAGATGGAAGTAGAACATGGCATTGCTACTTGAAATAAGATTTCCAGGAGCTGTTCGTGAATTGTAAGAGTAGGCCAGGACATGGTTACAAAGTTTACAGCTCTATTAACATACAGTTCAAAACAAGAAAGATTACTTTGCACTAAACCAAAATCTTTGGTTTGTAAACAAGTGAATTACTCTTCCTGGAATAGGCAGACAGTCCAAGAGTTCAACTGCTGCTCTCTACAGGCAGGAGTAAGAAGATTTAGAAACAACAGGCAAAATTTTCAGTGAGCAGAAACTCAGCATATTCTTAAGCATATTCTCAGATATCCTTCTTATTATTAATAGTTTGTAGAAGTGTGAAGAAAGGTAGAGAAAGAGAACAGCAACAAAATAAAGCAAGACTTTTGAAAATACATTTTGAAAAAGCTGTGCTTTTTTTACTAGAGTGCAACATCAGTCTAGTTTCTACAATGCTACAAAACCAGGAATAACCAGGATAGTATCCTGAGTCTATCCAACCGGAATGCACAAAATTTGTGGAAATTCCTGAAAAGAATAATTTTCATTGCGCCTCAAAGTATGTGTTATCAGCTGTTGTTGAGAAAATCAAATCAGATTATGATTCTTTGCACAGTGATACTCCTAGCACAATGTTAGCAGAGATTTCTGTCTTCAGAGGATAAATTTTCCAGCCCTGAACGTAGAATAATATATTTGTCATTGCAGACGCAAATTCTGCAATATGAGCCACAATCTGAGAACTCAGTATGCAGCGAGGGGAAGACAGGCTTGAGTTATTTGTCATTCTAAGCCTCTCTAGGTTTCTAATAAAGATATTGCCATCTCCAGCTCCCAGCTGGAGGTCATGGAAAACCCCTCATTTATGCCATCAAGAGCTGGATCAGGTCCATTAGGCAGAGAAAATTAAAGAGAACAGAAACCAGCCCTGAAGAGGACTTAGCCTAATAAATACTGAGATAGAAGGGCTGAAGATCTAGTTTAATCTTTCTCACTCTCTGCCAGCTGAATTGATTTGTTAGTCACTGACTCGTGACTGAAACTGAAGTGGTATGAAGTGCTCAGGAGAGTCGCACTGATTTAACTAAATCAATTTCTAAATCAGTGTAGTTAATTCAGTATAATTAATTCCTTGTAGGCAAGGTCTAAGACCCTGCCCTAAAAATATTAAAATACATGGTCAGACATTCAGTATGCAGTAAGCATCAGAAGGATGAAGGCCTAAAGCAGACCACCAAGGCAAAGAGTGGGATAACATACATCCTCTATCCAACTTCAAGCATCCCTTGAACTCAATATGACATTAAAATTTGCTTGTTTCTAATTGACTTGTTAACTTAATATGTGATCAGACAAAAAAATCCACCAAACCTACGTGCGTAAGTGTCAAAGTCTAAAAGTGCCACCCTAGCAGCTGTGGAAGCACGGAATTTTACTGTTGCATGGAAGGGTCACTTTTGTGAAAAGCTGTGAGAAAGATGTAGTGTGATAACACAGCAGATGGGACAGCTACCGTCAGCCTCGCGGCAAAAGGTTTGGGCTCTAGGAAGCTCCACCTTTTCCAATCATTTGGCGAAGGCACCATCTAGTGTCACATCTCAGCATGACACAGTGTCCCGTGACAAAGCGAAGCAAGACATGCCCCGGTCCCTGGTGCTGTCGGTGCCTTGTATCGCCGCAGCTTCTGAGCACCCTGAGAGGCAGGAGTGGTTTCTCTCGGGAGTGGGTCATTCTCTCTGCCACCCTCTACTCCAGCAGGATGTTAGGTGCCTCCTCAGGTGCCGGGTTTGATAGGACCTGCTCAGGGTTATGTCAGGTAGGAAGAGTAATTTAAATCTACAGTGTTGGCTTTTTACAATGCTGGCTGAAGATGTTCTGCTGGTACTTGGAGTGGAGAGAGGGGATACTCTGCAACATCGTTAGAAGAAAAAAGTGAGAATTTTTCTACAGTCTTCAAATAGCATAAGAAAGCTCTTCCCTCTGCATCCACAAGATTTCAGCTTCTGTTACTAAGCCAAGTTCAATAGCTGAGGGATAACAGCAAACATGTCTGTACTGCTTTCAAAAATATGCTGCTACCTCTGCAAAGGGATGTGCTGCATCTTGTATGTTTTCCGACCTGCCCTTGTTCAGGGGTCTCCATTCCAAAGTGCAGATTCAATCCAGGGCAGTACTGGAACAAGTCCTGCCTCCTGCACAGGTGAGGGGTGGTAGGGGGGTTCTCTGGTAGCTGTCACCCTTCCACAGAGAACTGAAATACTAACTTCCTCAAAAGTAAAGACTGAAGCTTGAGACATGACTTGAGAGAAAGCAATTCAACTGATTTACTTCCTCAGCTCTCTGGTGGAGCAAAGGAAGCCAAACAGAGGAGCTGAAGGGAGGTCAAAGGACCATGGACAACAGGAGTTAAGAGGTGAAGAGGAGATAAATATCTACAAAAGCTTCTCAGGCATCACTGTAATATTATGGCTGGATTGTGCAACTCAGCAGCTCCAGCATGAAGGAGGGTACCCACAGACAACCAACATAACACCTCTTTACATGGCAGACCTTTTAAATTTACTTTTCAAAACGACTTTTCAATGGCTGCTGCTGTTAAAGAAATTTTTCCAGCTGTGTGGCACTTCTAAAGAAAGTTTACTAACAGAGATTTTACCTTTGTCTCGTGATTCTGAGGATGGTGGTGTCTGGAGAAGGCACAAAAATGTGCCTTTTCAGCAAAGCTCAGGAAAGTTCAGCAATATTCCAAGCCTAAATCCACACAGTGCTCTTCTCCCAGTAGGTCCAGTCAAATATTCACTAACACTGTACAGAAGTAAATCTCAACAGATGTGGGCATGAACCCAGCCAGCTCTGCTTTTCTCAGTCTTGCCTCCACTCATGGGAAACCCAGAGACAGCCAAGGAAAGGCTGTGTGCAAAGTCAGGTCCAACTGCTGCCAGAGGGCATCTGCTGGGTTTTCAGAGAGGGTCAGCAGGAGGGTGACTACTCTGTGGCACCTGCCAGTGCAGAAGGTGGCTGTGTCAATAATCAGTGCAAACCTCATACCTTGAAACCACCACCAGAGATCTCAGAACTGCTGAAATGTGGCAGCAGCACACACAACACTCAAAACAGATAGCATTAAAAAAAAAAAAAAAAAATCATGTGTAAATAAGCCAAAATATAAACCAGAAAAATCTCAAATATCCTTCGATTTGGAAGTAAGTTTGAACCTCTACATGTTTTTCATCTGGTTATAATCCAAAGTCAAAATTTCAGCCAAAGTCAAGATGCTTAGGAGGATTTTTAATAAAACCTCCCTTAAGTTTTCAGGACCTTCAGACTTCGGCCTGAATGAGAATTCTACACCAAACCATGAACCCAGTACTTCAGATCTTGTTTAATTATAAAACCTGGTTTCAATGCAAATCTCACACTTTTGGCAACAGTCTTTATAGTCAAAGGAAATTCATTAAGAACCTAAAAATGGAGTCATAATGAGAAATGGAGAAGGGATACTAGAATGCCAGCCATCTTAATTTGACAGGCTGAAGTCAGTAAATCACTCACATTCTTCCCAGGGAGAGAAGAAGAGAAAAAATTCTCATGAGAGAGAATTCCCCATGACTTCACCCACCTGATCACTCTTGTCTTAATGCCACTGATTTCCACATTTTGTCTCCCTCCTTTAATGGGCAATACTTCTGCTGTGCCTTCACTTCTTACAGATTCCCTGGCTGTTGTACATATGACTTCACTCACTCTTCTACTATGTAGCAAAGTTTACAGAACTTGAACCATGAGCTTCATTGTGAAGGTCAGATCTTCAGCTCTGCATCACACAGGCATTGATATGTTTGCCTCAAACTGCCAGTGCTGGGAGTGCTATTGCTTCCCTCGATCCCCCTCATACAACATGATCTTGGTGCTCCCACTCAGGTTCTGCATAAGCAGTTCCTATCCCTCTGGGATCACCCACAGACGTCTCTGAGAGGCTGAAATAAAATGAATATTTATAGTGCTTTAGTAGCACATTAGACTCAGATCACCTGTTAGACGATGGGTACTCTCCATATTTTATCTGTCACAGATGTGAATTCTTCATATGGATGAGTTTAGGGACTTGCTGTTTAATGGACTCTTCATCCCCCAGAGAGTATCTGATACACATATACCATGTCCCTGAGTGATGGATTTTGCATCTTAATTTCTGAGAAGTGTGACAGATCTGTCAAGGAACAAGGACCTATGGGCAGGCAACTCCCTATGGATTATGCAGTTCTGGATGTTCCATCAAAAAGCACATGAAACAGATGATGCTCACAGCAAATGCTCACAGCCTGCTTTCCTCCAGAGCAGTACACAAATTGCTAGTCAACTTTTGGTTTCCTGAATGTTCTTCCAAGCTGGAACTCTCACCCTATCATTGTAGGCTTCTCCTAGTCTCTCCCCATTTCCTAGCACTTGTATAGTGTCTCATTAACTAATCAAGGTTAAAACTTCTGCCTTCCTGAAATACATTTACATATTATCGCTCCTGTGAGAAACACATGTTATCAGAGAGAAAAAGAAAGCAATTTTCAGATCCCTGGTTTTCTACTGCATGGCCTTCAGATGTCACTGCAAGCTCTTCTAAGAAATGTCTGGAAATTCCCAAACAGAAACACCGATTTGAGCAAGGACTCCTCTGAATTCTATTTTTAGAGGACTCGACCCGATTCTCCTTGCCACAGTAACTACATTGTACTGTGGCATCGTTTGGAGCTTCACAGTGGCCACAAAGGCACTGGTAGCCCTGCTTAGTGTTATGATCAACTATGCATGTGGGAAGGAAAAAAATTAATCACATTTTCAAGATGGGAACTGTTTCAGCCAGAACTTATTTAGATAGTTCAGCTCTTTACAATCAAAGACAGAAGCAGATAATAAAAACTGTTTCTCTAAAATTAATTTGATTTTTAAAATTGCCAATGGCTACTTCTTTTTTACCTTTACTTCCATTTTAACTGTAGAGTAATTTGCATATAGTTATATCATTTTCAAAGCAATTATCCTAGTTGGAAAAAAAAATGGCACAGAAGTTACTCTTAAAAAATAATTGAAAGTATTTGATCCTGGAAAGCATCATCCCACAGTCTTGCTAACCATTTCTGTATCTACTTCAGACTTTCTCCAGAGCAGGGGTTAATGTAAACACTATAGCTCTGCATTTCTCATTTCAACTAAACTGAAAGAAAAAAAGAAACAGAAATAGTAAATACTGGAGCCATCATTTCCTTCACCTTTTAACTTACTCCTCTCTGCTCCAAAGTGTGATGGCATTTTCCCTGAAGCACATAACTTGTGGCTGTGCCAGGGTAGTCCTGTGGCTGCTGCCAAAACTGCCTTTGATTTCAACAGCAGGTCTGTCGGTCTGAGGAATCCATGATCAGACGTGCAGTGTCATGCTCAATAAACTACAGATAATAAAGGAATTGAGCTGATGCAGACAGAGTGGTTCTGTCTGCAGCATTTATTATTTTCTGTTGTTATAAGGAGCTGAGGATTCTTAACACATGAAGGAAATTTCAAGGGAATATGAAATAGAAAAGTGAGAAAATCTATTCTTAGGTTTTATACAATTGCTTTTCTTGTGTGTCAGGTTTTCTCCTCCCCTTATTTAAGTCATGAACTACAAAGGACAAAAATCGAAACTAAAACTGAAGGAAACTGGCAGGAAATCATATAAAAGAATGGAGAATTCTTGTTATAAAAAATAATCCTAGAACCCATGAAAGAAATCCTGAGACTAAACCCTGTTTCTTAAATTCAATCACAAGCTGAAATGTCCTTTAAAAGCATGAAAAAGCTAAACAATTTCTTTTAGCTCACTGCTACTGGAAGACAGAGTTAATGTGCTTCAGCTTGGGTGCAGGTCAGGTCTTTCCGGGCATGAAAGGATTTCTTTGCACCTTCACTGCTGAAAATCCCACACACTTGAAGAAAATTGTACAAAACCACTTGGAGACACTGCTATGTGTTGCCATTCCCAGCCTTTCAGGGATGAACAAAATAATCTGTGGGTTTGCTACCCCTCAGACAGATATTATACCCCAAGAAAAGTATGCAAAGGTCCTGGATTACCTTGGATTTCTTTGGATTTCTTTGGAAAAACTACTCGTATGTCACACATTTCTGAGTCTCAAGTTCAGCAACATGTCCATCTCTGAGATGGACATAAGACAATACACCCTGAATTTCTGGGTTTTGACTATGCTCTTTCATCTTCCCATTTTTACTGGTCACAAATCTGGATCCCAGCAGTGATCCTGCAGAGAAGCAAGAGGGTGGCTGATCCAGAGCTCCCTTTCCTGACAGTGAGCCATTTCACATCCATTCATTAAGAACAGCCCAAGTTGCACTGATGAGGTAAATGAGATAATGATAATAAAACCTGTGATGACTGAATTTTTTTTTCTTTTTTTTGAAGTCCAGTGCTACTGTTGGGGCATATTTTGAGTACCACTCTTCTCAGTTCCTCACAGCTCTTGATGTATTGCTCATCTAACATATCCCCTGGTCTCCTGGCATGATTCAGTCATGCCTGCCTGATGTGCTTGCCTGATGTGCTTACCTGATCTAGGCATCTGGGAAGAAGCAGAAGGAAATACAACTACACATCAAGGAGGAATTTGTTGGCTGCAGAGATGAATGGAGTCCAAAGAGAGTGGAATAAAATCAGTACTGAACTAGCCTGACGCATGGAAATGATCTTCCCTTGGCATTCCAGGCTTCCCCAGCTTTCCTTCATTACACTTCTATGTATGGCAGCTGCACAACTGTAACCTGACAAGTACCGAAAAATAATGAGTAGAAATAGGAAAACTCACTGCCTAGATTCCTCTGGAATGATCAGGAGGCAGTTGGGGGTGTGGAGCCTGGTGTCTAGTTTGAGCTTTCAGAAAACTGGGCCCTTATGGAGGTTTTATTGAGAATTAGAGACCTTCAAGTTTATGGGGAGCTCACCGTTTTGTTACTGTATCATCATGGTACCTTCAGGGAGCAGTTCTCCAACTTACTATTTTAAGGCTCTGGTCTTCAGACTGTCTTCCATCATCTGAAATCCCCAGTACATGCAATGTAAGCTGACAGCTTTTGATGAACCATCATTATATCTTGGCTGGATACCCAGCCTAGTGAATCATGAAACTGCCAAACCTTTTTATTATGAACAATCTCTCAAACTTCAGTGGGAATAATGAAGAAGACAGAGCTAAAATCCCTGCTTGGAAATGAACAAATACCTCAAGCTCCACATTTGCTTTCAACAATTCTTGCAACATACAGGAACCATTTGGAAGTGTAAACCAAAAGAAAAGCTTTCAGGTTTCTTCTTACTTTCTCTGAGAGTAGGGAAGTTGAAGTGGCCTCTCTCCAGATGCACAGTAGCTGCTACACAGACATGCAGACCTCCCTCTCCAAAGCAGATGAAGATTATGTCATGTCTCCAAGGCCACCACAAGGATGCAATTTCCAGTCTTTACCTGAAGTCCAGGAACAAAATATCTGGGATTGAACATCACATTTGGTTTGATGAGAAAATAACTGAGATTTAAACAAGTCCCAGCAGAGTCACATACTCTCACCCACTGGCTCTCAAATGGCAGCCCAGCACCAAACTTCCCTATGGTTTTGGGAATTTCCACACTGAACCCCTAGTTCTACTTCCTCTCTCTTCCATGGCTGGAAATGTGTAGGAAAGAAAGGAATGGGCAATCCCACACAGCTGAAAGCCTGGTTAATAATCACTAGTTGGGATGCATGATGCAACAGTATCCGCACAGTTTCACATGAAGCCTTCTTGGATTTAGCTGGAGGTTTTGAATCTGGCAGAACATGAACAACAGGGCTGCTGAGGCCTCTGTTCCATCCCTTTCAGTGCTCGACGACAAGAAATGCAGTGCAGGCACTGGGAGAGCTCTTGGTATTTCAAACTGGACAATGAGCAACAGTAATACCATGCTGCATTGGAAAGAATTAAGTATACATTTATTTTCTGCAATCCCAGTGGTTCAAACAGATTGGGTCTAGGAATTTGGCTTCCTGATGCATAAAATGTCAATATTCCTTTCCAGTTGGGTTGGTCCCAAGGATAGAATGAATGCTTCTGCCTGGCACTGCATCTGATCTAATGGACCCTGTTGGTACTGGGTTGTACAAGTCACTCATAAATCAGACAATCCACCTGTGCACAAAGAGGAGATGAGTAGAGCTCCATAGTCTACTGGCTTTCAAAGACTTTATTTTTGTGTGAAGGGCTGACTCTTCACTGGCTTACAGCTGTTCTATTTAATGAAACAGTGCATTTATCCAGCACTTCATTCTTGTGGTTCCAAGGCCTAAGACCTAAAAAACAGGGTCTCTGTAGGGTAAAGGGAAAAAAATGGGTATCTGTAGGATAAAGGGAGCATGTTTTAATTCTTCACCCAGGACTGAGGATTATCACACTGTAAATGGTATGAATACTTAATTTCAATTGCTTATACAGCTGTACATGCTGTACACTGTGCATACATTTCAGTTCAGAGCTGACAGTATTTCATATTCCAGGCCTGAATTGTGCTGGTGGTCACTTCAGAGACTTGGCCTGGTTTTGCACCTGCTGCTGTGGCATTGTTCACCATTCAGCAATGGACATAATGCTCCAAAATATCACAGGAAGTTTGAATTTTACAGGGACATCCAAAAAGAACAGAAAGCAAAAGTTATTCCATGAGAGGGGGAACAAAGAAGGCAACTATTCATCTGTCACTCAGTAAGAAAGTTACATGTCACACAGATGTGTGTACCTGCTTTCAGCAAAATCTTTGATTCCCATGGACAGCAGCCCTGACCACAGAAATCTGTGCTAACACATTTGTTCTCACATAGATCTATGCATTTGTTTCTTCATCCAGGCATTGATGCAAACAAAACCACCATTCCCTGTATGCAGCCACATAAAATGGAGAAACAACAGCCAACCAAACAACATGATCCAAAAACAAGCAGCATGAATCAAGCACAAACAGACTGAACCAAACACAAACAGACTGAACCAAAATGTGTAACTTGTGAAAACAGTCATAAATATTTGTCTTCTCTTTTCATACAGTTCACATTTATGTCTCTTTTTCAGAATTTTTTTAAAGTTACATTATCTGGTTGAATTTAAAGATATATTAAGATATGTTCCTATTTAACAGTCTTGCCATTGATTTTGGCAGCTTTTAAAAAAAATAGTATTTGTTCAAATGTTTCTTTCTGACAGAAAAGCATATATATATATATATATATATATATATATATATATATATACACATACATGCATTCACAACTACACATACAGCCATACATACAACTGTTTGGTTTTTTGTGATTTTGCATGTTCATCATTTGTATTTAAAAAGAAATTCTTTTAAACAAAGATTAGTTACTTCCACATGGCTGATGCTGAAGATTTCTTCAATAGTGCTAAGTGGTATTAACTTACATTAACCTTATTTACGTTTGTGTTAAACTAACTACATGATGTCAACTCCAATAAGAGCAAGTGACAGAGCTGGAGGACACTATGGAAGGTGAAATTGTGGGAAGCAACATAAATAAGTTATTTTTAGCTAGAATGAAGTCAAAAAACCTTCTAACTGAAAGTGAATTAGTAAATTAAAATAGGTCTGATCTAAAATATTTTGTTTTCCAGCGAAGTATTCTGTTCTTTGACCTGCTGTTTATCAATAGCTATTGCAGGTAACATAAGACTGTGCTGCAGGAAAATTATATTAATAGAATCACAGCATTATGGAAATATCCATCTGTAAATACTAGAATTTAGCCAACTAATTGCTTTTGCAAAATCTTTGATACACTCTGTAATTCTTACACATAATTTATTTTTGTACTTTCTGATCTGGTTATATTACGTTCAGCTAACAGGATCTAAATATTTTGACTTTACATTAGTATTTCTATGGCTACAAAACTATTTTCTCTATAAAATTATATCTTTATAGAGTTCCAGAAGGCAGCTCTACTTTGCTTTGAAATACTGAAAAATGGTTAAATTAAAAAAAAAAATTGCATTCTCAAAGAACAGCTTATGCTTTGGTGCAGTTTTCTACATTAAAAAACATAAATTTAATCACTCTACTGCCAAAAGAAATTCCTCTATTCCTCTCTTCAGTACCAATTATACTTAATACATGGTAAGAAAAGCTGTCAAGTGCTACATTTTGCATTTTTAAAAGCCAAAAATCAGGGAAAACTCCTGAGACTTAATTTATTATTAAATTCTGAATTTAAAAGCAACTGCTTTTTATTTGAAATCAACTATACTAAAAATATAAAACTATTTAAAAATCTTATCTTCCATCACGTTTTTATTGACATTTCTTTCAACTAGTAGCTGTCAGTTCTCAGAAAAAAAAGTCAGTAAAATGCTTCAAACATTTTGAGTGGTCTGAATTCCTACAGAAAGCTTTTAATGTAAAGATTTGCAAATTTAAAGATCAATGTGACATTTTAAAGTGACAGCAATAGCAGCTCCTAACTTAAGTAAGAAATTCCTACTACATGGATATCCATGATACAAGGAATACATACAAACAGAGAATAACAATTTGAGCTATTCCGAACAAAGTTCATCAATTTCAGAAAAGCAATTAGACCCTAAGTAAGTACCCAAAACAGCCACGATGCTCTGATCACCTGTCGAAGTTGGAAGGATGAGGAGAGCCGTAACCAACAAAAAGAGCAACTGATGCTCGAGAGTTCTCGGCGAGAGAAGAGAGCCGGGAGGGAGGAAAAGGTCTACTGCCGATGGGGAGCAGCCTCCGCCTCGGCATCGCCGCCGGCAGCCCTGGGTCGGCACCCTCCGCTCGGGGCACTCTGCTCGGGGCCCCTCGCTGCCGCCCCGGAGCGGGCGCTGGCACGGCCAGCGTTAGGCACAAGTCAGCAAGAGACACCGCCGTGCTCCCACCTGCTCCCCGCCACTCCCGGCCCCGGTCCCGGCTGGTCCCGGCCGTGCGGCAGCGCCCGGGCGGTTCGGGAGCCCCGCGCCGGCCCGGCCCGGTCCCGGCAGCGCAGCGCCCCGCGGCTCCGGGAGCGCATCCCGGGCGGACGGGACGGACGGTGCTGCTGCCGCCTCGCCACGCTCTGCAGGGGCAGCGGCTGCCCCGAGCCCCCCGCCTGCCCCTCTGCCCCGGCCCCGCTCACCTGGGGATCACGGGGGATCTGCCGCGCCCCTTCCCTCTCCCAGGATCCCGCTACAAGTACCCGCGGAGCCCTCACCTTAGCTCACCTCACCTCACCCCGCCGCCGGGGCCGCCCGGCCCCCCAAGAGCCGCGCCGCAGCCCCCGCCGCCGCACCGCCCCAGCTCGCCGGCACCCTCCTCCCCCGCCGCGGCTCCCCGCCCAGAGCAGACCCCGGGAAACGCCTACCGCAGCTTCTGCCCCGACCCCCACCGCCAGCCAGGCGTCCCCCTCCCCCGGGACCCGCTGCCACCCCGCCCGCGGGGGTCCGCAGCCCTCGCCGAGGCAGAAGCCGTCCCGCAGCGGGTGCGGAGCGCAGCGCGGGGGAACCGGGAGGCGGACGGGATTCCCCCTGGTAACGGTACCATAAACCGAGGAGTTTCGTTCAAAGTTGGGGTGCGCGGGGGGGAGGGAACCACACACACGCACGCCGAAATAAACAAAACAAAACCATCTCCAAAGCCTCCTTCCCACTTGTCCTTTAGATCATCTGACAACGCTTTTGAATAGAAGGCTCTTCTAGGAGCTGCAGGTACTGACAAGAGCCGCTTAAAATGAAAACTACTGCTTCATAGAAAATACTCGTAGGATAAAAATTAGGACTTTGAGGTATGAAACGATTTGTGGCACAGCTGGTATGTAAAATAAAACCGTCAAACGTCTTGTCATAATCAAATATACCCTAAATCTGGACTAGCGACATTGCTTTTGAAAGATGTCGTTCCATATAAATGCCTTTAACGCCTGGTAGAAAATTTTTATGAACATGTTGACAAATGAAATAAACCGGGTTATTTGATTAATGTCCATGTAATCTGAATATGGGCTTGTATCAGGAAAAGAAACGTCAACCCTTTAATGCTTTTGAAAGGATGGATTTTCGCTGCAATTGAAGAGTAATACCAATAATGAGAGCGAACCACTCTCGCTGTGTTCTGTGATACAGGGATTATAGAGAATGAACTCAAGGGTTCCTGTTCTCTGTTAAAATTCAGCTCGAGCCGAACGAACAACATTGTTGAAGGCAGCGGGGATTTGGTAGCTGCCCTGGAAGTTCTGTATCCTACCGCCTGCCCAGGAACGGGTGTGCCGGTGGCATCTCCTAATACTGCCTGGGAAACATCGGCCGATTTGGGATGCAGGTGTCAGGAAACTGGGATGGACAATTCCCACCGCACCGCCGATCGCAAGAGTTTATATTATTTGCAGCCTTTATGCAAATAGCGACAGAAGGTGTAAGAAGGGACAATTAGACGTGGCCACCTGCCTTACGGGGCTTGAACCCTGTGAGACGGTGCGCTGAGGTAACCCGTGCCCCAGGGAGGGGGAGATCCACATCTTACGGTCAGCTCTTGGTGCTTGGTGTAATTTATCCTTCGAGCAAGACCCGACCGAAGGATTCCGGGCGCCCGGGTCACCGGCCCGGCCCACCCTGCCGGCCCACACAAACCTCACTCGGGCTTGGGACCTGACAGGCCTGCCCGGCGTGTGACAGCGGCAGGAGGGGCTCAGTCCCCTCAGAAAGGGACGTTTTGTTTAAAACACAAGGCTCTGGCTCTGCAGAGATGGCCCGCAAGCCCCCGCCGCGCCCGGCCCCCCTCGCAGGGGTTGCAGGAGCAGGGAAGGGGCGCTAGGAAAGACGCAGCCCCACATTCCCCAGGGTGTTTCTGCCCGGCACTGACCGTGGCAGAACTCAGCCGCCTCCTTGCTTTTGCATACGCCCACCTGGCCTTAAACCGTGCCCCCTCGCCGGGCCCTTTGGAGGAGGCAGATGAGCAGGCCATCTCCCTTTGCAGAATCAGAGGATGTGTTAGAGCTCAGAGAAGGACAGTGCGCCTCATCGGAAAATAGTGATTTTTTTTCTCGGCAGTGCCTCACTTTGCTTGAGAGACTCCCTTGAAGTCTGCTGCGTTATTTTACGGTACAATCTGATATTCACGAGGCACCGAGGGAATCTGACGCTCTTGGCATTTTTATTTCGCTCTGGAATGCCGCGGTGTGTGCGGGGCTGCCTCGGGCAGGGCTGGCGAGGGCTCCACGCGGGCTGCGGACACTAGTGGGCACCGGCGAGGCCGAAGCCCGGCGGCGAGGGAGGAAGGGGGGGATTCCTGCTGCTCAGCAGCCGCTTGCTCATTTTTTGTGAATGTCGCCAGGGAGGATGTGGGTTTTTTCTATTTCTCCATGATCTAAGTAATCGCTGGGTCTCAACTGGCCAGTGCTCAAAAAACCTTTCAAGTGGTGAGCTCAAGCAATGCATTCAGCTTTTAGCTGTGCATAGTTAAACCAGGCAAGCGGCTGAAAACCGGTGGACCCTCTAATCTTGCCTTGATAAATCCCCGACCGCCGCCGCGGTTGTTCGTGTCTGAACTCGGTCCAGCACAGAAACAGGCAACCGAAATCGAGATGCTTTCCCCGAAGCGCAAACCTTATTTCAGCCTGGCGGGCGGCAGCCCAGGCCGCACAAAGCACGCCAAGGCTGCTGGAGGGGGCGCGGATCCCACGGGAAGGAGGGGCAGAGGGGAAAGGCTGGGGCTGTCCCCGCAGAGCCGCACACCCAGGGCCGAGCGGGCAGGGCCCGGGGCAGAGCTGCCGTGTGCGCTGGGCAATCAACGCCCACATCCCACGGCCGCAGGGCAGCGGGCCGAGCCCGCCCGGGTGGGCCGTGCCCCCCGCCGGTGCCACCTTTGTCGGGGACAGGAGGTGTCACTTTTTGCTGCTGGCACGTAGAAGCGGCTCCCGGCTGGAGCGCTGTGGCTCGGCTTCGCGGGTGAGGAGGCCCCAGCGAAGCTCTGGGTGTTCGGGGGTGCTCGGTGGGACAGCGTGCCAGCACCCCACAGGGGATGGATTCCCTCCTCCTTGACTCGCGGTGGGAGTCTCCCCCCCGAGAGAGAAACGTCTAGCCCCAACTCTGTCATGCAAAGTGACTCTGCTCGCATCCCTCCCCGTGGCTCTTTTCATTAATTAGGGGCTGCAAAGAGTGTGGGGGAGGGGGAAGCGGCTGGAAGCCACTAATTATTCAAACTTTGGAGACAGCATCCAGATGAGCTGGGCAATCTCTTCAGGGCAGCGCTTTGTAACCTGTGTGTATCAGGCGGGGAGTGATTATGCTACTGTGCAAAGCCTCCGTTAAGAGATTTCATTTCATCATTACTCATCGCCTGCAGGATGTGTTCAGACTCCAGTGTGAGTAAACCAAGATTTCCACGAAGAGAAACAATTTGCTGTGGCACGAGAGGGCCGTGAAAACCTGCCCCTACCCCCGCCCCCAAACAATAATCTTTTTAATTGCACAGAGCTGCAAACAGATTTTTTCTTAAGTGCGCCCTCGCGTTGTGCCCCTACCTCTGCTTTGTCACAAGTTTTTGCCATGACGCCCATCGCCTACAGCAACTTTTTTCTGCCTCGGGCGCTGCCGCCCCTCAGCTCTAACCACCTCTGGGCTCCAGCCGCTGCCGAGCCCGCGGGAGAGAGGCTTAGCAGGAGGCGCAGCGATGCTCCGGGATGAAGCTGGGCTGCCCCGGCCCCCGGCCGGCTCCCCTGCCCCGCTCCCCGCTGTCCTGCCCCGAGGGCAGTCCGAGAGGGACGGAGGGAGGGATGCGGCGCCGGGCAGTGGTCCCTAAGCTCGGTCTCTCGCTAGCAGCAGCCTTTGCCATCTCGGTATCCCGGAACAGGAAAGTCCCAGTTCAGCTTGCCCCCATAAGATCCTGTCTCCCTCCTCCCGCTCCCCTCCCTCTGCCCCTTCCTGCCTTTGGCCCGTGCGAGAGCAGCCTCTTCTCTCCTTGCGGGACGGGGCGGAGGCGCTCGGGGCAGCCACCGAGGCGGCAGGGAATGGGGTCTGGGCTCTGGGGAACATCCGCCTGGGCTCAGCCCCCTGCCCGGAGCCAGCGGTCCGGCTGCCCGAGGACAGGGCTGCCTTGAGCTCTCAGGGTTGAGCTGAGATCCTGAAGTTAGTGATTTTGTTTTGTTTTGTTTTGATATTTTTTTTTTTTTTTTTATTCTCTGCTCTCGGTGCTTTCGAAGTGCTGTAAGATTTGCAGAGAGAGAGAGAAAGAGAGAGAGAGAGAGAGAGACTGGGGGAGGAGGAAGAATTAAGGAGAGGGAAAAGATGGCGAGTTGCTGGAGCAGTGTGGAGAAAGCAGCATTTTTGTGCTGCTTTTTGCTGGCAATGGGAAGCCTGATCTGCTGCGCCCGGCCGGAGGAAGAGCAAGAAGAGCAGCGCTCCTGTCACGGTGCCTTTGATCTCTACTTCGTCCTGGATAAGTAAGTGACAGTCGCATTTAAAAACGTTTATTCACCCTTCAGTGACTCCTTGCAGCAGCAGAGATGTTGTTCCTTTCCCGTCTTCCCAGACGACTTTCCCTGATGCAAAACAGGACGTGTGTGCGGCTCGTTCTTTATTTTTGCTCCCCAAAACTTGCACATTTCCCAAGCGGAGCATTTAGGGGAGCAGTGCCCTTCACGCTGAGTTAGCTGTGCATGCGAACCTTGGGAATTGGTCTGCTTTCAGGCTGTAGTTTGTGGGCTGTGGGCTGTGAGTGTTGGATTTGAGGGGATACTGGTCAGTGCCTCCATTCCTGGAGTTTAGTGTCACGACTTGGGCTGTGTGCAGAGATGTCACAGTGCTAGGACCATGCCGACCTACCAAAAGTTAGGACCAGATTGCTTGTATGGAGTGGTTGTGTTTTTACAAGTTTGCTTATAAGCAAAGGTTTTATAAAACTTATTTTTGCTCAGTTTCTTTGGAGTTGTCTAAACCTGCATTTGAGTTAAATCTATTAAAATAGGTTGTAAAATAATTCCCTTTAATATTATGTCAGCTGAATTCAGGTGTGGGGGATATGATTAAGCTCACATGTGTAGGCATGTTTTAGCAAGCACTAGCAAAGCAAGTGGTAAGCTGGTGCACCCACTGGTGTTTTTTGGAAGGTGCAAATCTCTATTTCTTCTGGTGTACTGCTCTGGCTTGACAGAGGGTTAAAGCCAAGGGATTAACTCATGGAGGAGATTGTTAGTGTCCCACAGTGTGATGGCTGTTTAATACATCCTGTGTTACCTATGTGACAGGGTACTATGAAAGACTTTGTGATTCTTGCCTCAAGCCAGGTATAAAGTCTGAATTGTTCTATTTCCCAGTTGGGAGAACAGATCAATCCATAAAGCCCTCTGTGATGTCTGCAAGAGGCAAAAAGTCACTATCACTCAAAATGTATATTTCTGTATTCAAGAAGGGAAAAAGTATCATTAAATAATGGTTTTGTTTTTAGAGCAAAAGGAGCTAAAGATCAAAGACATTTTGCCTTTCTAAAAGATACACTAATCCACCATGTGGTCATTGTTTTGTTTTTCTTTTGCTTAGAACTTGTTCCTGAAGTAAACTTTGTGTCTAGAAAGAGCTCTGTGGGGGGCTAGTTCTCAAATCCATTCCTGCCGGGCTTCCTAGAAGTGACTGGCACTGTCATTATGCCCAGTTCCCACACTGAATTCCCAGCAGCAATGAATTTTGGTGATAGCACCATGGTTCTCTGTCTTCTATAGAATAATTTCCTTGTTCCAGTGACATTGCGTACCCCTGGCAATCTCCACATTGTGCCCCTATGCTACTTTTCATCTATATTTCAGAAAACACTTCATTGGCTGTGCTGTTACCATTCATATTGTATTCAAGGAGATAAAAGCAGAGAAGAGAGCAATTTGCACAGCGATACTGATCTTCAAACAGATGGAAGTTGATCACCTAATCAAGTTCCTCTCTAGTACTCTGGACCTGAAATAACATATTTTCTTTTAGCAAGCCACGTGTCTTTTGTTTTGTTTCAGGTGCTGTCCATCACTACAGTGGTCCTCTAGAAACCGGACCTGATCATGGTTGAAGTAAAAAGTCATGCATTTGTGTTCACTGGGAAAATTCTCTTTAGCTTCAATTGCAAACTGAGTCTTTATGAGTTTTAGAGTTATAACAAAGAGTTCCCCTTTGGTAAAAAACTGTGTTAAGAGTTACTTGGGCCTCTGAGTAGTTTTAGAATCTATCCCTACTCCTACCAAGTCTGTAACAATGTGGTGGCAAAGCTGCTTTTGGTATCAATGAGATTGCATTACAATCTATATGGGTAATATTAGAGTGCCAGGTATTTGGAACCACAGGTGCTGTGCTGGCTGAGGATGTATTTATCCCAGCTGTGTTCTGTGACATCTGGCACAACACTAGGAGCTTTATGGAGGCAAGGACGACTGAGTGGATAGTCTTAGTGGATAGACCGTGGGGCTTGGGAAAGCTCATCAGGAAGGAACTAGATAGTGTTAAGAATCCATTCATGTTGAGGACTGTCAGTATTTCAGGTAGGGAGAAAGCAGGAAGCCAGTCAGAACCATCTGGTAAATCTGTAAATGCAGTGAACAATTTTTTTTTTTTTTTTTTTTTTTTTAAGAATTGGGTCCATGCTGACATATATCTGTGAAGAATTCTGTCTCTAATTTCAAGTGTGAGAAACCCCAGAAAAAAACAGCCATACACACCACAAAGTATACCCCTATGGCTTGGAGATTGCCTCTCTTTGTTGGTGCCCTGCCAGTCTGGAGTTAGATGCATTCAGTCTAAGCTAACACTGGGATTGAAGTATTGGTTGTGTGAAAACACTAGGCTTTCTTCCTATGACCCTGTAGTGAGCTGAATGACAGCTCCTGTCTCTAAAGTCAGCTTGGCTGAACTAAAATTACTTTAAGTCTGCTTTGCTTTGCTTCCCAATAGAAAGATGTATTTGCACATCAGTAGGAAGCAATCTGGAAGAAAACAACAAGCCTTTCTCCTTATGCAGTGTGTGTTACTGCAATGACTTTACTGGGCATGAGTCTTCCTTTTCATTCTGCCAGGCAAAGTGTGTGAGGATTTAATCCTGCAGGCAACAACCATCAGATGGAAAAGATGATCTTCTGGTGAAGTTATTGGTATAATATATGTGCTGCCAATTAGAAAAACTTGTTTTCTTACAATTTTTCTCTGCCTGAAGTTGGTTGCAGTCCCTCATGTTAACTCCATAGTATAAGCAAGATCAGAGCAGTGCCACTAAAACTTAGATGCCCCAAAAAGCTGGCGTAATGAAAGGGAAAAGCAGCGTGTGTGGGAGGGAGGGAGGCCAGCCATCATCCTCCTTAGGATTGGCTGACTGTGCCAGAGCTACATGAGGACCTCCTTGTCTCTGGGGATGCTTAAAAGAGGAAATCTCTTGAAGCTGGGAGAAAGGGACATTTGCTGGCTGCAGAGGCGGCTGCCTAGAGTCTGCAATCTAGCTGTGTCTGAATCTTGGCACTTTATGAGTTGTGCAGGCCTGAGCTTGTTTGGAGGTGTAGTGGAAGACTTTAAAATATCATAATGAAGCAGCAAAAATTCTTCTATTTGCAGCTAAGTCACTCTTTGCATGAGGTAAGGCAGTATACATAGCAGTTGGCACACACCCACCCCTCCCATGGCAAGTAGTAAGATCAAGTCACTTGTGATAGCAAAATTCTCACTTTTACCTTTAAACAATATAAAAAGCTTTTAAACCAGACATAATGGATTGTTGAGTAGTTCTCACTTGCTTTGGTTGCTTCATTTGCTTAGGTTGTCCCAGTGCACAAAGAACTTGTTTCTGTCCCATCCCAACTCTGGAGGACAGGCCCTGTTAGGGATTTGATTACTTGGCCATCAGGTCTTGTAGTGACATACTTGTGCTTGAGAATGTAAATAACTCCCTTTCATCCTGCTTTGCTGTTAACATCCAGCTGTTGTTTGTAATGAGATTGAATTGCACTTGAAGAGAAGAAAGGATGACTGACCTCTAGTGTTTCCTAATTATAACAGTGCCTGGTAGCATCATTATGATTGTTTATTAATGCAACAAATAGAAACCCCTTTAAAGTAAGGACTTATACTTAGCATAAATGTCTGCTGCTGCCAATGTTTGACATGACAGGTCTGAGCTGCTGAGCTATCTGTGATGTAATTTACCAAATATGGAAAAATTTCTTGATTATTTTTGACTGTGAGATAGAGGAAAGTGCTTTCTTATTTTTCCTGTTTGGGATATTTGCCAGAAGTTGTTTGGATTTTGAAGAAAAATGAGCTGTACAGACCTGGTAAAATGTTTCCTTTTTCTACAGCACAGATCATGGCAGCAGAAATATATCAATAAACTCTTGGCCAGTTTTCTTGGATTATAACTGATATGTTGGGAGTTTGGCTTGACTGCATTTTCTTCAATCCTCATCTTCCCCCTGAACTTCTGTATAGTCCCTCTTTGGGTCCACAACAATATTGCCTTTCACATCAATTTTAGTTTGTCTCCTGTGCTCCCAAGAGCATCCCTGTCACCAGCAACTTTGGTAAAGACATCAGTACAATGTGCCTAGTCTCTCAGTTTTAATCCATTTGCAGCTGGCTCTCTTTCAGTTTAGTAAGCCTTGCTCCAGATGTGAATGTCACTGGTGGGGAAGAGCACAACCTCTGATTAGGTGGGAATTAGCTGCCCTGTCCAATATCCTTCCTGATCTTGTTTTTTGGGTCAGTGTACCCCTTTTCTACTTGACATTGAAAAGGCAGTTGGTGTGGGAAAGTCAGGAGGGAAACAGGTTGATCCTTCCTGGTTTGCCAAAAGCTTTCAGAACAAAAGCATTTCAGGAGCTTCTATTTAAGGACCTTCTATGATTTTAAGACAACTAGAGGAATTGCTGATCTCCACATATGCTGCTTTTTCACAATATGCTATATTTAAAGCAAACAAAGAGCATTTGGTAAACACATTATTTGCCCCCCACCCCAAATGATTTCCTTGCCAAAGATTTGAATGAATTTAACACTCATGAATTACAAGTACTTGTAAAAGCAATATTTTTTGCCTTTGGGTCTCACTGCAGTCCTATGCTTCTTTTCCTGCCTCATGCAGTCCCAGCCTAAGATACTTCAGGATGGAGCTGGACCTGTGAAAATTCAGCAGCTTCTCTCTCCATTCTGTCTCAGTCCACTGCCATTCTGTGTGTGGAGGGGATGAGTGGCTAAACAACATTGTTGCTGGCAAAAATAAGTGTCTGAACACATGATCTATCACCTACCTTAACTATATTTGAAAAGTTGGTATTGACTGACTTTTAAACCACTGCTGAACTCTGTTTCCTCTAGGTAACAACATCTACCTACTGCAGCCAGATTCCAGTTCATTGTAATATGTAGAACCTGATGCAGGTCAGCTGAGAGGAGCTGCTGTCTGAACAAAAGTATCAGCCTTGTTCCTTTGATAGCATCGATGTCTCTGTGTGTGTTTAAAAGTGGTTGTCTGTCTTCCTCCTTTTTTGTTTGACTTCCCTTGCTTATAACTTGACCACATTATCTACATGACACATCTCATAATCTCCAACTGCCTGTAAGCAATATTTTTTTATTGTTTTCAAAATGTAATCTGTTGGTGTTTTGCCTTGCATCTTTCTTTGTTGTGGTTATGTTGCAGCCAGTGCTATGATTTGCTTGCAACTAGGTGTAATTGCTTGGAATGTTCCAAAGCAAATTTTTATTCTGTTTCAGACATACCTATGTTATTTGAACCAGGTTTTATTTGTTTGCATTTTGTCTGATATTTTTATGCTGGCTTTGACTTCTGTCAGGAAAAAAAGAAATATTCAGGAAAACCAATTCTCTTCCTTTCAGTTCAAGAAAAAATTTCCTTATGAAACACAGGGCAAAGCTAATGGGTAACGATTATTTGACATAAAACATGTACAGTTAACGGGAAGAAAAAGCCATGGCAGCTTGTCATTTGCAGTCTATTTATGCATGTAACTAAATCTGATTTATTTGGGGCTTGAGCCAAGGAAGTAAACCGTAAGATTCCCACTGACCTAGGATTTTTATTTGTGTGTTCAGTGATTGAGAATTTCATTACTTTTGTCTGGGCTTGCAGGCCAAATTCAGTGTTGTAAACTGAGAAGTTGTATGTGTGGTAGGACTGAGTCTTCTAATCTCAAATACAGAAATGAATTGACTCCTGTGAGCTGTTAACAGCTCAAGAGTTGTATGTCACTGCTCCTGTCTAGCATTTGCACCTTTTTGAAGGGTATTGCAGCATGGCTGGGATTGTGTGCCCTGCTTTGCTCCCTGTGTTGTGCTGAAGAGTACTAGGATGCTCTGAGTGGGTCTCCTTGCCCTGGTGCTCCTCAGAGCATCCCTGGAATTTTACAGGGAGATCTTGAATGCAGTGTGAGCATGGCTTCTGAATTTCACTTGTCCCATTGTTGGTGAGGGACTCAGCCAGAACTATAGAATGGCACCAGGTGGATAGGATTTGGGAATGAGATGGATGACTGTAGGATCAAAGGGCAGTGTTATGTTTGAGGCACAATTTCATTGAAATCTGTAATACTGCTGCAGACGTCATCTGTAGGACAAAAGCTGGCTATGAAATTAATGGGTTTGGTCATGAAACTTTCTGGATTCAAGTACTTTGGGTCATGTACTCGGATGCTGGCCTAGGATAAAACCCATTTTGCAGACACTTTTCTGCATCTTCCCCTCCCCATTCCAGCCCTTGTCTTGTCCATTAATGTTACAAGTACTCTGAAGCAAGGACTGTCTCAGAAGGGCTGTCTCTGCCTGTGCTTCTAATTGCCTCTGGAGCAGATGATAGAAACTAGTCCTTCCTTGGATGAATCACCCAGTCAAGGTCCCTTCCATGCTTGCAAGATGCTTTGTTTGGGAGGGGAGGATTCTTGTCACTTTGAATACTCTGGTGGCTCAGAAGGGAGCAGAGGGGTGGATGAACACTCTGGCATGCCTGTCTGAAACCACAACAAACTCAGTGCCCCAGGGTTTGCTTTTATTGCAGAGCCATTATTAACCATGTGCAAGAATTCTGTTGTCTACAACGTGGCTGTGACCACAAAGAGCCCTCCAAATAACAACAGTGTCACGTTTATGAGCAATGGACCATGTACAGAGTCACCATTAGCTCAAGGGAGTAGAGACTTACAGGGACATACAAACTTAAGAGGTCTTGTACTTCTCTGGCACCATATTCAGATTAAACCCAGCATCAGTAATAATATTTCTTTTCCTTGCTCCAGGAGTCTGGAATTGCTGCCTTCAGCTAATCTGTAGTGGAGGCAAATGGGCATGGTGTGTGTGAGGAACAGGACAAGGGGCAGCTCTGTGCTTTCAAGGGGTTTCATTCTGTCACTTTCAGCAGGGATGAAAGGCTCTGGGTCCTGCTGCCTTCTCTGTTTACATATGGTAATAAAAATATTTACTGTTTGGGTGGTGTTGGAGTTTTAACTTTCACTGCAAGGCTAGGTGACGGCTCTATATTGCCCTGGGTTGATCTCTATGGGCTTCTGACAGTGAATTCAGCAGTGGCTGTGGAACACATGTGCTCTAGGACAGACACAACTGGCCCTCCTGCTGTTCGCCTGCTGAAGGCACTGGGCTGAGAGTGGCACTCCTTATGCCAGGGTTGTGCTGCTTCATTTCTCCAGGCTCCAGCTTCCACTGCTGCTCGGAGCCTGTTAGGAAAGAAGACTAAGTTTCCAGCCTATCCTGCTCTTTGTCTTCACAAACAGCAGTGAAATACTTTGGATTGGGTAGGCACAATTCTAGACTGCTCAGGTTTTTTATGCTGACACAGAGCTCTGCTAAACCAGAAGGAATCACTCCAAAGCTGGCAGGAGTGGAATCAAGCCTTGGAATCACATCACTTCCTTCCACCCCCAGAAATACTCACTGACCTCCTCTTTTCCCCTCCCATCAAGCAGTAGAAATATAAAATTAAGGAAAGCAGCAGCAGCCGGAGCTGCAGCAGCAGCTGCTCCTCCAAGCCCAGTCCTGATGTGGCCAGGAGGACATTCTTTCCTGTGTTGTGGTTTGCTGACTTTTCTCTTTGTCTTGTGTGTAATGGGAACAGAGCTCATGGAGCAGGGAGCATGCTCAAGGCAAATGGCTTCTGTGGGTTGTTTTTTTAACTTCGCTTGGGCTGAATTCTAGTCCCAGTTGCATAGGTATAACCCTGGGGAAATTTTGCTACTTCTCTGGTCCCACTCCAGGTTTACCCCAGTGAAACAGCAGCAGGAACAGGCTCTGAGATGCTTTCTGGAACATTCCAGCTGCCCACACCAGCTGTTTATTGCTGAGTACTTATCTTCACCATGAGAATTCTGTCACTTCTAAGGGCTAAAGCCTCACCATCCCTCTTGACTCCTAAAGATACACAAACCTTGTCAGGTATGGGTCACTATCTACAGAGGTCTTGTGATGCCCCACTACTATGCAGAGAGCATTAGGCTGGCTGGGCTTCTTCAGCAGGGAAAGTGCAGGGAGGAAGGCCAGGGCCTGGCAGGGTGGTGGTGGCTGCTTTTAATTGATATGAGGGGCTGAACCAGATAGCTGATGGCTGAAAGCAGGGAACCCCAGGGGTGTGAGCCTGCAAGGTGGGCCTGGCTGCAATACAGGCTTTCTTTATCTGCAGACAGCCACAGTGCTGTTGTGGTGGACCTACTGGTACAAACCTCCACAACAGGAGACATAAGATTCCCTGTCTGTGTCACTTCCCCATGGTTTGTCCCAGATGCTGATGAGTGTGTGTCAGACCCCAGTGCTTTTTCTGCACATTGCTGGTCTTTGATGTGCCTCATTTATTCTCCTGGTCTGATCCAGCCATTAAGGGCAACAAGATAGTTTTTGCTAATAGTGACTCTGCAGTGTGGAAGATAAGATTCCAAAGGCAGTGAAATGGGTCAGGATTTTCAATAGTATGGGGCAGTCCTGTTTGTCAGTGGTGGAACTCATATTTGACAGCATTTGACAATTTAGTATGTAATTTAGCACATATTTTATTATCATAATGTTTTGTTTAACCTGCCTTTAAAACTGCCATTGCTGGTGGTATGAGGTCAGGCCACTGGGGCAACAGCGAAAACTTCCAGGCCAAACCCATGAAGCCTCCAAAGTATATATATGTATATATGTGTGTATATATATGTGTGTGTGTGTGTGTGTATACACACACATATGAAATGGCAAACAAAAGTCCTTTACAAATAGCTTTACAAACAGGGATGTTTAGCGGGTGGGAGGGGAAGGGAAATCAGTTTTTTCTGTAAGCCAGGCCACTCCCACTGGTGTTCATGAGGGGTTTGACATGACTAGCATTGATGGCATTTTGTCACCATTTGCAGTGGGAGATGACACCTGGGCTTGGAGGAGTGTGCTGTGGGGAAAGTGATTAAATGCTGAATAAATAGCACTTCACTGGTACTCCGTCTATGGGATTTTGCAACTAACATTTTCTTGCTTGTATTTTTGTCTGGCCTTGACTTTTCCCTGTTGATAGATTGGGACACTTCTGACACTTCCCAGCTGGTAAGCAAAATGTGGGTGCAGAAATCCCACTGCTGTGCTGAAGTAACTCAGCTCTGCAGGGGTATGTGATGTAGAGCTGGGCACTCTGAGAGCACAGCACACTTCCTGTAAGGACTAATCCATGACACAGACCTCCCTAGCTTTTCAGGGATGGGCACCCATTGATTACTTGCAGTCAATTCTCTTGCTGGCTGTACCCTTTCCAAGAAAAAAAAAAAAAAAAAAAAAAAAGGAAGGGAGGGAAAAGAAGTTATTCTGCCAGTCCTAAAAAGGTACTGGAAATGTTGGTCTGTTACAGTTTGAAAGAAAATTTGCTGCTTACTTGTTTTCTGGATTGCATCAGTGCCTTTGCAGCTGGCAGTAGAAATTTGATACCTCATGTAAAATAGGTCAGTCTTTTAAAGTAAGAAACTATGGTTATTCTGTGAGGGGAATTGACTTAATTGAAAATTTCAGGAGTTGAATTTAAGTCTGATGGCAAGCTCAGAATGAAATTGGAAGTGTCAGCTTTGGGGGGAAAAGAATTTTTTAAAAGTGTAGGAGCTGTAGATGCAAAGGAAATCTTTTACTTCATCATGTTTAGACATTTAGCCTGGGATTTTCATAAAAATCCTGTAAAACTATAGGTGTTGATAGGGTAATATAGCCTGCACCTCTTATTGGTGCTGTTCACAAATGATAAGCATGTTGTTGTGGGGACTGTAGAGGATCCAGAGCCCTGGTCTGAGAAGTCCTCAGTATTTTGTTGTCTGGAAATTTCTTCATTCTTTGATAACCAGTCTGTTCTGTGAATGAATCATCAATTCTCCAGAAGAGCTGCATGAAAACACAGAGTTACACAAGCCAGTTTATTCTAGCTCATGTACTTCAGGAGACGCCTTTGGTCCTTGTCCCTTTATCTTTGCCCTTCTCCACTCCACCAGCACTGCTGCAGGGCAGGCAGTGCCATCCTGCATTGCACACGTGGGCTTCTGTGTCTGATATACAAGGGCAGGAGTGACTGGCATAAGATCACTTGGAAAGTCCATAGTAGAACTGAGAATTGTAAAATGCAATTTTTTTCTCAGGTTGGCACAGAAAAATGCATAACAGCAGTTAGAGGAATCCTACTGCTTTATAGTAGTTGATTTTCAGAACTTTCTTTTTAGTTCTGCACCTAAGGCACTGTGATTTTTACACACACTGTGTATGTGCCATTGTTTCATTTATCTTTCTTTTTATCTGCCTAAGACACCTGATAGAAGAGTTCAGCAAGCAAGGAAAGCAAATGGGTCATTCTTTCATAAACAGCACAGTCCTAGGGAAGGCTTTTACAACCATTGACTTTCATGCTTTGTAGCCTTCTTAGTACCTTGAAAGTGTATGGTACTGATCAACATGGTAGAAATCTATAATTTACTGTAGGTTGCTGTGTGCAAGGTTCTGTTTGAGGTCTCAGTCCCATCAGACTGTGGGGGTCCCTGCTTAGACTTGGCAGGAAAAAAACCAAGGAGTGCTAGTAGTGTAGTTTTATATAATGGAAGTGGCAGCATGGATGTGTAAGTCTTCTGCATGTAACTAAGTTGTCCAAGTTATCACAAGAAATTCATAATGGAGCCAGGGCTTGACTGCCCAGAACATTAGTCCAGCAAATTAGTCAAGAGTACTGCCTTTCCCTTCAGAATTATTTCAAAAGCTTTCTCTTTTGAAACAAACAGTAATTCATGGAAACATTCTCCCACGCATTCTCGGAGAATAGATCAGTCAAGACTTTCTGTGTGGTGCAAGGGCAGAGCTGTGCTCTAGGAAAGCAAATAATCTGATAGGAGATAATTTAATGAAGTAAAATAAAATCAATTAAACTAGAAGAAAATATTTATGTTTTGTGCTATAAAAGGAACAAAAGCAAATGGAAGGGTTACTGACTTTGTTTTATGGTATGCCATTTCAGACCTCTTACTGCTTGTCTTTGAGTCAGTGGGTTTTGTCATTATGGTTCTTATTACAGCTTTCAACACAACTCTATGTAATTGGTGTCCCTAACTGCCTCTGGAGAAGGCCAGGCTTAAAATTCAAAGTGGAATAAGGAATTTCACTGCAAAAAAAGCTTAATCTAATCAATTATGTTTTGTATGCAGATCTGGAAGTGTCAAAAATCATTGGATTGAGATTTACTCCTTTGTGGAAAGCCTAGCTGAGAAGTTTATAAGGTAAATTTTTTTTTAAATGATACTTTAATTTTTTTTTTTTTTTTTTTTGTTCAGTGCTTACTAGAAAATTAATTTCTGCTGAAATAACAAATATGACGTGGATCTGGCTTGTTCTTCTCTTTCAGCCCGATGCTGCGGATGTCTTTCATTGTTTTCTCTTCACGAGGCACTACGATCATGAAACTAACAGAGAACAGGCAAGTACCTCCCAGAACATTCCTCCAGAAATACCCTCTATCCCTTCTCTCAAAGAGTGAGTGGCCCCACACCCAGAATTTAGAGGTCTGTCTTGGTCCTTGGTGTGGCACCAGCTGAAATCCTTTCCTCCATTCCCAGCTGGAGGAGGGCTTAGGGGGCCTTTGGGTCTCCCATTTCAGTTTTCTTTTCAGCTTTGTTAAGAGGAAGGCAGCATTGGGCTGTCTTCTTTACGGGTATTTCAGGGAGAAACTGCATTTCCAGTTGAGGATCCAGGTTCATACTTCCTATCCCCAGCTACCCAAATAAGGACAGTTTTTGTGGCAGAGATCTCAGACCCTGAACTGGTGAGCAGAGGGGTGTATGAGAGATCCCAGTGCCCTTGGAAGGGACTAAAGCCCTGACCTTTACACCAGCAGCTGGTTGTCCCCAGTGCTGGAGCAGGACCTCTCCAGGCTGTGGCACCCCTCTCCTTGGCTGCTTGCAAACAGCACCTGAGTCAGGGGTGATTTGCAAAGCCAAGTGGCAGTGTTTGTAAGGAAAAAAAAAAAAAAAAAAAAAAAAAAAGAGAGGAAAATTCTGGTTGCCAGTTTCACAACCAAATTCTCTTTCTTTAAAAACAAATGAATGAAAACCACTGAAAGCAACCTCAACACAAAAAAATTTCCCCCCCAAAAATGTTATTTTTTAAATTTTATTTTTCTTACACATACAAATACCTTTCATTGGGGTGTTCCTAAGTATTTTGTTTCATTTCAGCTTAAAGCCTTTACTTTTGCTGCTGCTGCTGTCTATGTGAGAGGGCCTCAATGGTACAGGGCACCCTATAAAATAATGGGAACTGTGGAGCAGAAAGAACAGCTTCTCCCTCAACTCTGTACTCCAGGGACTCATCTTAAGCCAATTACCCTGCAGGGCTCCCTCATGCATTTCTGCTGGCTCCCCTGAGTTTTGTTTCAGGTCTCTGTCATGTATCTTGGTGGCAGAACTCAAACTTGATTACTTTTCTCTGGGTGAATTTGCTCTTTGCAAGGTGGAAAGTGACAGGAACCCCTTGTCAATATGTTGAACATTGTATTACAGTGTTCCCTGTCCTCAAATTCCATTCTCTGCATGGACCACAGTGTGCCTTTTCAGCTCATTTTATACTTCAAAAGGGTAAATATGTGCTTTTTGGGCTGAGGACACCCCAATCCAAGCTCCTGATTTTAACCTTCATCCTATATAACCTCCTGTATTTTCTGTAATTGTGGTTGTATCACCTAAAATACCTAGTTTCAAAATGGAGTTTAGAAAGGTTCTCACTGTTCTCTTAAAGAAAGGCTGTCCTGTGGCATCTGGAGCTGATGTTTGAATTGCCTATGTCTTATCTGTTGAATATTTGTGCCTTGTGTTCCATTAATGTAATGAAAACCCTTATCAAGGATCAGAGTCTTTTGGTGATCAGTGATCAATTAGATTATTAAAGTCCCTGTACAAACTTCTTGGATAATAGCTGTTTGGGGAGTAAGAAGCTATGCAAGCAGGGTCATGACATGCAAGTACTTCTGTTTCTAGGAGTAATCTATGCCCCAGGAAGGTTGATGAGTCCCTGGTCTAGAATAGGAAATTCTCCTCATTCCCATCCTGTTCTCTTATCTTTTGGCCTCTGCCTTTAAAATGGAAAAATCCTAACCCAGACTGTCCTGATGACTGATTCAATGAAGAGTTTTGATTTGTCCCATTTTTGTGACAGGGTCATAACCTTTTAAACTCTGTTTTGTTCTGCAGTTTGTTAAAGTTTAATATCTGGTATTGGCTTTAATTCAGTCTTATGCTGACTGAGAATATATGAGAATGAGGGAGCAGGGATGGAATTCTATCTTTAAAATATGGTACCCTAGTGCTCTACCCTGTGTCTGATTTTGTGCCCCCATGGGTGTTTGGCTGATAAATTATGGAGTTTGAAAAAAATCTTGGTTCAACTACTGTTCCAGCTGATGTGTATGCAGTCTGTGCAATTGATTGACAGGATGCATAATCTAGCTGTGGTACAGGAATATCTCAACAAAAGAAAAAAGTTCTAATAAAATGTTCTCCTTTTTTTGTTTATTTGTGTTTGGTTTTTTTTTCAATCCGAAGGGAAGCCATAAGACGAGGGCTCAACATTCTTAAGGAAGAATTGCCTGGAGGAGACACGTTCATGCATGAAGGATTTAAAAGGGTACACATCACAGTACCTACTTTCTTTGTTATACACATATAAACTTTGCTTACTTCCTGCTGGTATACTTGAGAGCTAACCATGTTCTACACTTCATTGCAGGCAAATGAGCAAATTTACCATGAAACCTATGGAGGTATGTGTTGTGTGTTGTTTATGTTGTATGTCTGCATTGACAAGACAGGGATCATAGTTCTTTTTATGTCCTGCAGTAAACCCGCTGAAAGAAGTCCTGGAGAAGGAATGGTGTTATGCAACACCGCATTCCATTTTGACTACAGCCCTGCTTCTAAAGGCATGATTCATGGTTTATTGAGATCAGAGAAGACCAGGATGATCCCAGATCTGACCATTGCAGAATGCAGTCCAAGCCATAGCAGCCAGAGCTGCCCATCTTGCACCCAGCAGGCAGGAATACCCACACTTTCCTGCTCCTTTGTATCCTGATGCACTCCACCCTCTCTGCTTTGTGGTTGTCCCCCATCTTTGTTCTCATTAGTGTGGGTGCAAATGAGAGTTTTGCATCAGTGTGAATGATTTGTGTTCAGATTCTGAGTTGCTAAAATGTGCATTTTCACTAAATTTTGAGAGGAAAGTGTGTTTGTGTTTTTTGTCTGTGCCAAAAGAAGAGCTAGTTAGTCAACAAGTCTTGCCTAGTTTATAACCTGGTGTGAGATTTTTCTCATTTGTGGGCTAATGGTCTCTTTGGAAGATGGAGGAAATGGGTTGGTGCCTTTTTATTAAAATAGGCTGTGAGTGTAGCAGAGCAGCTCTGCACAGTGTTGCAGCATTTCTGCCAGAAAAATCAGAAGTCCTGAAGTGTCCAACTGAAAACATTTTACTTCCTAGCATATAGCTAAGAACTACTCAAGTATTCTGTAAATTGAATAAGGAAGGAAAAAGAAAAAGAAGAGATCTGGATATAGAATCTAAACTACCAGGGAAGAAACAAGCATTGAAAAGAAAACAAAGTAAGATCTCCGGCATTTTTCAAGGATGCTGGGCACAAAAAACCAAAAAAACCCAAACAAACAAACAAACAAACAAAAAACAAACCCAAACAAACAAACAAAAAAAAAGGAATCCAAGCTATGTTTTCCTGCAAGTTGCAGGTCATTTTTATTGAGATTTATGTCTGTTTCTGACATGACATGGGAAGGACTGCGTGGCATAAGAAACCTGTCAGAACAAATCAGTCTGTAATTTCAGACAGCACAGAGGAAGACACTTGAAATTTTAACAGATTATTTTGAAAAAAATAACAAATACTTGCCTGAAAGTAACATTTATATTTGTTACTTTGCTTATGAACTCAGGACTCAGAATGGTTGGTTGAACCATAATTTGCATGTTAATTTGGCTTAATTTTGTTAACAGGTTGCATTTTTCTATGTAGCATTGTATTCTATGTTGCATTACATATATAAATCTCTGCAGTCTGTGCAACGTTTTTGCTTAAGTTTAGATGGGATATGAAATGTTGTATTATAAGACATGATTTTTTTCTAACGAACCTGAGCTTAAGGTTTTCACATGCTCAGAATTCCTATGAATTTCACTGGAAGTTTTTGTTGCTTGAGAACTCTAGGACTGCCCTCCCTGTGGAAGCCCATTTCATGCCATGTTCAGTGGGGTTGCTCTTTCAAAGCCTGCTGGAGGGGAAGGTAGGATGGCAGGAAAGCTCCTTTTGCAGAGATATCTCTTACCACAGTCTCTGGACAACATTTATGTAGAGAGGCAAGTTTGTCAAGAGAAGAGTGGAAACCTCTCCTCCTCTGCGAACCCATTTGGTCAGTTCTCCACATGAAAGCTCTCCCTGTAATCTTGGTAGCTGCTGTATTTTATTCAGAACAGAAAGGTCGGTGTGTGGACCTTGTTAGAGCAGCACTCCCCCTCCAGTGGTGCTTGTGACCAGAAGGTGCACAGGTTTTGGCTCGTGGCAGGCCTTGCACCTGGCCTTCAGCTGGTGGCTCACCCAGCCCATACAAATCAGGCGGAGAGTCTGCCCTTACGGGTTTGTATTTATTTGTCAGTAGAAAGGATTGCCTCACTCCAGACGTTTTTTTTTCCATTGCTGAATCCTGTGTCATGTGTCTGCAATCTGTTGTTAACTGTCCTCCATGCAGGAGTTCGGACTGCCAGTGTGATTATTGCCCTGACGGACGGAGAGTTGCAAGACGCTCAGTTTTATTATGCAGAACAAGAAGTAAGTCATTTTTATCTTTGTCTAGACTAATTTATGTCAAACCTGTACACATTTACTGCTGACCACTGATTATATGGCTTTGCACTTAATGGCGGTTCTTGGATTTTTTAGGCCAACAGAGCCAGAAGCTTTGGAGCTATTGTTTATTGCGTTGGAGTGAAAGATTTCAATGAAACTCAGGTAACTTGCTTGTTTTCTCTTGTGTTTTTCTGTTATAATACTGCACAAGTAACAGCATCAGATGAAGTCATTTCTTAATTACTTGAGGCATAAATCATTTCGTGTCACTGTGATGTCTTTTAGCAAGTATGAAAGGGTCCAGTTTTGTTCACTGTAATTTTGTTTTCCTCATGATTTATGA
This sequence comes from Certhia americana, assembly GCA_018697195.1. NCBI lineage: Eukaryota > Metazoa > Chordata > Aves > Passeriformes > Certhiidae > Certhia > Certhia americana. The sequence goes on from CM031862.1 coordinate 18,182,946, forward strand.
TTGTCTTTCTTTGCAGCTGTCAACGATTGCTGACAGCATCGATCATGTTTTTCCAGTTAAGGGAGGCTTTTATGCCCTAAGAGGAACCATTGATTCAGTAAGTTGGATATTCTGAAACACAGTAAAGGGTGCCCTTTCCTGCATTAATAAAGCATAACGAAAATGGTTACCAAAAACTGCCCTTATCTAAATCTTTTAGATTCTGAAGAAGTCTTGCATTGAGATCCTAGCGGCTGAGCCATCCAGTGTTTGTGCAGGAGGTAAGTTTGCACAAGAACAGTGTGTTAAGGCAAATGAATGACACTGATGAAATGTCAGTAATTACCTAGAGTGGTACTGAAGCTGAAGCCTGTGCATGTGTTAGAGCATCCTCTCAGGCCATGGCTAAAGCCCTACATGTTCCTTCTCAGCTTGAGAAAAACATTCTGACAATAAAATGTAGCTGCTGTGGCTGAGTACCAGCTTGGTGAGCTGACAGAGGCAACACTCAGCAAATTGAGGATACTACTTTTTAAAAAATATGAGAGAGACAAGAAAAGTAATGTAAAGCCAGACTGACAGAGGTGTTTTAGGGTCTGAAGGCAGTATCTCATAAATTTGTGGAAAGACTGCATTCCTGGGATCTGCTAGGACTTGTCAGCAGTTAGAACAAGATTTTGCAAAACATTTACAGAAATTTAAGGTTAATTGAACCAAATATAATTTGCTGCATAGGCCAAGATACCTCTTGTGTTTTCCAAAATGCTGATGTTTTACTTCTTTGAAAGAACCATTATTCTTTATGGTAAACATGAAGAATACCCAGAGGAGTTGTTGATAATTTCATGCCTTTCATGTCTAGTATATTTAACTTGGATTTGTTCTGGTTTATGTTAGCAATTGTTTTGCTGTGTTTTTTTCTCGTTTAGAGGCTATTGCAGCAGAGTAAGAGTGACACCATAAGTTTGCTGGAAGGTATAGTTTTCAGCATGGTTATTTAGCTTTAGTGTTAGTGTCTTGCGTTCATTTTCTTGTACACTGTAAAAAGGAGCACATAAAAAATGGCAATGATGCATGAAAGCTGACCTTGAAAACAGATAAAATATGAAACTCAGGAAAAATTTAGTATCACAGAAGAAAAATTGTTCACTCTTCATTTCTACATGTCAATCACAATATGATCTTACCCTGAATATTTCAGTTTAACATGAAACACCCTTGTGCCTCTTGAATTATTTCTATGTATATTATTGTGGACTAGATGTAAGATCTCATGTGTAGAAAATTTAAAGCAATTATTTTACTTTTAAAAATACTGTGGAGTTGATTAGGAAAAAAAACAGTTTTAAAGCTTTGGCATTTAAAGCTTTTTATTTCATAATGATAATTTCCTATTTTTGTTTAGTTATTGTATACCTTACAATTTTTTTGTGCAAAGCTTATTACAGGCCATTCTGCTCAACAAAAATGCCTTTAACTACGTAAAAATGTGAGTGTCCCAATAGGAGGAATTTCAGTAGTATTCTTGAAATTGTTTGGGAAAATGTTAAGAATATTGGAAAGTTGAATTTGAAACAAAGATTTTCAAATGGAATGTTGAAAATATTTTTATGGAGTATTTGAGAAAATAAATTTGCAAGAAGAAAATTGTATTTCAACAAAATTAATATATTTCAGCAAAAACAGTAAAATTTCATTTTTTTCCTAGGGATAATGTGTTCAAACCAGTTCATTTTTTGCTAAGCCTGCTAAGTAAAAAGTTTATGACAAATGTGATTAAAATTTCACAAGTACACTTTAAAAATAGTTTGCCCTTTAAAAAAAAATCAAACCAAACAATATTGTTACCTTACTTGTATCAGTAGAATTTTTCATTGTCTTTGTGGCTTTCAAAGAAGACCAATATAAATTGGGCAGAATCATTTTTTGTGTAGTGCTGCTGATTCAGCAAGATACTGGCACTTCTTTCACATAAATTTTGAGGTTTGCTCTGACCCTGTTGACAAAGCAAGGGCTGGCACATGGTGAAGCTTTGGTGCCCAATCCCCACGTGCTTGAAGGTTTGTTTGTAGCAGCAGAGAGCTTGAAAATGGGAGGAAGCCAAAGCTGCAGGTCCACATGATGCTCACTGTTTGTATACCATTGTATTTGACATACTAAAGTCTTTAGCACTAAGAATCAGGCTGCAGTAGCATTTACTATTATCCCACAAGCCCCAGCTGAAATTACCTCCTGCAAGAGGTTTACAGTATGGGACTACAAATATTAACTTTTGTGCTAAGATTTATTATTCTTTATTATCCCATTTACTTCAACAGAGTTGGAGGTTTTTCTGTATAGCTGTGTGCACCACTGTCTCCTGGATTAAACAAGTTTTTTCATGGTAGTGTGAGTTCAGATCTTGAGTTCAGTTCACTGGACAGTTATAGTGCTATTTTATATATAATGTGGTTTATTTTTTTGATGTGTTTCATCTTTACTTCATAGGCTTTACTATTTTTTGCATTAATGTCAGAATTTTTATGCATTTTAAATTAGGTAATTACTGATATAGTTTAATTATAATGTGTATTATGTCAAGATATATAGCCACTGAAAACCTGCATCAACATATATATACACTTGTGTGGTGGATGTACCCACTGGCTGAAAATTAGAAGAGAACATTTTCTAGAAATTCACTCTGCCTCCTCTTTTAGGTTAGAAATGTTTGTTTAAATACATAATAGGAATTTTAAATTCAAAATTTTGATTGAAAAATAATGGGCCTTTGGAGAGAGTACAATATATTATCACATTCTCCAGCAAAGATACTTTTCTTTTTGCAGCCTTGAAATGTATGTCTGTCCACACTTTTTGTGTGAAACCTATCTGAGTGGGAAGGTGATAATTGGTTTAGCCTTTATTTAGCATTGCTAATAATTTTTATGATTTGCTATGAGATCATGAGGGGTTTGCGTGGCTCAGTGGAAACAAGTTATGATCAGGGCTTAAAGCAGGGTCTGAGCCACTCCTTGTAAGTGTTCTCATAGTTACTACTGCATTGGTGATTGCTGGAGATCTTGGCTTCATTATTGACTTGCCAGAGGTTTACTAACATGCTAATGGAACAATTTCTGTGTGTTGACAATTCCAGTTGGGAGTCTGGCTTTCTGTGACAAAGCTGTCTGGCAAATCCAGTTACAAATTGATCTCGTCATATTGTGACAGCTATCTGATGTTTAATGCTTTTTGACCCTGCAAATTCATTGTCCCCAATGTGGGGCAGTGTAGTTGGGTCCTTCCTCTGATTTAAAGTGACCAAGACATGCAGCCTGTAAACAGGCCATCAGTGCAGAGTCAGAGGTGCCTCATATCCCCTTTGACAGCATCATTGCTTTGATTATGCTTATGGTACGCAGATGTGATTGAAAGGTTTTGTTGGATGTGGCATCCTAGTGGCCCCATCAACTACCAGGTGTGGATGCAAGCAGTCAGCTTCTCATCAGAGGCAGAGAAGCGGAGCCGACAGCACAGCCAGTGCACACCAGCTTCAACCTACCATCTCGCTGCCAGCGCCGCCCGGTTATCTCAGTGCTGACCTTTTTCCCTTCGCTGTCTTGTCAAAAGCTGCAATCTATGATCTGACAGTAACTAGGGAAGAAAAGGACGCAGCCAGAGCCGGGGCGCAAAATTAAATGGAATTAGCCATTTCAAGAGAGCGTCACCCAGAACACGTTAATGCTCCAGAGCAACCGAGGGGGCAGGCTTCTGAACAGCCACAACAAACCCAGTTCCAGCTGTTTGCATTTCCCTGCAAGTCTGGTGTATTTCCAGCTTGTGTTGGTGGACAGGTTACTACCCAATCACTTGTTCACAACTGACTGTGCAGAGTGGCAGTCACAGTGAAAAGAACGGCAGGAGAGGTAAATTGTCCTGACAAGACTAAACTTCTAGATGTAGCTTTTACCTTTGATGGCTTGTGTTGAAGTTTTCTTACTTGTGGCATCTTTTTAAAGCCACTGAAGCAGCCACCAGTTAAGCTTTTGTGATCGCTGCCTTTTAAGGCCATTAATTCATGAGAAGGGGAAGAAAAAATTGATTTGAATTGTGGTTTTGTTTTAGCAAGCTTCTTTTTTAAAATGTAGAATTGAGATGGGAAGAAACTGTTATCTTGGCTGGGTGTTCAAGTCACTGTGAAGTGGGCTGGTTACAAGCAAGTCTGCCAGTGTGTGGTCCCAGGCAGGTAGTTCTGGTGAGTGGGCAGAGGCCCAGTTGCCCTCAGGGCTGGTCATGACTCTCAGCTCTGCTGGCAAAAAAAAAGGAATGGTCATAATTCTCAGTATAGCAGCTGGCTTAGATGTAGAATGTCTCAAGGCATAAATCTGACTAAAAGTAACTCAAGATTCTTATAGGAGTAAGAAACAGATGAATCTGCCCTACAGTAAACTTTCATTTGTTTAAATAAATGTTCGTTACCCCTTGTGAGAACCAGGATGTGTAACCCTTCCCATTAAAAAGAGGCCAAATTCTGATGCTGGATTTGTTTATTTGACTCTTGGTGTGCTTACTGAGATCTCAAATTTTATCATTTTTCTTTAGCAAGGTACCTAAAGAATTTTCATTTCAAGACACACTCCAGTAGATACTTTCTTTTTCTCCTCCCAGAATATCTTCTATGATTCCCATGTACCTTGTGGCTTTTGTCAGTTCAGAGCCCTGCTCTAGAGCAAGTTACCATGATGAAAAGCAGAGTGTGGATTTCCAGTGGACGATGGTAGTTTGTAAATGCCCTAGTCCAATTCACCTGGAGTTGTGTTAGTCCTCAATACAGTGATAGTGGCAATGAGTGAGATGTTTTTGACAAAAACAAGCTGCTTGTACAAAATGTAAAGTATTCCACATCCTCATGCTAGCTTGCCTTGCAGTAGCTTGATAATGAAGAGCAGGCAGATGAGGCTGAATGTATTTCAGCTACCTTTGGGCCTCATGTAGTGTTATCCAATAATGATTCCTTCCTCCAAAACATACAGATAACATGACAGTGCCTTGTATGGAATGTTGCTAAAAGCCAAATCTTTTATCACTAAAAATCATGTACTGCTCCCTTCAATCCTACCAACATTGTTTTGCTTTCCTTTTTGGTATGTTCATCAAAGTATAAATGATGATGCATAAAACCTGTTAATGGTTTTACTCGCTACTAGTGGAGTAATTTATGGAGTAATAATTTATTCATATTTTTCAATGTGAAACTTGAAGACTCATTGGTCCTGTGTTTTGTAGTTAAACCCTTTGTATTGGGCTGGTCTCAAATGTTGCTCAGAGGCTGGTGTGTGAGCACTGTGGAGGATTTGGTTAAAATAGGAAATTCATCTGTGAAAGTGCAACTTCTGTGCTTTCCCTTGCTGTGTGCCAGCAATCTCAGCTGTCAGCTGGCTGCTTGTATGCAGTATCAAAGAGAGTTTCCAAAATTTACTGGGGACAGAACAAATTTGTAACATGTTTCTCCACCTGCCTGCATTAAAGATGTTATCTCTGTGGTCAGTGTAGCAACCACAATGGCTTTTTGTGTCCTAGAGGGAAGTTTCCCTTGCTGCTTCCCTTCCTGGAGCATCTTGTGCCCAGTTTGGCAGTTTGGGCTCACCCTAGCAGAAAGGGAGGGGACTGTGACTCTGTTGGGCTTCACCTGTGCACAGTAAAAGGCAGGGAAGAACAGCAAACTGTTGTGTTGTTAGAGCTTTGAGAAGTGCTAACTATGTAGCTTGCTAAGGAATAACTTTAAAGGCTTGCTGGGGAGAAGCTGAGGAAGCTAAGCCAGATTTCTTAATACTTCTCTTCCTCAGGTGACCTTTCCTGTCTCTAACTGTATGGGGTGTGGTGACACAGGTGCTTTCATAATAGACATCAACTCAGCAGTCCTTCCTCTATTTGTCTCTATCTGTTCCCTTCTCCTGCAGATTTCTAGTAGATGCTCAGCCAGACATCACTGATCTCTCTAGCAGTAAAACAGAGTTACTTTCTAGGCTTATGAGTAAGCTCAGTGCACTGCAACATGATCAGTGGTGCCAGTAGTAAAGGGTACATGCAGCTGGGATCTCACTTCTGATAGCACCCTTCCTGGACTCAAATGCGAAACTGCTGTGTCAGTAAAAACATTATTGGAATGTTCCAGAAAAAACCCAAACCTGCTGAAGCTTCAGCTGTTTGAATGAACAAATCAGAGTTGCTTATCACAATAATGTCAAAAATCACAGGTCCCTTCTCTTTCAGGACTAAAGCAACAGAAGCTGTGACAGGTCTCTCCATGTGCCACTGATGGTTTCAGCTGCTGGGGCAGAAAAGTGGGGGAAGAGCACAAAGAGAGTGGTGGTACCTGGGTCCTTAGATATTCCCATGCAGGGCAGATTTTAGCGGGGCTGTGCATAGACTCAGTTATTGCATGGGCAGGAGCACTGTGTTTTCCCAGGGTTTGTACCAGAGGCAAGGCTTTTTCTCTCTGAGTCACAGGAGGTTTAGGAGGGGAGTTCTTTCTGTCAGCAGCTTCCTGAACTGCAGGAAGACAGAAAGAGCTCTGCTGAAAGCCTAGTATTATCTGCCATGAAGATTAAGGGGAAGGACTGGTATAGGTGGTTAGCAAAGGTGTCTGTCCCAAAAGCCATGAAGGAACCACAAGATATCATCAGTCAAGTCAGACTGAGTTTTACTGTGGGACCTTTAAGGCATTGCAGTTCTGTGTTACACTTATGGGAGCTGACTTGAGACAAAGAGAAGACTCTAAAGCACTAATGCCACTGTAGAACACTTGGACATTGCTGCTGAATAGAGGGAGTGTCTGTATGGATGTTTTATTTCAGGCATAGGGCAGAGAACAGCAGTTGTCATGTTTTCATTCTGAACAGAAATGCTGTATTTGAGTTATTCTCATAAATAAATCATAAATTTTCCATATTTTTGCTTACAGAATCCTTTCAAGTTGTGGTAAGAGGCAACGGCTTTTATCATGCAAGAAATATCGACCAGGTACTCTGCAGCTTCAAGCTCAATGACAGCCTTACTATCAGTAAGTTTGCAGGCTGGTGGATTGCAGTGACCCCTGGGGCTGTCTCACCTCATGGGGCACAGGCCAGTTCTCATCCATGTTAAGGGGAGTGCTTGCAGCAGGTGTGAGAGGGAGCTGGAGTAGAAGTGTGCACTTAAAAGAAGCTTTAGATTCATCCTTATTCAATGCAGTGACCTGTGGGCATTGTGTAGGGGGTGTCACACGGGGCGTGCTTCTGCACAGTGACCTTAGCACCCTTGTAGTGATGCACATGGGTGCTGCATGCAGGGGATCAGTTTTTAAGATGGCAACTTAAAATTGCTTCTTATTCCCTTTTTCATCACCAGTAAAAAAAAAATACTGTTATCTTGATCCCCTGGTGGTTTTTCCAGAGCTTTTATTCACCAGTTGAGGAGACAACTGCCATAAAACAACTTATACCTTAATGCAGGCCTCCCAGGCACTCTGTTCCTCTCTAACACCATTTGCTAGTCCCATCACAGTGACTGTGTAGCATGGAAATTCCCTGTCATTGCTGTGCTGAACAGGGTCTTTTGTTTGCTGTCTCAGCAGCCTGGAAAAGGACTGAATGGCCAGAAAAAGATGGAGTGTCCAGCTTTTCAGCAGTCCTCTCTCATTCCTGAGAAGCTCTGTGTGTCTGGCAGAGTAAAACATAGTGTGGGGAGAGGAGCTCTGCTCCTTTTTCATATATGCTACCCTTGTGGCCTGAGCACAGTACAGGCTTTCATATGCTGTTGTGGCCAGACTGGTGCCTTCCCAAGCAGGGAATTCACTCACACTGGAAGGAACACATGAATTGCTCCTTCATTTCCCATCCCAGTTGCCTATGTTGACGCTGCAGTCAATCAGCTCTGGTGGTCTTGCATTTATTCCACTTACAGATATGCTTTAACCAGGATTTGGTTTTTGTGGTTTATCGGTTAGACAGACTTTTTGGTTTTTTTCTTCCCTGCCTCAAATCATAGCACCTTGACTGGGCTTCACACAGTGAGTGCTGACCTGGGCCTGGAAATACACAGGATGTAAACTACTCTGATTCTATTCCAACTCCATGCTGTGTTTTCCTTGGGTTAAGTTTGCAGCAGATGTTGTGATGAGGTGCTGATCTATGCTGGCTTTTTTTCCCTCCCTAAAATATATCACTGATTTCCATGCCCTCATCTCTGCCAAGGAAAGGAAATGAGTTCTGTCTTCAGGTGTGCTTGAAGTGGGTGAAGCATGAAGGAACAACTCTTACATCTGTTGTTACTTGAGCTATTTTTTTCCTAGATAAAAAGAGTAAACAAGCCTCAAAAGTATAAATAAGATGGCAGCCTTTATCAGCACTTTAGTCCCGTGGGTTTGGTTCTTGTAGAGTGCTCTGTCTCCAGGCTGGGAGCACAGTTGCTTTGTTGGCCATTCAGAGCTAAGCTGTGAATGGCCAACAATCACTGGAGTGATGTGTCTGCCCTTGTGCCTCAGCTTACACACTTCTGGTATGCAGTGCAGGATTACCACTGGGCCTCCTGTCTGCATTCATACCACTTGCCTTTCTGGATGTGACTTCTGGAAGGAACAGGATTAACACTGCTGAATCGTGGAGCAGTGGAGTGCAAGGAGGTGGGAAGATGTGTGCCTTGTCTTTGACTCTGCCTGCACCAAACCCTTATAAATGTGGGCTATTTACAGATGATGATGCTGCCATAGAGGGAGGCTGGGTCTAGGAGAAGCAGCTAGTGCAGAGCACATCCTCATGATAACATCACTCATGGCCCCTCTGTGCCTGTTTCCTGTAAATGACCAACCATCTCTTGGGTTTGGTTTTCTTTCCCCCCAGTATTTTTCCATTTCAATTCTACCCTATCTCCCTCCTTCCTTCTTCTTGGGCTCAGACAGTGCAGCCTTGGATTCTCTTCTCTGTGTGTTTGGACATGGGTAGAGAAAAATTGAACCCTAAACTTTTGAGTCCTTGAGTAACTTGAGGGGTCAGACTTGTCAGTGTGAGTAGAGGTTGCACTCCTGTCAGTGTGAGTAGAGGTAGTTTTCAGATAGACATGATGAATACTGCTCAAAGTTGAATTCCAAACAATTGATCACTGCTGTCAGGAACAGAGATAAACTTCCATTTCTTAGCTGTGGTATTCTAGCCTGACATTCTCTAGCCTGACAGCTTTATGTTGACATCAACATGAATGGTTATTCTAGTATTTTGATTTGTGATCAGCACCATTAGGGAGTATTGGTACTTGCCAATATATTGAATTCATCTGTGGCTGTCATTGGTGTCAGCACTTTTCAAGGGGGCAGCCTGCTTGAAACCATTCATTTTTTTCATCCCTGATAGTGATACTCATTTCCTTTCAGATGAAAAGCCGACTTTTGTTCACGATACATACTTGCTTTGCCCTGCCCCAGTGATAGAAGATGCTGGACAGTGAGTATTGCTTTCCAACATTTGTGGAGAGAGTGCACTTTCTGAGTGAAGATGTTGTTACTGATCCAAAGGCTCAGGATTTTGCCCAAATTGTCAAGCTAATAAATTTGGGTGTGTGTATCATATTGCAGCCATCTCCTTTGTGCCAAACCCTTTCCTAGTATGAGCCAGCATATCTCTATTTAACATTGGGTCTTCAGCACAGTTTAACCAAAGGTCTTCTTGGACCATGACCCCATATCATAGAATCAAAGAATGGTGATTCCTCCTCATTTCCTATATCCTGTTGTTTCAGACCAAAAGGTATTTAAATTCAAGACAAACTTCTCATTTTGGTGGAAAGGAGATGCTTGATTTGAATTCTTTTGCTGCTGTCGTATATGTTGCTTCCTGAATTTCACTCTGCTGTGTCTAGCGTTGATATTTTTCAGCCTGTTTAATCCTGTAGACTTCTGGGAGTCATGGCACAATGCCCTACCTTCTTCTTAGGCAATCTTGTGGGTGCTTAAATACTGTACTGGGGTGGGGCTATAGGTGAATGCCTCCCTTTCCTTTTGTATTTGTCAATGAAGGAAATTAATTTGGTGGGGTTTTGTCTTTTTTTTTTAATTATTACTTTAAATTTTTTTTCTCCCTGGGACCCTTTCTCTAATATTGGAGAAGGGCTAGGGAAGATAATTCTTGAATTTCACTCGCATTTGAGTGTTTTTACCCTTCTTGATATCAGTGCGGGTGTTCTGGATTTGCTTGGACACAATAGAACGCATTCTGATTAATTTACAGAAGGGTTTCTTTAAATAAACAAAAAAATCTTAAAGTTTCTTGTGCTATCTACAGTAGTATTGCTATTGTCTGAAGCATTCTGTTATGACTGGCTGTCCTAGTGCCCTTTGCCCCAGGTGGGATGGGTATTTTTAATAAAGATCATATGTCCCCGCTCAACTAAGGTGACATAAAAAGGGTGGCTCCTGGGCAAGCAGGGAGGCAAATGCAGGTAAGTGCCTGAGGCCATGAAAATGCCCTGACTCAACAGGACATGCTCTCCATGCATGCTCATAAACCATTGGTTAAAATGTAGACAGAGTAAAGGTAACCATGGGTGTAAAGATGGCACTAGAAAGAAACATATCTGCTTGTGCTCTAGGGTGGTTTTCCTACAAGTCAGCATGAACAACGGGCTAACGTTCATCTCCAGCTCTGTCAGCATCACCAGCACACATTGTGTAAGTAATTCCTATAGGGCTTGACAGAGGAACCATGAGACCTCGGGAAGAAATGGTTGTTCTTCAGGAAAAGCCTCCTTGAGCGAGCATGACCTCTCTGCAGCTTCTACATCACCACTACTGGCTGGATGCCAGCTCGTGGAAAAATAACCAGGCCTACTTAAGATCAAGTTTTTATTGATGATGGATAGATCATAATAGATTTTCTGAGTAAGAAAATTAGAATAAGAGGCACCTTGCCCCTTCCTACCCCAGGAGAGTGATCCTCAAAACTAGTATCTTAACAGAAGGAGATCTGAGAAAATAATGAAAGGACCATCAGGGAGCAACACTCAGTTGAGTCAGGGGGTCCCTGATGAGATCTGAGGCAAAAGGTACAACTGTTAGGACTTGTATCTGGAAAGGACAGTGTCAGGGTAATACAGCTAGAAATGATCCTTTATCAAAATCTGATTTTTAGAAACAAATAAGCAAAATTAGGAAACTGACTAGTAGATAAAGAGTTGCCTTCCTTGGCTTGGGGTAAAAATAGGCAGTGCCCATAGTGAGCCATGTGTGTGAGCCAGTACAGTAATTAAATATGTGACCTTGTGCTTGTGGTCTAAACCAAGTTGGCTGAAGTACCTGATAGCAGTTTGTATCATTGTTATTGGTGTCAAAAGGACTTTTATAGCCTATGCCAAATGCTGTCATATTGGTTTGTAATCATTGTTGGCCATTTTGACAGCTGGAGAACAGAAGGGCAGGAATGCAGATAGAGGCGACTGGAACTTGTAAATCTAATTTTCTGATGTTTACAGCAATGAAGGTGGGAAATATCACACCAGAATGCTGGAACGGTCTGGGTTGCTGGGACACAATATAGCAGAGAGGTGTTTATTTCTTTATGGGATTATTTCTATTTTGCTAAAACTTTCTTCCAAATTTTCATACTGAGGATTAAAATTTTTACATTTAATTTCACTCTTACCTCAGTTACAATAAAATCTTCTAAGTCTGCAGTGAAACACAAGTGCTAACTGGTGCATTTAGTTACCCATATGTAATCTATTTCTGATGCAGACCAAAGTCTCAACCCTAACTGGGGTTCCTAAAGGCCAGAGCATGGATGGAGGAAGCTTTTTCTTTTAGTAGCCTTAGGATGAAAAGAAGAATCCAATCTCCAGTCATGTCAATCTGACAGTTTTTTACCAGCCTCTTGCAGATTGAATGTGAAGGAGGCAGGAAGCCTGATTTGCAGCTGATAGAAAAATACTGTCTCACTCCTGTTACGTCCCATAAGCAGGGAGGCTGGCAGTTCAGTTTCCAATTTTGTCTTAATTTCATGCATTTAACTCTTCTTGTTTTAGAGACTCCCTCCATTTCCTTTCCTCTCCTGTTTCCTTTTCTGTGGGTGGTAGTCAGCTGGCCTGCTCAGCTCTCCTCCCCAGCTGGTCCTTCTGTCTTTTCTGTACAGTAAGTATCTTCACTATAATCCGAAAGCCTCTGTGTGATCCCCATGCTTATTTCTGTTCAGCTGAAGTCTGCTATTTTCTTTTCAAAGTCCAGCTTCACTATGGTGCTTTGTATCATTAAAATCATTAAAAGAAGACTCTTTAGCTCTCGCTGCCAGCAGCTCCTGAGCTACTGCTGGCAAATGTCTCAGCAATTTATATGTGCAGTTAGCATGGGAAAAGGGATGCCTGGGAACAAAGGCTAAAAAACAAGGAGGTAATGTGTATTTGGAGTAATAGAAGCAGTGGTACTGCATTGCTACTGTGCTTGGATTTGTTTTTGAGGAGTGCAGTGATATTTCTTAAAGTTTTGCTGGATTTTTACTCACCCTTCTCTCAGCTAACTGACTTTACTGGGAATTCATGCATCTGCTTTCCAGACGCTTTAGTTGTACCTGGGGCCATGGGAGGGCTAGAGAGGAGGGCTTAGCCCTGAACTGTAGATGGGTACTGTGTCCTCTCACAGGACTTGTTTGAGCAGGGGGTCTGGCCCATGTTGGAGCAACCCAGCTGCTCCCTGACCAAATGAAGGTGAGCCAAAGAGCATATGCTAAAACAGGTCGGTTTGTTGCATCTGTAACAAAAAGCCACAGAGCAGTGTAGGGATGGCCATGCTGTGACCAGATATGGGGTACTGGGTTACCTCCTAAAAGCATGGAGCAGGAGCTGTGTTTGTGTTAGTCCTGTATTGAATGTGTCAGTCCTTGACAGCTCTAGGGACTGGCTTGAGAGAGAACTAGGTACCACCTACATGGGTCATTCAGGATCTCACACAGACTTTGCAAAGCTCTTACCAGCTGGTACTTCCCACCCTCAGCCTTTTCATTGTCTGAGGGGAAGACAGAGGCACCTGGAATGGTGAAGGGAATCCCTATTGTAAGAACGGGCTAAGCATCAGTTTCTGGAGTCACGGAAATTCAGCAAGTTGTTTCAGATTTAATAAGGTCTCATGGACTTTATTATATAGAAATCACTTTTGGAATTTGGCTTCTTTCCCTTTATCCCACTTATCCTTCAAAAATCTCTTACAGCTTCCTCTCTAGCCAGCTCCTCTTTCCTCAGCTTGATTCACAGACCTTTCTTCATGCTCTTTTCACATTTTCCTAGCCCCAGGCTTTCCTCTAGTTTCCTCCTAAATTTTTCCTGTTCCTGATATCCCTGTTGCTGGTGAATTGAACCTCTTCTCAAATTTCAAAAATCTACCACTGAAGACCTTTCTTTTCCCAGTATACATTAAAGAAAAAAATTTTAAAAATTAGCTGAAACACCAGAGCTAAAGTTAATATCATTCCAGAACCCAGTACAGTCCAAGGATAGGACTTGTCTCAGCATGCCACTTCCCATGTGAAACAAATGTTTACTTTCCAAAAGCCATGTGCTTTGTATGTTCTTTTGGTTTTGCAGGAACCAAGCAGCCTATGAAAACCTGATTCCTGTAGTCATCAGAGCAATAATCTCTGATTAATCTCTCTTCTGAATTCACTAACATTAAATGCTCCAACTGCAAAGGATCCATCAAAATTTACACAGAAAAATCAGAGCTGTGATTCTCTTTGCTTCTCAGCTGCTTTGAAAAGCTAATTTCAAGTGTTAACATTTGATATTTTTTGTTGTTTCTAGTAATTAAAAAAAATAAACTTTGATTTTGAAGGTATAGACCTTATCTCTGTATCCCCAGAGTGTTACTGTTCTATGCAGAGAGATCAGTGGATGTAAGAATCAGAAATGCTTAAGATAATTACAGTATAGCCTTTAAAATAGTCAAACCAGCCCTAAGAAGCATACCAAGAACAAACAGCATTACTGACTGGTTTGCATAATCACCTAGGCTAAGTTTGTGTGAGTGATTTGAGTCAAGAGGCAACACAGGCAGGCTTGGGAGCTGGTGCACGGAGCAAGTTGTGCTCTGTTCTGTGATACTGACATAGATACAGACATAATATCTGAGCTCCAATATTCCCATTCTTTGAATATCAGCATTTGCATATGCTGCATCTCTAGAATGAAAGGTTCTCTGCACACCTGAGGGTCTGTGGTCATGTAGTTTGCAATGCCATTCTGACAGTCGTAAGCGACTTGTCCAGAACGGGTGGTGTACCAGTTTAAGCTCCTTGAGTCTAGTGGGCTATAAACATACCATAAATTCATACATAAATTATACATATACACACTGCAAAGAGGAGATACTTCCCTGGTTTTGTGACTTAAGATACTGATGTGATCCTAAGGATAGTAGTGATTGCACAATCTACCTCAGACCTCATAGTGAGGGAAAGCTGGCTCTAAATGTGTAACTTCAGGACTCCTGAAGTTGCGACATACAAATGTAACTCTGAAATAATCATCTTGCTTGCAGCTGACTGGGACCATCCTTTTCATTGCTCTTCTGATTCTCTTTCTGCTGCTGGCCCTGGCTCTTCTGTGGTGGTTTTGGCCCCTTTGCTGCACAGTGGTAAGTACAGTTTTTTTATTCCATTGGCTTGGTTTCATCTGTTCTCTGCCAAAGCACAGAGTTAAAGTGTTGAAGTGGGTGGTTAACCTTGCTTAAAAAACCCACCAGATTTGTAAAGCCCTGATTCAACAATTTGCTTAGAGTGCACATTGAAGTTACTCTTGTCTGGGTTTTTGATTGCTTCAATGCCTATGTGATTTTTACATTGAATGAAAATTTTAGATAAGCTCATGGATATGACTTAAGTTTCTGTAGGGCTCAAGACCTCCTTTAGACCAGCTTTGTAAACCTACTGCATAAAAGTGTAATGGAATTTATTTGGTAATGTGTGCATAAGCTGTTATGGTCCTCTTTAAAGACAAGAGTTAGGGGGTTTTTTTTGGTTTTTGTTGGTTGTTCTTTAACTTACTCAGAGGAGCTGCATATTCTGAGAGAATATCTTTGCATTCACTTGGTAATTATATGATGTTTTTCGTCTCATCAGGGTTTATTTTCAGTGGGGTTAATGAGAGGGTTGAATGGGGGGGAGAATGAAGCAGAGTGACTCATTTGTGACATTGGCAAGACAGCAGGGAGGACATAGTATTGAGATGGATGAACCCTACCATTGTCTCAGATTTCTCCATTATTTGTTTATTCCAGGTGATCAAGGAGCCACCTCCACCACCGCCTCCAGAGCCTGTAAGTGTGTTATTTTTGAGCTGTGGTCCTGTCTGCAGCCACTGTAGTGTACCATGCTGCCCAGGAATGTCAGCCCTGTAGGTGTCTTAATGACACCTTAAAGGCTGTGAGAGGAAGTCCTCTGGGTCAGGAAAGTTATTTCTGCCTTCTGGCCTCTTTATATACATACAGCAAAACTGCTTCCATCCAGGGTGAAGACAGTTGCATAACTTAAAAATCCACAGGCCAACAGTTCCTGTGGTATTTTGTTCCTTCTGCTGTGCATCTAACAGGTGTGTAAGCAAATCTTTGCTTTTCAAGCTGTGCTGACAGCTGTCCCTCCTCCAGTAAAGCTGCCATTGTTCTCAGCAGGAGTTTAGCCCAGATTGGTAGTAAGGAACAGTCTGGCAGCTGGAAAAAAGAACAGCAAAGGCCACATTCTTGTGGCTTTGCTACACCAGAGGAGACAAAAGCCTGCCCTGGCTGTGGCTCTTCTGCAGAGTGACCTTTGGAAGGATATTTAGCCTTTCTCTATTTAGGTTTTGAACTGTTTGAGGCAGGATTGCATTTAGCTCTTTTGGGGACAGTAACTCACTGACCCTGACCTCAGTTTATTTTCACCATACTAGTTTCATGAAAATAATAGTAGCAAATAAAAGCACCTCTAGAGAAAACTTATGCCTGCCTTTATTTCTTTCCTAGGCACAGACAGTTAAATAATATGAAAATACTTGCCTAACCCACAAGAGAAGCTTATAGTTTACTGTTAACTTGGCATGAATGTAAAGAGCAACAACAGCTGCTGTTTTGAGGTTGCTAGAGACCACCACTTGTGTGATCCTGTTACTTGTCCCAAGCAGCAGTACTGTGACAATTTAACTTCAGAATGCACACCAGAATTCATGCTGGTGTCAGTGTGATCAGTGCTATCACAGAGCCTGCAGCTGCTGCCATGCTGCATTTGAAGGAGGTTTCAGAGAGCATCATACCCCTGCAGAAGTTCCAGATGCTTTGCAATTTTAAATGCAGTCAAAGAGAATGATGCAAGCCTCCAGGAATACAGAACGCAGATGTTATCCATCCCTTTTCTTGGCCTTGTCGTTATGCAGTAGGGGTTGTAATAATCATGCATTGTAATAATTGTAACTGTGTAATGGATTTCATTCCGTTTAGTATTAGGCTCCCTAGTTATGGTGACCTGCCCTTCAGCTGATACAGTGTGGTATTGCTACTATGAAACTGAATATAGGTGTGTAAAACTTGTTCTAAAGCACAAGCATTAGATTTCCATGTGGTAGCTATTAATGTTGATTTGCTGTGTGTTTAGTGTAGGGGATATTTGGTATAAATCCTTTATCAACTGAAAAAGTATCAGCTGTTACTTTTGTCTCTGTCCTGCTAGAGTTGGGCTTACCAGCAGTAAGAGCTGTTGACATGAACTTTTGAAATCTGTTACATTGCATGGAAGAGGCAGACAAGTATTTTGTCTTATAAAGTTCTCAGGTTCACAATGAAATAAAGTATAAATGGATTAAAAATGCTGATGCAGTTCACTGGGTAGAGGCTCAGATGCGGCATGAAATGGGATAAAATTTGTCTATTTGTTGTACTCTCAAAAAAAGCTTACTGAAACAACACCAAACCCAACACCAAACCACAGTGCCTTCCTGGTTTGGTTTTTTTATCCTAAACTGGGGAAATATTTATTTCCCCAATTTCGGATAAAAACAAAATAACAGGAACAAAAAAAAAAAAAAAAAAAAAAAAAAAAAAAAAAAAACAAAAACCAAAAAGCCAAACCATAGCAACATAGCAATAAAAAACCCAAACTCAAACTCCCCTTACAAGTTAATTTAAATGTCAACTCTAGTCTTGCCTGGCCATACTAAAGAATCTGTTGGAGGAGCTGACCTGTTGAACTGTAGCTGAGAGACCACATGTCACTGAATAACCTTTCTCCAAGGCATAACCTAAGAGGTAAATAAAACAAACAAAAATTAAAACATGGTTTTAAAAAGCTATTATTGTCTTTTGGGCTCTTAATTCCTTTTCCATTTCAGCAGAAAGATGTAGGGCAATTTTTGTGAAAATGCTATCTAGTAATGTAACAGTAATTTACGTCTCTCTATAATATTTGGATTTCAGTTGAGTTTTTTGTTGGTTTGGTTTTTTAATTAAAGGGTAAGTTCAGGTAGTGTTTCTAGAAACATACTTGTACTGAGGAACAGTAGCAGAGAGCAGCATGGACATCTACATATCAGCATGAGGTACAGTTACTTGAGGAATGAAGGAATTATTTATTGTAGGAAGCTTGTTGTGCCCTCTCCTCAGCTATGTGTACACTTGGAGAGTGTCAGACTGTTCAGGTGCCTTGACTTAGTGTAATGATATGGAGTCTGAGAAATCCCAGTTACTCCTCTTGGCTCAAGATGATAGAGCTGGAGATGTGTTCCCAGGCTTGTTGAACCAGAACCATTTGCCAGCTTTTAGTTAAGCAAGAACAGAAGAATGAACCTAAAGTTAATTCCTGATTCAGACTCTCACATGTTCCAGAGCAATAATCTTCAGTCTTTATGATTGCTATGGTTCTGATCTCCCTGAGAATTGTGAGATGCTCCTGTCTGAACCCTATTCCAAACTGTACAGCTTGAGCCAGACTCACAAAGCATCAAATAGTATAGAATAACTGGTTACAGCTGCCATGAGAAAAGGGTCTGATGCATGTTAGAAAGCTCAACAGTGGTTGCTTTTTTTTCCTCTGTAAGGTGACATTAAGTTCTACAAGTGCAATCAATAAACTATTTCTTTGGGCTAGCTCATCACTGCATTTTCTGCATAGCACAGTGGCAAGCCAGTATTTGTACAATTCATCTGCTCTTTGCTTTTCCCTAAAATCAGTTGGGATTTTAGAGCTCAATCCATATTTGATTAAACAAAAGCAGCCTGGGCAGAGGAATAAGCAATCCTCTCTGGCTTCCCTAGTTAAAATTGCTCTGCAGCTGTGGAGACAAGAGACTTTTTTGGGTTTTGTCAAATCAAATAAGCAAAACACACAGAGCCAGATATCAAAGGATTGGACCATAGGATGTTGAGCTCTTTTCCACAGTTTCTGCTTTTCATGTGAGAACAGCATTAATATCTCCCTGTCTTTCCCACAGGACTCAGATGATGAAGATGGATTGCCGAAGAAGAAGTGGCCAACCGTGGATGCATCTTATTATGGAGGTCGAGGTGTTGGTGGGATTAAGAGGATGGAGGTATTTGGCTTATTCTTTAGTGTTATAAACCCTAGCACATCTAATTGAAAATTGTGCCACTGTGTTTTCATGTGATTTTTGAAGAGGACCAGAGACGGGGCTTGATCAGGGCTTGTCTACCTAATTTGCACCTGCTGTCCAAGTAACAGGCATCAAGCTGCTGTCATTTGCATGAATAATTAAATGAATCTAGCATTATGAGCCAAAGAAAATATGCAGGTTAAGAAATGAGATAAGCACCGAGAGAAGTTTTAACCTCGTGAGTCAAACCCTTTGGTGCAGTTGTAATTGGAGGAAATTTAGGCAAACCTACACTGGTTTTATATTTGAGGGTGCTGTCTATGCAGTGCCTGGTTTCTATGGAAGGGGAGGCTTCTCAGCAAGCTCCTGCAAGATTGCAGATGAAGCATTGCATCTTAATATCCTTAACCATTTCCCCTGGAAGAATTTTATCCTTGATACTGAGAATGTATGCTGACTGTGACACCATGGATCATATACTGAATACAGAGTTACTTTTCTGCTTGGGCTAAGTCAGACAACAAAATCAGATATTAAGCTATGAGATATTGGGGAAAATTTCTTCACTGAAAGGGTGATTAGGAGTTGGAACAGGCTGTCCAGAGAAGTGATGGAATCACCATCCCTGGAAATGTTGAAAAGGTGTGTGGATATTGCACTTGAGATACAGTGTAGTGGTCCTCCATCATCTTAGAGCTCTTACCAACCTTAATGATTCTCATCTGCCCCAAATGCTGTGAATTCCCACAACACCTTAGCTTACTGGAATGTGCAAAGTCTAGTAGTTCCAGCAGTTTTTGAATGAGACTATTTTATTCTTAAATGTGTATTTCTGATTACAATGGGAGTTTCATAAATTGGGTGCTTTCATAAATTTGACTTAATTCCTGGTAGTACTTGGTCATCTGATGGGAACTAGATTAATATCTGTGGAAACCACCTGCTGGTGGGGACTGCTGACGTGTCTTCTTACAGTGTGCTCTCCTAACATCAGGTGCGTTGGGGAGACAAGGGGTCAACAGAGGAAGGAGCAAAATTGGAGAAACCCAAAAATGCTATTATTAAGTTGCCAGAACAGGAGTATGAGCCATGGGAGCCCAAGCCGAAGAAGCCCCATGTGAGAAAACCACCTTCCCAGCGAAAATGGTACACTCCAATCAAGGTAATGTCAGACCCTCCATTTTACCAAGGCTCTCATGTCACCTAAGATACTATATCCCACTTTCTTAGCACAGCCTTGCTTTCAGCAGAGCTGAAAGGGCCTATTTAGAAAACTGGCTGTTAATCCTCACCTTTGTCTGGTTTTAGAATGTGTATTTCACTTGGCACTGTTTTGCCATATTTTTTTGAGAAAAGTAGAGGGCATGAGCAGAGATCTTCCTTTCCTCAGCTCACACTGTCTTTGCAGGTACTCTTGTCTGGGGTACAACAGTAGATCCCTTGAACCTTAGGGAGGGCAGATGCTTTTCTGAGGGTTTTCTGCTCTCTCAAGGCAGCATAGGAAAGGATCAGATAAAGGGCACTGTCCTTGCTTTGACTGCATTATGATTGAGGACTTGGGTTGGAATCCAGCTCTGTTTCCCCCTAGTACAACCACAAGACAGTAGTGTTTGATTTCTGGGCAAGTCACTCAGTCTCTCCATATTTTCATCCTCAATTCTCCCATGTCATTATAATATCTGGTGTTTCAATGTCTTTTAATGTATATATCCTCACACAACCCTAAAGGCAGGGAAGAGCTGTTATCTCTGCTTACAGGGAAGGAAGCTAGATGGCTAGCACAGTCAAGACTGCAGCATAACATGCTCATCCCAGGAATCCATGGCCATGTCCTAAAACAGTTCTTTGTGGGATCAACTGCCCACAGATCAGATCAGTTAAAAAGTGCTTGAACATTTCTGGAAAGCATCTGTGAATTTTAAAGCCTGCCTAGGCAGGTATTCTTGACACTGTTTATCCATGATTCAGTTCTCTTCCCATCTGTACTGTACTTTTGTTCTGCCTTTTGTAACATCCAAAGTAAGATTAGTGTTTTAAAGTAGCACCTGACTAATTGTGCCTCTTAAGGGAGTTGTTCACATTAATCTACTCTCATCCTCACTGAATATTGGGTATTTGGCTTACTGCATATTGGGTGTTGCCCCACTGGGGTTCTTCTGGTTGTCCAGATAAAGTGTACAGAGGTCAGGGTACAGGACCAGTGTGTGTGCAGACAGCTTAATACAGAATGCTGTACTAACCCACCTGTTGTTTAATCTCATGCTATTTTAACCACATTTCTTGGTCATATCTTGTCTCTTTTTGATTACAGGGTAAACTGGATGCACTGTGGGCTTTGGTTCGACGAGGCTATGACCAAGTCTCTCTTATGAGACCACAACCAGGAGATAAGGTAAGGCATCTTAAATGCCCTGGCATCACTATCATTCCTCTGTTAGTAGCAGCAATGCTCTTCCCTCACAATCAGCCCTTTTTTTTTTTTTTTTTTTTTTTTTCCACAAGCTTGTCTCTTTCACATTGCCCTAAAGCTAAAAGGCTAAATAGCTAAATTTTTTTAATGTTTCTTGGATTTAATAATGGAGTTCAATGATAATTGAAAAATCATGAACTGTACAAATGATGAAAAAACAAATCATAACAAGGTTAATGGAGGACAAGATGGTGTTGAATTGTATGCAGACACATTTCTCAGTCATCTCCTATACATGGGCAAGGGGCATCTCCTGCCTTGCTGAAGTCTATTAGCCAAAAGTAGGTCAGGAGTAGACTCCTCCTGGGAGGAAGCAGGGATTTTGTGCTTTTCAGAGCCACAAAGATGCCTGTGTACTGTCCCTGGGTCAGTGGCAATAGCTTAGTTTAGAGCTCTCTGTTTCCTCATGTGAGCCTGGCACTGTTATGGTTGTCTTTATTTCGTTATTCTGAGGGGACAACTCCCTAAGAATTGAGTGCTGCTGCTTTGAGCTATTTCACCATCAAGGTTTTGTTTTCTGCAATGGTTCTTTGTAACATGAGACCTAAGCAGACACAACAGCATCTTTCTCTCCCCTGTGGGCAGAGTCCATACATTTCATCACCTTGGCTCTCAGGTGAGGGGATTATAGAATTACAGCAATAGGGTCCATAAAGTGATATTTTTTGGGGATAGGACTGGTGCAGATGCCCAGGCTTGTTTGCCTGGGTAGCTTTCACACTTAATGACAGACTTTAAAAGTAGCTCTAATTTGCATCAGCTAGGGCAGTAAGTTGCATGTCTCTTGCTTTTGGCAGAATACTATGTCATTTGTCTAGTCATTAACCAAACATGCCGCATCAGTATTTAAAGATTAATCTCTTCCATTTTTCTTTTGGCACGTAAGGAAACAAAGAGAAGAAACCCAGTTTCTTATACTACTTTATAAAATTGTCTTAAATGTTTCACTAAGCTGCATTTTCAAGGCAGCTGTGCTTGAGACACCTTATTTACTTTTTAAGCACGATCTAGAGCTTCTGAATAGGCTCTTTAGGTCCAGCTGTATTTTGATAGCACTAACATTGTATAATATGAATCTATCCTCTGCCTTTCACTCCCTTGGCTGGGACGTTTCTATCAGTGCAGAGCACAACAGAGCCTCTGTTAGCCAGCATGGTAAAGAAACATGCAGGGGGCTGGCTCAGAACAGGGATCCTCAGTTCCTTGCCTTCCAGCTCTGCTTTGGGTTGAACAAGGGGCTGAAAAGAGGCAATGTAAAACAGCAAGATGAAGGATTATTGTATCTGGGATAACATAAGAAAAATCAAATGTACATCTGGGAAATAGGGTGGAAAGAATCCTATTGAGCCAGATCCAGTGGAATCATAGAATCATCTCTGTTCCCTGGCCTGTGAAATTAACTAAGGCTGAAGAATATTGAAAGTGAAACAAGAAAATAACTAGACAGCCTTCTGCTGTTTAAAAAAAAAAAAATTATTACAGGCCTGTATTTCATGGAGAAAACTAGCACAGAAAGGAGCAAGTTTATTATTTATTCTTTGGGTCACTTCTCTAGTAGCAGTCTCTCAGTGGATAATTGAGTCCTTGTCAGTTAGGTTTTTGCTGGGGGATGTGTATAAATCCACCCGTGTGTGCACACGAGCGTACACGTGTGCACACCCATCATTGTGGTGAGGAACTGGGAGATCAGGTCAGTGCTGGGAGTGCCCAGCAGCACGGACAGCTTAGAGCTCTGGCAGCCCCAGGCAAGGCCACAGCTCTGCTGGCCTCAGCCCAGGCAGGACAAGGTCACTCCTTGTCCAGCTGTGCTGGCTGCAGTCACAGCATTCAGCTGGGGGCTGCTCAGCCTGCCATGCCTTGGTGTGTGGTGTTCTTCCAGACTCTGCCATCCAGAGGCCACGGACTGTGGGGGGGATCTTGGAGTCAGAGGTTGCTTTGGTTTCTCTGCTTTTGAGGGACTGGGGCAGGGGAGCAGGGGAAAGAGTTATTAGTGGGACCTAAATGCACTTTTTAATTTTTTTTTTTTTATTTCTAAGGTCATTTCATGGCTGTCTTGGTTGTTCTGGAAAACATAGAGCTTAGAAAGCAAAAGGAACACAATTTAACTCTGTTTTGGGAGTGCCATTTCGATTCATAACTTGGAAAAGTCCTAAATCTGAAGTTCCCAGAATCAAACAAGATATTTCCTTTATATTTTGAGGGATTACCAGAGATATAGGTTGTTTCCCACTGGAATAAGATTGACTGAAGTTACATTCAATACACAGTTTACCTCCATTTTAAAAAAAAAGTCCTTTTTCCATTTTTGCTGCTTCAACTGGGCATATATTCCTTTTCACAGCCATTGGATAAAATTATAGCAAACCACTTTTTTCTGCATAATGAAAATACTCATTATGGTGAATAGAACATCCACAGGATAGGGAGAAAAAAAAATTTTTACAAGGCTTTTAGGACAGAGGCAAGATGAAAAAGGATTTTTTTTAATATATATATTTTTTTTTTTACATTAAAGCAATCTTTGGAAACTGTTTTGAAAAGTGTAGTATTTTCCTCATTTGAAAATTAATACTGTGATGTAGGAGCTTTTCTCCCCCTTAAAAACCTGAAAAATGCCTGTACAAAAACTTTGGGATAGTTTTGTCAGTTTTGCAATATTCACTAATGTACCTGCTTTGTCAAGGAGAAGCAAAACCCTGTTACACTTTTTGAGAGCTGTTCAGCATCTTTCCCCACAACACAGGCCTCTTCTCTTTGGATCTGTAAACCATACAGCAAAGGCAGTATTGCTATCCCAGACTTTTAAATCATGACTTCTCACCCATTCCCATCATGAAGTGGAGTTAAAAATAGCAGTGCTGATATATTTTTGAGTCTACATGTGGGGAAGCCCATTCCAGAGCGTATGTGAGAACCTTGAAGTAGAAATACAGGCTGAAGCATGTGTGCAGTAACATGGGACTGGTGGCTGCACGGGGTTCTATTGTCCTTTCCTGTGAGTGAGCAGGTCTGCTGTCCATCCATCTATTTTTCTTTCTTCATCATGGTCCTGTTGCCATTCCACATTCTGCTCTTTTCCTTACCTGTGCCCTGCTTGGTCTCCTGCTCTAGCATTGCTTTCTATTTCCTTCTGTGGTTTCTTTCTCGTTTTCTCTCTCACTTCTTGTTTGCATGCCCTTTCCCTTGATGAGACAGACTGATTCCCTGCAGTCCTGTCTTTGGGAGCAGTAGATTGGTCCCCAGCCTCCTTACCCTGTTCCTCTCATGCTGCAGGACCTGAGCTCCTGGTAGCATCATGCTCTAGGCTATAGCCTTGCTGCAGAGCTGGCTGAAGTTCTGAAAGTTCCCCTGCCCTGGCTCATCAAGAAATGGATCTCAGGATGGATAATTTATCAGTATTAGGCGGGATTGTATTAATAGGACTGTATTAATCCTTGTGAAAATCACAGGACCTTTTGGAACTGCCTATTTAAAGAAAACCATCCCAGCCCAAGCTCTGGTGCTCCTTCTCCTGTGTGCCCACAGTGTTTTGCTTGGCTCTTACACACAGCTCCTCCCCTCAGTCTCCATTCAAGATCATATCATAGCACCACCACTGAAATTTATTAGTCTGGCAAATACCTCAGTAAAGGGTCACAGGATCCCGCTCACTTGACTTCCTCAGGTCACCTCTAGCAGGAATTTCTGTTGCACCAGGATGGGATAGCAAGGGATAAACACACTTAGCTCTACCCCATCATTAGCAGCTAGGCTGTTATTTGTGGCATGGAGTTTTGCTGAGCTCTCAGACAGCATCAGCAGAGGAGTGAAGTGATGAAAAAGGACTTGTGGCTCTGTGGTGGGTTGCTGGGCTTTCTGCCTTGCTGGAATGTACAAAGGTGAAGCCTTCAGAGGCATCTATGCTACTGCTGCCTTGGCAGACCCCTTAGAGCTAGGCTGTTATTCTTCCCACCCTTCCTCAGAAATCTGTGTCTCAGAGGACCAGCAGTCACTTTTCTGGCTCTGAGGTGGGGACACTGCTCATCCAGCCACAGGAGTATGTCACAGTGTCCACATGGCCTGATTGGGCCATGTGTTGCTCAAGGCATTCAGATTTCCTTGAAAACTTTCCCATCACTGTGTTGGCATCCTCCTGAGCTTGGTTCTGAGCTTGCAGCAGCTGCTGTGAAAGTTGGAGTTTGAGAAATACTAGTGTCTGGCTATCACAAAATATTTCATACAAACAAACCACAGTAGCTGGTAGGGCAGGTTGTCAACAGTCTCTGCAAAAGCTAACTTTCAGGCTCTTCCCTTGGCCTCATAGCTGAAAAGTGGGCTGTTACCAATGGCAGCAGGTAAACATTGAAAGCCCCAGTACATGCGGAGAGAAGGGGAGGTGCTTTCCAATGGTCTGTTAATTGCTGCTGTCAGCAATTCCATTCCATTTTGCCTCTCTGCACATACTGATTGATGCAGGAAATTCTTAGAGGCTAGGTTTACCAAAGGCCTTGACTAAAACCCCACCATTTTCCCCCTCAGGCAGAACTGATTATTGACTTTAAAGGCTTAATAGTGATCTCATTTTTTTCACTGAAAAGTTTGTAGCTACAACAGGGAGTGTAGACTGGATTTTGCTGTCACCATCGTCTTGTATGCCCCTGGGACTTTACTTGGAAAAAAGCAATGCCTTAGTAGTACTACCCTGTGGTTTGTACATGTAAAGCCCCTTCCTGGGGTAGGGGACTCAAAGCAAGCTGCTGTACAAAACTCTAAGAGACTTTTTGCCTTTTTCTGTTGATAAAACTGAGATTAAAAAGCTGCTCTGCAGCCAAAAATGCTACAAACTATGAGCTGCTGATCATTTTAGAAGAGAGAACTTCTGGATCCTTTCAAGTTTTCACCCTTGAGTTATGGTGTGACATGGAATGAGGCATAGCAGCTGGAATCTTAAACAGCAGCCCTTGAAATGAGGAGTATGTGGGTTCCTAATTCTATGCATCCCTTTCAGAGTGATCGCTCTTAGTATGATAAGTTTGTTAAAGCTCAGAAGGTTTGATTACCATCAGATTTTGAATGTTTACTTGTAATACTGACCATGACATCTATGTTCCTTAGTTTTTCTAACAACAAAATAATCATGAGAATGCAGTATTTACCTTCCTTACAGCTGTGAGGTTTAGTGTTCTGCCAGGCACTTGGGACTCCTTAGATGATTCGTGGGACACAAAGTTTATGGATTATTAATGACTAATAATTGCTCTCTGGCTGCTGCTTACAGGTGGCCAGCAGCTTGAATGCAGCCCACGGTGATGGCAGCGCCCGCCTGCCACGCCGCGGTGGCTGCCCACGTACTGCTGCTATTTGGAGCTTATTCTAATTACTTCTCTTCAAGACCCAATAATGACTTTTAATAGGCTTCCCTGCCTCTTGCTTGGAGATGTTGTAATTGCCCGTGTAACAATTGGCAGAGCTACAGAGGGTGCTGGAAAAGCAGCACTGCACTCTTTCAGACTGTAATCATTAGCGGCTGCTGCCTGGTCCTGAGGCCTTTCTCCCTTTGCTTTTCACCTTCATAAGCTGCTGAAAAATTAAAGATATGAGGACATTTCCTGCCACAGTAGGGGATCTCACTTTGTCACATTCAATGAAAATGTGACACATTTAACCTCCCATTTTTGCTATTTTCTTTCTTCTTTTTTTAAAGGACGCAGGTATCTCTAAGATTGAATCCTGCTTTAGCAGACATGGCATGGGGGAAGAAAGCTCCCTCTCTCTGGTGTGGGACCAATGTCCTAATGCCCAGGATATGTTGAGTGCTGCAGATGGAAACATGTAATCAGTGACTAATGTATTTCCTGTCCTACAAGAAACCCATAATACTGCATTAGCTCTCACTTGTGCCAGGACTGTGTTTTTTCTGTTGTGGAAGAGGAATTCACAGACTTTGGGGATGGGTGCTGCCTGTCTGCACCCAGGTCAAATCAGTAGTCTGTCCATATCTTGCTTGGGCAGCCAGAGGCATGCTGAGGAACAAGAGGCTTTTGTGAATGATGAGTGCAAGTCCCAGTGGCACCCAACAGGATGGAGGATTGGCTTCTTGGTTAAGGCACTGGCTATAGCTTACACAAGTTACTTCACTTCTGTAGTACTGCAGTTGTACAGTGAGTAAGTGAGATGAAGAGTAAATTCTAGGAGGCTGAGACCATGTTCCTACTCATACTTTGAGCACTTAATAGATTCTGTTAGGTAGAGGGGGGATTCTTCTGCTAGTCTTAAATCATATGTGCCACTTTGCTATTTCTCTGATATTTATGATAAAGGAACAGCTTCATCAGGTCTGATTCTCAGGAGGTTTTTATAGGGATCATCTGTTTGGGATAAGGCCTGGTAACATATTCCCTCATTGACTGCAACTCTGACATGTCT
Organism: Certhia americana; assembly: GCA_018697195.1. Lineage (NCBI taxonomy): Eukaryota > Metazoa > Chordata > Aves > Passeriformes > Certhiidae > Certhia > Certhia americana. Next base: position 18,210,361 of record CM031862.1, read on the forward strand.
GCATGGGGGAACAGACTCTTGTGCTGTTATCACAGTTTTCCAGGCATCACTTCACTGATGCTGCACAATCATACAGTGTGTCCAAGGGCCTGACTTGAAGCCTGGAGACTGTCTTGGGTCTTCGCAGTACGACCACAGGGCAGGACTGATGGCACACCTCTTTTGAGAGGAGAAGTGCACAAATGCACATACAGTTGATTACTAGGACTGCATGTACAGATCCACAGTTTGCACATGGAGAGGTATGTTGCAGCCAATATGTTTATTTGTTTCTCAGCAGCACCCCTTGGTTCAATGCTGAACATCATCTGACTGTTTCAGTTGATTTGCTGGGAGCTGTGCATCCCTCATGGAGTTGGGCAACACTGCAGAAAGTAACCTACACAGCCTTCCTTAGCTCTCTGCTTAGGTTGCATACTTCTAGTAATTATATAGAATGTGTAATGCTGTGACCTTCTGAAGGTGTTTGAGCTGCAGAAATAAAAAATACTGTGTAAGAGGACGTATTCATACTATTATTCACATTAAAATTATTGTACAGAATGAAAACTAAAATTCAAAATGTATTGCCTTATTACTTTCCTCAGAGCAGCTGTAGTTCCAGATGTCCCTGTTCTTGTAGAAACTAGTGTGATTCGTGTTGTGGTACCAGAAAAAAACCCAAATCACAGTCTCCCACTATATAAGTAACAAAAAATCACTAGACAGCAAAAAGAGCTTAGGTTTATGTATGCTAAAGATCAACCTAATCTTGCTTTGAACATTCCAGGTTATATGCCAGTTTTATTCTCAGGCAGGAACAACAGGACTGCAAATGCCTTGTGCTTTCTGAGCAACACTAGGGTTTCTACAGCATTTAAAAATCGTTTAGGTTGGTTGTTTTGGGGTTTGGTTTTTTGGGTTTTTTTTGGAGTGTGAATAAATCCCTACTTTCCTCCTCCTTTACAGGTTTCCTCTAGGGAATTTTAATTGCCCAAGCAGACATCTCAGTCTTCATTGGCTTATTAAGGAGTGGGATGTACAGAAACATTGAAGTGAGACAAGAGCAACAAGAGCAGTGTCCCTTCTTGCAATGCTGCTGATCAAGCACTCTTGAGTTGAGCAATTCTTTGAAAAATGAGAGGAGGTGAACTTGGGGTTTTTTCTACTGCTGGGGGACAGGCCACTGGCTCTGCTGAGGTGAGAGCAGGGTATATTATAGAGCTCCTAGGAGAGAGCTGGCAATGGGGTGCTCATGGAAAAGAGTACCATGCACAGCTGGTACTTGATAGGTGCACAGAGGGAACATGGCAGAGATCTATTTGCATACTATTAGGTCTCTAGCATATCTGAAATGAGACAGAGAGTTCAGTGTCAGGACTTTGGTACTTGAGTTGCTTTTCTAATGTGTTCATTCTTAGAATAAGGAGACTGTGTCCCAGGACAATCTGCCATTCAGTTTAACATAAGAGCTTTTGGGGGAGATGAGGTTTTCTGTGCCTTATCAACATGCCAGTACTGATAATGAACTGTATGAGTCCCATCCTAGAAGAAGAAAATCCAGGTGAGAGAAGCAAGGGAAAGCTGAGAACTGTGGATTTACCATCTACTTGCTCTAGGTAGCAGTAGAGCCATTTAAGGGCCAGTTGCCCAGAGAAGCATTGGTGACAGTTGTATCTGTTTCCAGACTCTACACAAAGAGGCAGCCAGTCTGTGTGGTAGCCCAGGATCTTACATTTTTGGCTGATGCAAGTAAAAATAATAGCCATTTCCACCAGGAATCTCTTGAGTTTCCATCATTATTCTGTACCCTAGTCAGGTGAACAACATTGTGTACGCAATAATCCCAGCTTGCTCCCAAGAGACTGTCAAATAATTCACCCAGGAAAGCATGATGACACTTAATTGCAGTTTGAGCAAGATCAGTTATGGTCCTTTGTGGCCTAATTTGCTGTTCCCAGCAAGCCACCAGTATCTCAAGGCCGAGGCTGTTGCACTCAGTAAATGTTTGTTGCTTTTGTTGCTGTGCTCCAAAGCCCTCCCCATTCTAGGAGATTGACAAATGCAACTTCCTCTTCCCTGAAAACACCAAAGGAAAGAGGAAAATCTTTTGCAAATCAACTGCTGTTGTTTTTCTTCTTGAGCCACATTCTAGTCTGGTCAGCATTCAAGTGTGGAAATGTGTGGTGCTGTGGTTAAAACAAGGGATGTGAGTCACAAGTCCTGAACTTGTAAATACATTTTTTTTCCCCTGCATGACCTTGAGTAGATGACATGACCTGACGGTGGCTCTCCTTGCTTCCTCCACTCTGAGACCCTCATCCATAAAAGCTGTCAGGAAAGAGGAAGTCAGTAAATGACATGTGAGTGCAGGTTTAGGTTAAGATATTTTTCTGATGTTTGGGTGGGATTTGGTCTGGCATGATGGTGCTTTGAGATTGGTACTGAATGTCAAGAGTACCTGATAGACCTTAACTTTTGTTATGCCCAGTGTTAGTCTTTTCTGTTCCCTTTGCCACTTCAGCCTTTTTAGGGCTCAGAATCAACAGGCTTTGTTATGGACCTGCACTGTGCATTACTTCAGCCACAGCTTCAGCAAGGTCCAAGACATGTGATGTTTTGTGCATTCCTGCAAGATATCTTGTGACTCAGGCCATTCTTTCAGGAGATGTCTGTAGCCCATTGGTGCACTTCCCTGCTGAGGCATGGCTGGAAGCAGCACGCAATTTTCTGTTGAATGGAGTGTGATGTACATTATTTGAATAGCCCTGCCTTCAATACTGGGGTGGGCTCTTCATGTCGCTTTCCTTGTGTGCCTAAGCTGAGAAAGTGGTATCAGGCATGAGAGAGCTGGATGGTGGGGATGTGTTCAGCAGAGTTTATTTTGCTGAAGAGTACTAGTCCTAGCTTAAAAGTCTGATTTCCGTGTCTGAACTATTCCTCCCTCAGATTTCTCATTATTGTCCACTTTCTCCAGTGGTAAATTGGAAGTAGTAAATAAAAAAGTATTTCTTTGATATATTCCTGCACTGGTCTTAAACCTTACTGAACAGTCTGCTCCAAGAAGACCCATCCCTTGTTTCAAGCAGTGCTGTGCACAGTTGGGACTGTGATCTGGGGAATAATGTCTGCAGAGGTGTGTCTGAGAAAACTATCAGCACTTGATTGCATTCATCTCTCAGTAGAAGAAACTACAGTAGCCTGGGATATTCCAGCTGTTAATCTTACTGCAAAACAGCTCCTGTTTTAATTGCCAAGTAGAATTGAACAGTGTTTTCCCTATTCCTGTCTTTATTTAAGTCTTTATTTTAGATTTAAAACTGTTCCTTAAGATGGTAAATGTTTTTTAATGTTAGTAGAATTAGCTGAAGTTGAAAAAATACCCTTGAAAAAGTCTCAATAACTTTTGTCCTGAATGTGTCAGCAGCCCAAGGAATTGCTTAGCTGTGTGTCACTGTCACCATATGCTCAGCTCCCAGCCCATGTGCAGGACCTCACTGGTTGGGATTTGGGAGTCAGTTTGTGAGGCAGGGATTAACTTCCTGTGCTGTGTCTCCATGGTGCTGCTTGAGTGAGCCAGGGTTTGTGGGTGGTTTAGTTTGGTTGCTAAGAAGAGAAAAAGCAGAGATTTACTTGCAAGACGGTTTTTGTGGACTTTGTGAAGGATTCACATGTGCCTCAGCTGCTTTTAAATATCACTTCCCTTTCCTGGGTCAGGATATGTGTCCTGTTTAAAGCTGGGTTACCTCCCACATCTTAAAGCTCAGACTAATTCCTTTTGCAATGGGCAGTGGTTTGGGTGAGCCCAGGAGGTTACACCTCTTGGTAGCATCACCTTGCTCATGCTGTGCTGTAAACAGTTTTCTGCTGCTGCTAGGATCATCCGTGTGCATTTGCATTATCATTTTGTAATTTTCTATTTGAATTTGTGTGATGCCAAAGGGCATTCCAGGGTCCTCAGTCTTACAACGAGTGTGAAACCCACAGTGCAATGATTTCCTTCCCCTCCAATAACTCCATCCTAGAAGGGAGGGAGCAAAAGTGATAGGAGTTTACTTAGAGGTCAGCTAGTGGGAAAAGAATAGGCTGAACTTTTCTTTTTTAAAAGCAGTGCAAAAGGAAATTACATTCTCATTGCTGAACACTGCCACTTTACTGGACCTTACTTTTAAAACCCTATTCTCTTCAGTCAACCCCATTTTCTTTTCTCTCTTCATAGTTTTGGATTACCATCATCATAGGCGTCAGTGCTGAGCTGCCAAATAGCTTCCCAGAAAATTGTTATGCACAAGAGAGAACTTATTAAACTGGAAGATATGTATGAGAGTCAAGTTATCATGCAAACAAATATTTTGACTTGATGGTATTTAATGTTTTGTTTTGACCCCTGATAACTTAAAATACATATAAAAAAATTAAGGTACATATATAAAAGTACATGATGCATAGATACAAATAAAAATTAATAAGAGTTTCATAAAATAATTGTTAATGATTAATGAAATAACTACCATATAATTAATGTTGATGATTATAATTTAATCATTAAATATTATAATTATAAAATTATTATTAATTACATATTTATTAACCTGAAAGCATGATCAGTCACCAAACCAGTGATGTGGGAATCTCTGGCACTTCCAATACTTTATTTTTCAATACAAAGGTGATAGCTGAGTCCCAAATGTAAGAACAGGAGTTAGTAAAAGTTACTTGTATGTGCCTGAAAACCAGGCAGCCGTAGGTTTTACGTGACAAACTGTTTCAGCAGTTCTCTAATTTCTAGCCTGTATGCTGCAGGGTAATCAGTGCAATTCCCAGGAAATCCATGAAGGTTTTAATGAGCCATGACATGTTGAGCGCACAGTCAGCGTGCAGCAGTGCAGTGTGAGGAAGCTTTTGGCAAAGGCTGATGCACATAGATCCTGGCTCCTGAAGAGCCAGCTGCTAATCCTGACACTTGCCCAGGGAACTCACATACTGGGAACTCTGTACCACCTTGCTTCATCTCTCTCACTGTACAGGTGTTGTAACCGTAATCTACCTCTGATAAATAGATTGCCAAATGAGTTTCCCATACTGGATGGTTTAGGATGTTCTTTGTAGGTGTTTCTGCTAGAACATTCCTGCTCTTTATTAGAAGACAGGATAATCCCTAATTTTGCCAAGATTTAATTTTTAAAAAAGTCACTGATCCTAAGGGTGTATATGTCATTGTCTCCTGGATGTGTGGATCAAAGCCTTCACTTAGCTAAAGTGATCATGACTTTTTGTATATGCTCTCTGCTGTGGTTTTGTAAGTAGCATAAAATCTGAATCTGTTCTTTTGAGATTTAGAGCCACATTTTTATACTGGACTATCAAGAGATATTTAGGAAGTGAAGCTACATGCAGATGAACCCAGTCCATAGGAAGCTGGCAGACTCATCCCAGGGACATAGACAAACAAAATTGGAGAGAGAGACCAAGGAAATTATGTTCATTTTGGATTTCAGCATCCTAAATAACACTTATATTTAAAAATAATAAATAGTAATTTAATACTTCCTTAATACTGGGAACAATTTTGGGTTTAATTTGGTGGTCTAGTGTTTAGAATGTTCACACTCAAGTTTTAAAGGACTTATTTTATTTTAATCAATTATAAAATGCAAGTATCATATTCTTACAAGGGCAAAGACAAGAAAATTCAGTAAACTAAGTAAAAAGTAAATTTCAGTAAACTAAGTGAACTCTTTTTCACTTAGATACCCACCTCTGCAAATCCAAATTGCAGCACTGGGACTCTGTATGCCAAACCAAGAGGGAATGGAAAGTCAAGCAAAATTTATAGCAGAAAGGATGTCTTTTATTAGGTCAACTAACATAGCTAAAAATAAGAAACAGACATACTTTTGTGTACACAAATACTGACATGCAGAAAGATGAAACTGGATTTGATTTTTGTTAAACACCAATGAATGTATTAAAATGAAGAGAGGAAAGGGACAGCTACTGGCAGATGGCCTGGATTTTTTAAGTTCATTTTACTGAAGTGCTACTAGTATCATGGGTGAACAGACTTCCCCATGGCACTCTTTGAATTGCCTGGATTCTTTAAACAGTCATTTCTGTCAATTGAAAACTTGCTGAGTAGTAGCTAAAGATTTGGGGGAAATGGGTGCTGGGGAATGATGTAGTGAGCGTTGTCATGAAGGCAGCCCAGAAACATGATGCGGCAGCTTTGAGGAGGTTCCTCCCTTCCTCCACCTCCCACCTTAAACCACATACAATAATACGTCCTAGGTGGTCGAGGAGAATTTGCCTAGAAGTACAGAGTGCCTGAATTGCACATGTGACTGTTACATTGGGATAAAAGCTGGAGTCGGGACAAGGGCAGATCCCACTGCTTCAGTATTTGTACTTTCTGAAAAGCCAATTTGGCAAGCAGCATAACAAGAGCCTAACAAGTGGATGGACATATGGGGAGGCAAAATAATTGTGCATTAGGAAGGTGGTGCAGATGTGAGCTGAAGTCAGGGCGTAGCTCCATATGGCACACTGCTGCCCTTCGGTTGGTGCCTGAATGACGGTACGCGGGGCCCCAGCCAGCCAGCCCTGTGCTCACGCACATCAGCTGCCTCCTGCAACACAATACAGCAGCTACCGACAGCTGCTGGGCCTGAGAGCAGCCTGGGGTTACTGCACCTTGCGACTGACACCTTCCCTGAAACACTTAGTGTGCTCCATGCTTCTGGGAAAATATATATCATTACCACTGCTGAAGTGGTGGTGGTGGCTTCTTAATCCCTGCTAATCCTCTGCGCAGGAAGAGCAGAAATACGTGTGCAGGATACTTAATTTCTGTGTGTGTTCCCAGGGTTTAAAAGCCTTTATATGCCTGTGGAGAGGAAATTACTTAATTCTTTCAAGCAGAGAATATTAAAAATCCTGTGGTTACCATGTTTACTTGAGAAACATCATGGCTTTTTTTTATAAACTAATCCCAGAGGGATATGCATGTTAGGTAGAATAACAGTGGCACTCTGTTATAAGAAAACTGTGATATGTGGAGGGCTTAATTCTTCAACCTAGAGGTCTTTTGACAAAATACACTTGATAAGTCCAAACTATCTGTTATGATTTATTATCATTTGTTCTTCCCTTTCACTTTTCAGCTGTTAATCCTGACACTGGCCTAGGGTTTGGCCTCATTTTATCAATGGCTGCTTGAAGTGCTCAGGAGGATTTGCTCCAGTATTCACCATAGTCTTTGATATATGAGATTGTAGGCTAACACTGATAATCTTTTGTGAGGAAGTGTCACAATACATACATCGATCATCCAAGCCTCTATCTGTCAGACTCCCCCAACTCAACCGTATTTTTCATGACACAATGCAGCGCATGGCCTTTAAATTACCCATCTGTCTGACAAATCAGTGAGTGTGGCAGAAACTGGCAGCAGTTTGACGTCGCCTATCACTTTAACTGAAGTGAAAGTAATGCAAACAGATTTATGGGATCCCCTTTGATTATGGACTATGAATATATTTGGAATTGATGTTTGTGAGAGAGACACAAGAAAGGGGCAGGAAAGGCTTGTAGGCAAAAGCACTAGTGTTGGGTTTGCAGCTTTGCATTTACTATGAGGGAGATTGTTCTGTCCTAAATTTTTTTCCTCCCCATATGGTGCTTCTCATCTGAGTACCTCTGACCTTTTTTCTTTTCCTTTTTTTAATTTTCATCCTGAGTGATTATTTAGCTGCTTTAAATTAATAACTTTGTAAATATCAAGGCTGAGTTTTCTTAAATGAATTTGATATACAGCTGTTAAATATATCTGTAACATTCATTGCTTGTCAGTAAGTATTGTAGAATTTCCAAGTGGGCTCTGAATACAGTGGAGCACAGCAGAAGACAAATGCCTGGCAAGGATAGCTGCTTGCCACAATGCTGGTGAGGACTTGAGTTCTGTGATAGTATGGGGTAGAATAAAGCTTTTACTTGTTTTTTTATCCAGTGGTTTATCTCTGCAGAAGTAATCAAGACCTTGGCTTTTGCCTTTTGCCTCCATGCATAGTCACTGGCCACAATACAGCATTGCCATGAACCTGGTCCATAACCAAAGTCTCGCATAGCAAGCCTGGATTTCAGGAAGAGAATTTTATCCTACTCATTGTTGCTGTTGTTTAAGTGTAGTAGTGATTTGTGATGCTGAAAGCTGGGGCAGAGAACTCCTGAGTGTGTCTCATGTGCAGGCAACAACATGCCCATTCAAACAGCTCATGTCTGCAGCTGAGCTCTGGAAGCCCAGAGCCATTCAGTCCAAGTAAGTGGTAGGGTGGTACCCTCTGGGTTTTAGTACATTTGTAAAACTATTTTCTGAGCTCTGGAGCTTACACAAGCTTCTTTTGAAATGCTCCTTGCCTTTCTTCAGAGAAGCCATAGACTTAAGTGATTGCCTTTTTTTTTTAAAGAAATAGTTTTCATGATCAAAGGCACAGGCATTGGTAGTCCCTCAGCAAAACAGTTGTGGTTCTGCTGTGCTGGTTTTTGCTTTGTTTCCTGAGGAAATTGTTGATTTGTGAGCTTGTCATAGAAATTCAGCCCATTCTCTGAACACCTTCAGAGTTTTTACATGCCAGGCAGCACTGAGCCAAGAGAATCTGTGACTGATGTGGGTTTTTGTGTTCCTGCTGCCACAGCTATTGGTAGCTGGGGAGGATCATGATCTACTTAGAATCCTTCTCCTGAATTTGCTTGGGGGATGTTGTCGTAACCTCGAGCTGAATTTAGTTTGTTGATTCCAGCATGCAGCCTATCTGAGGTGCCTCACTGAGGGCTGCCATGTAGCTTTTGCATTACCTAGGCAAAAGGGAGTTCTGGCTGCTCCTCACAGGGGGTCTTTGGGGTCTGTCTCTCTCTCTCTTCCTGTCTGGAACTTGGTAAGTGGGAACCTATGCAAAGCTTTATTTTGGCTAAAGGAAACCCTGACATATTTGCATTTAGCCCCTTGTTGACTAGGACATCCCTAGTGCATGCTTTTTTTTCAAATCCTGTTCTGAAATTTCAACACACAGTGCTCCCATCACATCCTGCCTGCATCCCACATCCATCCTGAAAACACACTGGTTGGAGAACCCTCTGTGCAAGTCCCACACCTTAGTGTTTCTGAGGGGAGCCACATCTACACTGGAGCACAGAAGACATGTACTATCCCAGTGTAATGTTCAAAGCACAGACATCAGCCAGGTTAGGATCACTGTGAAAGTGAGAGCTACAGATTGTGTCTGTGGCTAATGTGGTTGCTCTGGTATAATCTTGTATGAGTTTTTTCAAGCGTAGCTTTGCAGCCAGGGATCTCACTGAGGCAAGCTTTATTTGGGTGAACCTGTTGCTTTAGGCATGCTCTGCTCTAGTAGCAGAGCAGGGAGCACATGTGAGCACAGTCCCAATGTGGTCCGTTTTAGTTTAACAGCCCTGGGCTATTCTCCACAGTAGCTCTGAAAATCAAGGGAAGTATGAGCTCTATTACAGCATGGTTTGAACGTTTCTAGGACCCAGTCAATGATACTGGATAAAATGTAGCCTGGCCCTTCTGTTTATAGTACCTTTGACTAGTTGCTGCTAAGTCAAAATACCTGCTTTTTAATAGTGAATTTTTCTTCACCTCTAGGGAAGATGCATAAACTTCACCCGTGTGAAATCAGATGGAACCTCTGCCCCTTACAGCCCACCACCGAAGCTGCCATCACGTGACAATGCTCCCCTCAACAATGCTCCAAGGAATCCTGCCTCTCCTGTGTCTCTGCAGCCTCCTTCCAGGCAGCCACCTCCTGGACCACCTCCATCCAGAGCGCCTCCTGGACCTCCTCCTTCACGCCCACCCCCGCAGCCCATGGCTTAGAGTGCAGCAAAACCTGATTGACACAACATGTCTCTTTGCTGAACACAGCATATTTATTGAGTATTGGTTTACAGTTAATGATATCAGAATTTGTTGCTGGTCAGCAAAAGGAAAAAAAAAAAAAGAAAAAAAATGGAAAAAAAAAAATTGGCAAGTGTCAATTTTAGTGTATGAATATTTATACCACACATGCTGAGTAAACATTCAGTGGAAAGATTCAGAGCTATGGGGTATAGAAACAAACCAAAATGATCATCTAGATACAGTAGCAGCTTTTGTGTATATACATTTGAAGATCTATTTAGATATGACAGCCGTCTGACTTGGTATGTCAGACCATTGATTAATAACTTTAGCTGGTACTCGTGCATCAGCGGCTTTGATAGCTGCCACCTACAAGTTGGTTCAATGTAGTTCATTGAGGAATTTGCTTTCTTTTCCCCAACAGTACTGCATCCAGATGTTAATATGGATCAACAATTGTAAAGATAACTCTCTGCCTTTAGTTCTGCAGGTGGAATTTCCATGGATGTTCTAAGAATCCTGTAACAGTAATGCGGTAACATGAGACTATGTGCCAATAATATAGCTCATATAATCTATCATAGAAGAGGGATATATATTTTTTCCCTGGAAAAATCAGTTTTGAGCCTGCCATCTCTGCATATGTTCAGATGTGGTTGCATAGGATAACCACTGAAGGTGAGATACTCTATCTAGCAATCAAGGCTTTGTACAAGACTTGGGTTCATATTTGTCCAAAGTTCAGAGGAATTTGGGGAAAAATATTTTGGCTTAGTGTTTAGTTTTCATTTACAGAAAGAGTAGTCCAAAACAAAGCAAACGTACATGAATTTGAGCATAAATACTGTAGTAAGCAAACAGATTGTGTTATTTATATCAGCAGCATTGAGGGATTGATTCTATTGCTATTTGATTGGATAAATTTCCTTTTGATCTTACTGCCAAGAAGAATTTGACCCTTTTGTGATTCAAATGTAAATTCCTCCTTGAGCTGCTCTTTTTTAGACAGTTCAGATCCCACCGATATGTAACCCTGCAGTCTACCTGTGGCTGAGAGGCATGGTGTGAAGAGTATGAGGTTTTATCCCTGTTTTATGTGCTTGGCTGCTCTCCCATGACCTCAGTTCTGGGTGTTATCAGGAAGCGATGTGAGCGCCCACACAGAGGTGGGAATTTATGACGCGGGACTGTGGGTCAGCCCATTATTAGTGTCCACTAAGCAATTCCTGTGAGTGGGTTGTGCCCGGAGCATTCCCTAGTGAATCAAAATAACACCTGAGCTTGCTTTTTCTCCACCACTACCTATTGTGTTGGAGAGGGAACCTATGCTGGTCTGCTTTGGCACTGGCTGTGTTTTTAGGATAGTTGCAGAAATAACGATATATTGCATTATGACACAGCATATACTTATTTCTCCATCCATGTGTGGGCATGTAATACATCACAGTAGTTATTGGCACATAAGTCTAAGATACAGCACTAACTGTATCGTGCAATTGCTCCAGGTTTAAGACCTTTTCATGCAGTTGTTACAGGCATATAAAGTTGTACTGGTACAAAGAGAAACCAAGCTCAATGTTTCCAGTGGAAGGCCTGCTTGCAGAACACCACCAAGCTCTCATCAGTCTATGCTGATCACTGTGACATGCCATGTGTATGCAGCTGAGGCTGTCAAACATAACTCAGAAGAACCACAGAGCCTCTTTCTCCTCTTGCACTGCTCTGCTCTGTTGAGCTTAGCCTTTACCTCATGTATATTGGTGCAGGTAGTGGAATCATGGTTGTGAGTGCCAGCTGGCCTTGGAGCTGTTCCTAATTTAGGCCACAGCCAGCAAAGCACTTCTGCATGTGTTAAAATGTCCTGCAGGTCAAGAGAAACTTCCTTATGCCCAAGTACTCTGCTGACCTGTGACTTCATTGTGATCAGAAAGGAGAATTGGGATGCACTCAACCCTATCCTCATTCTTTTTAGACACTTGAATAGGGTCTGCATAATTTGGTTCATGAGAATGGATTTCTGTTTTGAGGGGAAAGAAGAGTGTGTGTATGTGTGTGTGTGTGTGTGCGCCTGTGCTTGTGTGTGGGAACTGTGTAGGGTTTTGTTTGGTTTCTCTTGCTTTACAAAAATTGCTTGAGAGTTGCACTCCTATGAATGGAAAGGCCTTTTGCAGCCAGTGTGACACAGTGACATCACCCATCTCTGTTTCTTTGAGTTGGAAGGTGAAAACAAGTCCTCTTTTCCACTGCAATTCTGGTGAGACTGTTGTTGACCCCAGTGAAAGGAACTGGATGACTGCAGTGAGAGGGCAGGGGGAAGGGTGGGGGAAGGTGCTTCACAAGCAACATTGATGGCCATTATGCTGGTAATATGGAAACCCTGAAATAACCTTGCTGGGTCTAAGACCATTTGTAATGTGTATGTACAATGAACCTAACAGCTTCTCATGCTGGCTGCATAAGAATAATTAGCTAGCAAATGCTAGTTAGAAATTGAAATGGCAGAGGACAATAAAACTAATTCCCATGCCAGGACAAAACAGGGCATTAGAGCTTTAACTTCTTGTGGGGATGTGACAGACCACTGCTCTGTAGATGCCAAGTCTCTTAGCAGGCAGCAGTGAGATTGAAGCAGTGACTTGATGGAGCAAGAGTTAACTTTAGCTAATGAAAAATCCTGGAAGCCAGATTTTGTCTTGCACCTGTGTAGATCTTGAGAGGGGTGAGTAGAGTTGGTGATTTGCCCTCATGTTAATGTTGGTGGAATTTGACTCACTACCAGTGACACTGGAGGTGTTGGCTTAGGCAGGGCTTCTCACAGTCCCACATCCAGCAAACTGTTGTTTGCAGTTGAGGAGAATATTATTTGCTGGAATTTCTTTGCTGGAATAGACAGTCTTGCAAAGATAACACATACTAACAATTCTGCACAACTTGGCAAGTGCAGCAGGAATAGGAACAGCTTAGGCTTTGCCAAGTCCCAGGTGAATGGATTCATATATGATGAAGCAGGAACCAGCATGGATTCGAGAATTAAATTTGGTATAAATGGAGTTTCCTGCATTCTCATTGTAAAAGAAATAAGCATTTGGTAGGTAACTCAAGTCTTGGCTGCAGCCTCTGTGACAGGAGTACTGTAGGTTTAGTTTGCTGGTAAAGCAGGAAGAGAAAGTGAACTTTTTTGCATTGAACCGAATTTCTTTCTCAAAGGTGGGAGCAGTGAATATGCTGCACTGATTACAGGAAGGCCTCTTGGTTGTATGGAAATGTTTGCAGTGATCTCAGGCACTGTAACAGCACAGCAGGAGAAACTAGTCGCTGTTTTATCGTCTCTTGAGCTTGATCCTTACCTGGTATAAATCAAAATAGACCAGCTGAAATCAAGGCAGTAATAATGGTGTCCATCAGCTGAGAAATGTCTGAAAATAAATGGACAAAATCCCTCTAATGGGCTTGTTGTATCAATGTTGTTTCAATTAATGTTTTGGCATTCTTCTGTGTCAATTGTGATTATATTAGTTACACTGCTAGGAAATGTTCTCATGTGGAATGATTCCCATGTATTTTCCACTATATAGCATCATTTGACACTTGGAAAAATTAAATATCTAATGCTTCCCCAAATCCTAGAGAAAAATGTGGATTCGGGAGACCTTGGTCTCACAGCACAGATGTGAAATGACACAAGGTACAAAACAGCATGGAGGGAAACTCTGTGTGTTTAAACTTGATACAGAACCACATTGATCACAGCATATTTATGGCCATCTTTCAAGCTCAGTGCAAGTGTTGCCATCTGTGGGACTAGCCTGCAGAGCAGACGGTCCTAAATAGAGAAAGAAAAAAAGAGAAAGGAAAAGAATCAGCTTCTCATGAGAAAGAGCAAGCATAACAATGAATGACATTATTTCATGAACTGTACCAGTTCAAATGCATCTGCACCTGGTGCTCCTAATGCTTTTTAGTCCTGTTGGTCTTTAGACAACATGATCAGTAATATGCTTTCTCTCTTTAATCATTTGCTGATTTTATTGTTGTTACTTTGTTTTTTTGTGGTTTGTTTGGGTTTTTTTTTTTAAAGAAACATTTTACTGAGAAAACAGCCCTACTTCTGTAAATATAGAGTTTAATTTGGAGGAGACAGCACACTTCTGGATGTTACTGCTGGACAGTTATTTATTAAAAGGGGCTCAAGGTGAATAAATAGAGGTGGCTCAGGATACATGCATGCAAGTGTGATAATGCAGTATAGCATTTTCAGTTCTCTGTAGTTTTGGGGCAAGGGGAATTTTTGGGTCATCCTACATTTTTAGAAGTTTTTACTGATATACCTTTGAATAATGAGTAGAGATTCCTAACATATAACAATGCTTGAACAAATGTATAGATTACAATAGATTTTTCATTTGGGTGATGAGGAAAAGGGTAGTGAGGGAAAAATGTTTTAGGCAATGTTTTAGTTTTTATGGGGAAAAAATGTACTGTACTCAATTTTTTAACTTTTTGTTTAGAAAGATTTAGTGTTTTCAGAAGCAGTGGGGATGTGGGCTAATCCACAGCTGGGGCATGGAGATGAGGGACAGAGGAAGCAGTAAGATTTTTGAGGGATAAAGAAGCTTTACATGGGGGTGTGGGTTTCTTACTGGTACATGTGGTACAAATTTCTGTAACTGACATGCTGCTTCCATGTTATAATCATGTAACTTTATGCGTTTTAGGCACATGCTCCATTTTTCTGAGAAAACCTTGCAAATGTAATGCCTGCGTGCAAATGTGGGAGATGTAGCCAAAATCTTGTAATCCAACATAATGTAGTCACAATGGCTTCAGAATCAACAATAAAAGTGCTTACTGGTTAAACACTACAAAGAATTTCATTGCCGGGTCATTTTAAGAGGTGATGAGCTTCTCTGTATCTTCTTTCAAATCAGCCCAGCCACCTAATGGTCAGGAGAAGAATGTGGAGCTGGCCTGTCAGACTTACCACCTTCGACTTGCTGCTAATTGAATTAGAGACAAGAGTATGTTCTGGGCCTCAGTTTAATGTCTCTAGGCTGAGAATTTCGATCTTTGTCTAATTCAAAGGTAAGCCATTGTTTTTTGAAACTGGGTAGAAATGCTGAGTAAATTGGAGTCAGTGCTTAGACATTTATTAACACGTGGGACACAGCCTGAACTAATTGCTGCTATCTTAAAGAGGAGTCATAGAACACACAGACATAAACCAAAATCCATGCAAGAAAAAATGCCAGAGCTCAAGACTTCAACAAAAAGAAATTCCATGGGAAATCCTACGCCTCTGAAAACACTGGAGTCACCAAGCTTCGGACAGAACTACAGATTTTCAGTCCCTCCCTGCTTCTAATGTTTCCTTTTTATCTGTTCAGCCCCATTGAGGACTGGGGGTGGAGGGCTGGTGGACATAAGGCAGGCAAGAAGGTCAACAGGGGTAGGCCACAAAAATCTCCAACCCAAGCAGGCTGCAATTATGGGTAATCAAGGCTGCTGCAAAGCTGCTGAGCTGTGCTCTGCACTCTGCATGCCCAGCAGGGCAGCCACAGCCCCAAGTACCAGGGGAAAGGAAGCTGGTCTTTGCACACACATAATCCCCTGAGCACATGTGAGCCTCATCTGCAAAAAACAGTGGGCACCAAATTTTGGGGGGTCTGGTAGCCACATGGACTCATTGCAGCAAAGCAGGTGGGAGATGTGTAGTGGCTGAGCCAGGCGTACAGTTCCCTCTGGGCAGCTCCTACTGCCTGTGCTGCTGATGGGAATTGGAACCCTCAGCCTGGAGCTGTGCTATTCCCTCATGGAGGCAGGGGCTCTGACAAAGAGCCTGGCTTGCTCTCACTCTGTGCCCCAAGCTGGCAAGACAATAGTCACCCAGTATGGTTTTGTGGCCTTTCGCTCTTTTCTGTTCTTCCATCTGCTTCTTACTCAAAAAGCAGGCTTGGGCTCTTGGAAAAGATCAGATAAACAAAAGTGATCCTGCAGCCAAGGCTCTGGGCATTTTTATTCTGTATTAACAAAAGCCCTACATTGGCTGCAGCTGTGGCTGCTTAGGTTTATGCATGCCTGAGACGCCAAAATTCAGATTTGACCTGAACTTTCCCAGAGACTGGGAATGTGCAGATCCAAGCCTTTGGTTATGGAATTTTCTATTAATAGCCTCTAGTGCTGATCTAGAATCTTTCATCAAATGCACTTCACAGCCTCAGGAGTGGCATTTATATGTTCACAAACACCAAACTCTACCCTATCAGGCTGCATGGAAGTCAGCAACAAGAATTTTTTTGGCTTCAGAAACCTGAGCCAGGAACGGAAAAAATGCTCTTTTCCCCTCTCCTCTCATTCCTTAAGAAACCACAGGCAGAGCATGTTGCCCATTCTGGAAGTTGTCTGGTCTTTACTCTGTGAATGTACTTTGCCCTTTGGGATCTCAAGGACTCATTTCAAGTTTCATCTGTTTCTGTGACAAATTTCCCCTTTTCCTGCATGTCAAAGGACCCTTTTTTTCAGTGCATGAGAGGCTGCACTGGAGTTTCCTGGCCAGGTATCACTGATTTCTGACTGCAGCTTGAACTGTGAGATTATGTATGATACAAAAAAGTTCTCTAAAAGAAAACTTTCCTGCTGAAAGATTTTTCCTGCAACATAGAGAAATGTTTCCCTTTAAGCTGTCAGAGATGCATGATTGCATAGATCAATACTTCACTAAAGGTCCTTAGATAGTCCATCTGTGTCTCAACCAGAGGTCACTCACTGCAGTGAGCTCTCCTCGCACCAGCCCATCCCTGCCATGGGGCAGCTGCCTTGCTCTTTATCCATGCTGGTGTCCTGCATCTTGCTGAGCCTCTAGGCCACAATTCTGGAGCTCAGACTGTTTCTTCATGGTAGAAATAGGAGCCCTGCACAATCACCCTAGGTCCTGTGACCCAGAACAGCTCACACTTAAAGTGTACACTTTTCCCTCTGTTGGCACGGGGATCTGGATTGAGAACATGAGTTTTCCCAGTGAACATAGGCAGAGAGATGTAAAACCCTGGTCATGTAATAAACACCCATGTGTTTGCCACAGGTTGCTAAATATAGCAACTCTTGCCTTACTGTCATGCCTCATGCACCATTAGGGTAAAATACTTAGTGCCCTCAAATGTTTTCTAGTCTCTGTTATTTCAGTACATAGAAAGATGTTTTGAGGTGGAAACGGGAGTTCCAAGATTCCTCTTCATCATGAAAGGCTTATTTGGCCAATCAAACACAAAGGAAAAACATGGCAAGCATATGTGCAAGCTCATTCTCTTCAAAAACACAACTGTTCCTGCTTTTCACCTCTCTTTCCTTTTTGCATCAAGAATATTTTAGTTATCAGTGAATGTGCCTAGGGGTAGAGGTTGGTCCTAGTTCAGCTTTTGGGTTTGTGGTTTTCTTTTTTTCTTTTCTCTATCTCTGGTGCACATGTGTAAGGTGTGTTGGGATTTTCAGTGATAAAGGGATTTCAACATATCAGTGAGGCTGTTGTTTCCAGCTGGGAAATGCTGCAATGTCCTCAGCAGTCAGTGCCTTCAGAAGGTAGTTAAAAACCCTTGAAAGCCATCATCACAATGGTAGACTTGGCTCTGCTATAGTTCACCAGGGAACTCCAGCTCCAGGAATGTAGACAGCCTGTATCTGAGACATCAGGAGTGACAGGCTATCTGCCAGGACAGTGAGAGAGACTCTGGTGGGGTCTGTCTCTTTCTAAGCTAGTGGGGTATGGCCAGGGACTACTTGTGCCTTGAAGCACTTACCCTTCTCTAGGGAAAAAAGTGGGCAGGAAGAAACTGTAACTCTGCAGGCTTTGGCACTTCTCTCAATTTTTTCCAATACTAATCGTTTGTATTGCTGAAGTGACTCACAAATGAAAATATGAAACAGCTCATTTCCCTCCCAGCCATACACAGGAGCAAAGGAGCAGGTTTGTCTCTAACCCAGGCTGGCTGGACCCAGCATTACCCCAGGAAGAGAAGGCTTCCCAGGCGGTCTCAGAAGTGTCTCTGCCATGGTCTTCTGGAAGTTCTGTCTGGGGGGTGAGGTTTTGCATCCCTTATGAATTCTGTTCTCCTTTTCCTGAACCATGCACAGGTGGTGACTCTCTGCTCCCCATGGGTCTGGGCTGCTGCCTGTAAGTGCCAACAGTGGCTCTGGCGGGTTGATGGAGCACCTCAGGGCTCACGAACTCTGAAGTTGTTTCTGTGGGATGGCCTTTCCTTCCCTCCTGTGAAGCTAGTGCAGGCCAATCCAGTTACAACTGTTTCTCTGAGCTCCATTTGTGCCTCCGTTTCCCTTCCTGCAAGGACAGAGCCCAGCTCTGGCTGTTGAACTCTGCAGCTCAGCACTCCTGGCCAGGCAGTTTCAGCAACTGTAGCTATGGTGGCTGCTCTCAGACTTAGCAACTGCCACCTTTCCTCTCTGAGTACCTTTGCAGCAACCTCTGGGGCAGAGGCAAGAGGCTGAAGAGGCTTCTGGTCCTGGCCAAGCACATGACTCATGTTTGGCATTCCAGTATTTTTGGTAGTTCAGGAGCAGCCCTAACATAACAGCAGGAAAGAAGTGTAAAAGTAGTTTGTCAGTGTGTTTGTAGCCAAGCAAAGTGCATGATTCCCCTCTGCCAGTGCTGGCCTCAGTAGCCATGGTCCTGGGACAGGGAATAAGTACTTCATGTATCTTTGCTTTTGTTTTCCTTTGGCAAGATTTTAAGATGCCTTTTGAACATCCACCTAGAGAGATCTGGGTACACATTGCAGTGTTACCTGTGTGATTGGCACAAGCACACTGATTTGAGTGGTGTCACTGCAATTCTGCAGCAGTGGGAAGAGAACCAAAATCAGCCAAAAGGCCATGGATGTTGCTCAGCTCTGACCTAAATAATTTGGAGACTGCAAGCAGTAAAGGGTATGTTGCTGCCTTGCTATGAACAGCTGGACTGTTCAGACACATCCAGGGATGCAATTAAATTTTTCTTTTCTACTTTTCTCTCAAGTTGCTCTGTGTGAGTCTACTCCCATTACAGGGTCATTTCAAACAGCAGGACTGTGTTTAATTGTGTACAAACACCTGTACTTTTACCATCAAGGAGCACACAAAAACCAATTCCCATAGAAGCAGATAGGCACATGCACAAAATACTTCACAGCCTTGCTGAATGCTGCCTACCACCCTCTTCTGGCATGAGAGCTCCTGGCATCTGTCATGTCCCCATCAGACCCAAGTGAGCTGCCTCTGACCGTTTTGATTCAGAGTGCTTTCTTTATTGGCCTTTGGGGTTAAACAAGTACAGCAATTGCTTGCTTTGTGTGGGGAATGGTTGTTAGAGCAACTGGGAGGAATTCCTTGGCACCAGCACTAGCTAAGAAAGGAATCAGCAGAAAAATGCTCAGCCAGAGTCAATGCCAGAGCTGGGGCAGGGCAAGTGCTGGTGCCTCACCCTGACTCTCTCACCTGCATCAGAATGTCCCTGGGCAGCAGAGCTGCTGGGAAAAGCAAAGTTCACACCCTTCACTGACCTCTGCATGCCTCTGGGCAGAGACCCCACAGCACAGCACCACTAACACTGAGGTGCTGAGGAGAATCAAGCCCTGAGCTTTTACCCTTTTGTTTCTTCGGTAATTGAACATGCCCCACAACATGAGATATGAAATTTCTCTTATGCTTGGCTCATAGCTGCTTGCAGCGCAACTTCAAAAACTAAATTGTGATAATGAATTTCAAATGGAAATAAACCTATTTTGGGGTCATTTTCACTGTGAAACATGGTTCAAAGGCACCAGATGAAAGGGCACGGTGAGTAGTGAGCTGACAAGTAGTACAGTTTGGGGGAGGGCTTTAGCAACTTTATTTTTCCATTACAGATGCTCTCCATGCTCTAAACTGCTGCCTTCCCCATCTGACCCTTTTCCCCACCCAGCTTACACCTCATTCATAAACAGACAATAACTTTGTTTGGATAGGCTTGCTGGCAAATTTACACAGCTCTCCTATTTAGAGATCCGATTTCAGGTGAGGTAATTAAGAGTGACAAACAAGAAGAAAAGGAAGAAACTAGGGGGGCGGGGGGTGTTGGGGAAATGGAGCAGCAGAAGGTAGTGCCTGGTCTCTGGTCTTGTTTACACAATGGCTTAAAACCAGCAGGATGAAACTCCTAGGGCTTCACAGTGAGAGTGAGAACCTGTCTTCAAGCATGGCAGCTGCTGTGGCATGCGGCTGGGGTATGACCCTGAAAGGCAGGGCCAGGTGCTGTTAGCAATCAGTGTAAAGCTAAAAGACTTGTATAAGGGTAATGTTCAGATCTGGAAAGCACAGTACTATGTGAGTTTGGTGATTTTTGTTATAAATAAAATAATGAATTCTGACATTTGCTGAACTGGGTCTTCATCAGTTCTACATGGTTCTGCTTACAGACTGGATTGGAGAAAGGTGTACATTTTGTAGCCTTGTAGCAGAATACTCCTCTTCTGTTTAGTCTAAAGGGTATGATCTTCTTCAAATTTAAGTACTTATGTTATATGATTATAATATTATTGCTTTGCCCAGCATTGTATCTCTGTGTTTGGTCTTCTATTTCCTCAATGAATCCACTTGATTTCCAAATTCCTGGCTGAAAAATCAAACAAATGCATACTTTGGGATGAAAATCCCAATGGACTGTGCTGTTTTTGTAGGTCTTGAAAAGTTTTTATTAGAAGAGAAAGCCATGAAAGGAAATTGCTGAGCATTTGAGAACCTGGTTTCCACAGGCTCTCATGTTCCAAAAGTCAGCTCTTGGCCAGAAACTTTCCAGGCATAGGGCCAGACTTCACAAACTCATAGGTGGAAAAGGTGGCTGCCTCTATGCCCTAGATGACTTTGGTCATCCCCAGTCTAAATAAGAGCATCCTTTATACTGCTGTCATTCAACATACAACAAACCTGCCTAAAATTAATGGGTAGCAAAAGCTTCTTAAAGTGAGGTCAGTCATGCATCTTTCTAAGGTTTCTAAGGTTTCTAACAAAAAGGTTATTGGCACCTTTTTGTTAGAAGTCCTGATTGTGATTTCTATTTCCTTTGTGCTGGCTGAGTACATATCAGGGGTAACTCCAACACCAATGATTCAAGCTTGGAAAGTCCCAGGGCATCAAGGAAAGCTAAGTGTACTGGTACCTGCTGCATTTTGTCTAGCTGAAAATTCACTTGGACTAAATGGCTTAAAAATGCAAACTCAAAGTTGATTATGGTGTTAGATGTTGTTCTGGTGGATGTTGCTGTCCACTCCTGCTGACTGACAGCTGTGCTGGGTATGTCAGCAGGTGTAGGGACTCTTTGAATGTCTGGAGGAGCTGCTGGATGAGGCCTGAGAAAGAGCCAGTGTACAGACACTCTGGGGTGTCTGCACCCATGGGATGACTGACCCACTGCCCAGGTGTTCTTTCTGCAGATAGATCAGAGATGGCTGTATTTTCTGGGGTACCACAAGTACATTGCAGTACAAACACACATGATCACTGTCTGAGACAAATTCTAATCACCTTAATATTATGTCGAGCAGAGTTTCTAGACAATCTGCTTTGTGTATTTGGGGTTCACTTTCCAAAACAGACTACTACCTGAGATGCAGGTATGGCCCCTGGGCTGGGAGACTGTGCCAAGGTGAGAAAACTGAGCTTGGGAGAGTCCATGCATCATCTTCTGGCCCTTTTCTAAAGAACTGCATGTTTCTGAGGATAATTGATGATTTGTGTGTGAGGTTGTGCCTTGCATTGCTTACAGGTGCTGGAACAGCTGTGTGTGTCTCTGGTACATAGTAGTAAAGTCCATGAACCACAGATAAGCTCACTCACACAGCACAAGTGCTAAGGGAGGGACAAGAACTGCAATGAAGACAAATCTGGTCATGTTTACAGCTGCTCAGGGTAACTATATTTGCACAAGCAAAACGGGTACTGGGCTGCCTTCTGCTCCACTAGCCTGCAAGTGCCGACTGCTCTGGTCTCTATTAAGTCTGTACAGCCTTGCTCTGAGTCTTGCAGCGCATTTCAGGTTCTCCAAACTTTTCCTAGCATCTCCATATTGATTAAAACCTGGCCAGTGTTTCTATACATTAAAATCCCATTTTGTGCCTTCTCAGCCTTTTTAGTTTATGATGGCAAGAATGACCCCTCGGACTTTGTCCCATTTGCTGTCTGATTTGGGCTCTGCTGCCCTCTGTGACCTATGGCTGTTTGCTGTAGCTCTGTGATTTTCTCCCTAGAAGGGCTTCTTTGTCCTTGGAGTCCTTAAGAAAACTTATCTCCATGGCAAGCTGGCCAATTACACCCCAATAGAGGGAAATGTGTATGTAGGCAGCAAATACTGGGATCCAGCAAAAGCAGATGCACCCTGCTTACAGAGGCACCTTGCCTTTGCCAGCCCCGGAGGAGGAGGACTGCAGGACCACTCATGAACTCTGCTTGCTGTGTCCTGTTGATCAACCTGCCTGTCACATGTGAGTGGGAACAAAACCAGTGCAGACCCAGCAGCATGTTTGTTTTACCAAGGGCAATGCCGTCTCCTCCTTCCCAACTTGCCCTTGCCATATGATGGATGTATGTGTTGGAGGCAGGGGCAGCTGGCCCAGCTCATTCCCTTGGGAATAGCCAGGGAAATTTCCCAGGCCATCAGGGACCTTGCTGAGTTAAGTAAAATAGCAGTGTGTGGGAAGGAAATAAGGGAGGCCCATAGTTTGGTGTTTACCCAGCATCCCACGTGGGCCTGTAAATGTGGAGGGCACAAAGCTCCTATATAGCAAGTGGTGAGATATAGCTGGTGGGAATGTTTCCATCAGGGTAGCTTTCCACTGCAAATAAATAAATAAATACTGGCATGGGTAGATTCTCACAGAAGTCTAGACAGGAAAGTATTGCTACAACCGTAAGGTATTTCAGATGATTTCACAGAAACATTGCACCAAATTAAAGTATGAGGAGCTGTTCAACTCAGTTCTTTTCCTTTTGAAAAAAGAGAAGCTTTGCACTCAGCTCCTAAACCTCAACATGTCACAGCAGCTCCTGCATGCCCTATGACACTTAGATGGGGTTGTCATTACTCAAACTCGTTAGCCTTCGATGTGTTGGTCCTATGTTACCCTAGAGATCATTTGTGACTCATGCTGTGGAAGTCTAGGGATGGGATGGGGGGACCTCCTAAGTGTCTGTACAATCTGATGATTTATGGAACTACACTGTAAGGTGTAGGACATGGACAAAGTAGAGTTTGGCTGGGTAGGTGGTTGGTTTGGTTTGGAAATTTTTTGTGGTTTGGCTTAGAGGGTTTTTTAGTAAGTTTTTGAAGGGAGCTAGAGGAAGGTTTTTCTAGAGTCCTGCTTGACAATGTTCCAGATCAGTAGAGATAGAAAGAGTTAGTAATAGTGATTGATTATTCAGTTGTAGCTGAATTCATCTAGTCTCTTTTATGCTGAGAAATTACCTAGTTGTAATTTGCATGTTGTATCTGTGCCAGAGGCCAAAATGTTAGCAGGGAAGGGCGTGTATTGAGAGAAGCAGTGGAAAAATTACAATGAGTCAACAAGGTTGAATTTAGGCCTTCTCACAAGGGAAGCCTCATTTATTAAGCAACTTGATCTCTCCCCATGAGATCATATGTGAAAAACAGGTTGAGCCATGTCTGAGGGTGGTGCCCTGTGGAATTTGTAGATAAGGATGCTTTATACCTGCGTGTGCCTGAGCGGCCAGTTACATTCTGTGGCTTCTAGAGGGAACAAGCCTCCAGAGGAGTACAGTTATTCCATTTTTTTTGTGGTAAGTTTTAGAAAAGAACTTTTGTTTCTTCCTCTCCTGCCTACGCCTCCCTTCAAACCTCAGATTCCCAAACTATGAGGTGTGATATGTGTGGTTTTCTTCACCAACAGACCCAGGCATCACTACTGAGACCACAATGGCATGGTGGAAGGCCTGGGTAAGTAGAGGATATACTGACACTCTGAGGGTTTTTTGCACTATAATAAGGTAACTTGTAAGTTGCATAAGGCACTGTACGGGAAAGAACAGTTTCCTTTAAAAATCAGCAAAGTCTTTTTCCTACTTTTCTGGCTGTAAAATAGCATTCAACACTTCAAAAACATTGATGAAGGAGGGTGTTGATATGATTGCTGGCTATAGGAAGAGGAGCAGACCCTCTCTGGATCCTCAGTTGAGAGAGGTGCAGGGGGTGTTTATATCTGTGTTCATAGGGAGATGGTACCATGCAACATCAAAGTTACACAGCTGAAGTCTGCAAGCTTGTCTGCTTCCTTGTCCTGTGGCAGTGAGTTCAGGGCACTGGCCTGTCCTCATTTTTGGTCCCCTGTTGTGCTGGCAGGCTATGGTCACAGAGAAAGATACAGTCAACCACAATATCTGTCTTTGGTGGGTTTTTAATACTGCAAAAATAACGTGTCTTGAACAGCCTGTCTCTTTGCCAGGAGCCAGAAATGCTGTGTATGTTCTCTTGTAAATGCTTGTGGTTTTGAAAGGAATTTGGCAGGATGGGGAGAAGGTCATGGGGTGTGCTGAGGCAGCACCTGGGGTCTGGCTCAGACTAGGCAGCAGGTAGCTCTGGTGATGTGCCAGCCATGGCAACTGCCCCATCAGCTTCTGTGGGAGGCCAGGTTTACTCCCAGGTCTAAAAATATTTTTTTTTTTTTCCTCCAGAAAGATTAAAATTGTAATCTTCCTTCTGAGTCTTCTCTGCCTCCCTATTTCCTTTGGAAGTTTGGTATAATAAAATAGATATTTTTCCTGAGCTTGGATTAACTCTCACTTATATATTTTCCTTTTGGATGATCTATTCCCTGCTACCCCTAAGCTGGAAATAATTTGTAGACTTAGAATGAGAAAAGCCCTTAAACTCACGTTATTTTATACCAATCAGTGTTGTAGGGGGTGGAGGCATGAGAATAAAAAGAGGTCCAAAGAAGGATGGGTAAAAATTTTAGTTTTCTAAACCCTTCATAAAAAATACAGTTCAAAAGCAAAAGGAATGAAAAAAATGTGGAATTTTCTCAGAAAATATTGACTGAAAAAACCCAAACAGTAACCCAATCTGTACCAAGATTCCAACTTTTTTTTAAAAGCCTATTGTTTAGATTTGAAGATATTTTGGTAGTAAAACTTTTATTCCTTCTTCATTCATAAGCAGAACTTTTCACAGCACCAACTGTAAGGTACACTGCTTCTGCTGCTTTCATGACAATTATTTATATTTACATGAGCATAGACGCCTCGAGTAGTTTCAGTCAGGGAACTGTAGGATCAATTCAGCTGGGAAACAAGACCAAAGTGAACAGGGATTCTCTGAAAAGCTGGTGCAATTGTACTTGTGCTGCAAGAACTATGTGCACAGGGAATGAGGTGCATGAGTGAGTCACAAATGTGCTACTTGAGCCAGGAAGGGCTGTAACTGTTTATCGGAATTAGTACCAAAAAAGATCATTGTTTAATTTGTTTCCACTGCCTCCAAATGAAAGCTCAGCTTTGTGCTCCTCTTTCACTGAGTCACCAGGCGTGGGTCCAGAATGTTTGGGGGTTTCTTCACAGGGCCCTTGCATGCAGCTAGAGAGGATTGACCATTCTTTTCAGAGCAAACACAGATGGATGAGTCTAACCTCCTTCCCAGGGAAGCTGTGGTGGTGCTGCCCATCTTGGCTGAGGGCTAGAAAAGGAGCACTTAAAATGGTCCTGCCAGCTCAGCCAAATTCTTGTAGGCCAATGACAAACCTTTAGAGGTGGCAGTGCCACCTGTTCTCTCACTGCTTTTTTCTGCAGTGACAGCTTCACCTCAGCCTTCAACTTGCTGCTCAGTGACCATTTGGATTCAAAACTGCATCTCTTGTGAAGTTTCCTGTTGACACCATTTGCTCCAGAGCTTCTCTTTCTGCTGGGAGCAAGGTGTGGTGATGCAGGAGTGTCTCTGTGCTGGCTGTAAAGCAGACTTTTCCAAGTCTTGCTGATTGCTGAACATGCTGCCTCTCTCAAAACTCCTCACTGGCTCTTGGCTGCTTGTCACTGCTCCCGGAGCATGGCTGGCAAAGGGGCCAGCATGCAAACGTGCCAGCTGTATCCGCTGTTTCTCTTTCACGTGGAAAGTAAGAGCAAAAGGCATTTGCATCATAGCAGGAGGCGGATGGGCGGTACTTGGTGGTCCATGTTATGCAAGTCAGGTGGGACAACCCTAATGCTTCCGTCTGATCCGTAATCTCTGACTTTTTACCTCACTGTGAAGCCATCCCCATTAAAATATGTATCAGGTCACACTGATACCATTAGTTTAATATGAACCCTGGCTCTAAAGGTAAATTTATGAGAATGTAGTAGGTTGCAACTTAAGTATCCTTGCTTCTAGGAAGGAAAAAATTGTGTCCATTATTGTAATAAAGTGATGATGACTCTTCATGCCCACCCACCCACCCATATCCTCCCCCTATTAGTAGATGTGACAGATTGTGATAGATAATAATTGTGATAGATGTGACAATATATTCAAGCCAGTTCCTTGACTACCAGCTCTGTTAAATTATGCCTGGGTTCTGGTTGATGGCCCTAGTACCTTGTGGTGACTAAAATAAGTCTCAGTGTGTCTTTTATGCCCTGGGACTGGGACTGTCAGCACCTCAGGAGTTTGTTGGGAGGATTTGTGTAGTTGTATCTGATTCTTGGTACAGGGAAGAACACCAAACCTGCGCTCCTCCAGATGGATCTCTTCCTTCAAAGTAGTCTTTTGGCCCAAATCCTTCCAGTGGAGATGCTCCCTTCTTGAAACCAGCTCTGCAGAAATGCAGCAGCAGCTACTGAAATAAATGGTCTGTGAGAACAAGACTATTTCAGGAATTCAAAAAGCTATCTGAAATCTGCCCTGCACCAACCCACTGAGAAATGCAGTGTGATACAAAAGCATCCATGCTATGAAGAACTGGAATTAAGGGGTCAGTAAGAAAGTCCCGTCTATTGCAGTCTGTGCTTTTCTACCAGACTGCCTGCACCTCACAATGCTTGCAGCACTGTCAGCCATGCTTTGCACTTCATGTTTCTGCCAGCAGCAAAGGCAGGTGGGAACAGGAAACTTGTGTTCTCTTTGAAGAGAAATTTGTGTTCTCTTTTTGCTCTGCTGTGAAACTTCAGGCCAGTCTCTCCTATTTTCTGTGACTTTACTATGTGTAGGCAATAAACAGCATAAATGTACTTTTCAAATACTTTTTCTTCAGCTGATGAAAAGCAGTGGTGGAAAGTCATGTATTTTTCTTCTTCTTTCAGAGTGAAGCAGAGGGCAGGTCTGTGGCAGGTGCTTTAAATTTTAATGCTGCACCTGATGCTCAGACTCTGTACAAGGCCATGAAAGGGCTTGGTGAGTTGACTCCAACACATATGTAAATTCTATGTTCTTCTCATAATTGCTAAGTTGAAATACATTCCTTAGGAAATTTGCATCCAGAGTTATCACTTATTTTTTACTGTGAAAAACTAATATTAAAGTTTCCTCAGTATGTACTTAACTCAGTATGTACTTAAACTTCTACACAAAGGCAATGAATCAGACAAGGTTGTCTGAATATTCAGATTGGGATTTTGGACCAGTCTCAACTTTGTGCACTGTATTTATGATTTATTGTTGCTTTCCACAGGGACTGATGAACAGGCTATAATTGATGTCATAACCAAGAGGAGCAATCTGCAGCGTCAAGAGATTGCCAAATCCTTCAAGGCACAGTTTGGAAAGGTCCTTCCAAAACAAAGCCATATTCAGTCACTGATTTACTGCATGCAGGGTGTAGTAAATGAGTGTACAGTTCACCCTGAAAGCATGATGCAAACTATATGCTGAGCTTCTGCAAATCAGTAGAATAATATCTATTTATAAGGCCTGTGATGAATGTGTAAAATTAATTTTTGACCAGAAAAATATGGTTTTTTCCTAAAGATTTAATTTTTTTAATGCATTTTGACCAGAAATACTTTTTTTAAAAAATCACTTTTAACTTGAAGTGAAGCTTCTTATTGGTTTGAAGCTGTAACAAAAATTGGCACCTGTCTGAGTGACATGTTGAGTAAAATATTGTTTTGTTTCAGGCCTTTTTAAATGTCAAAAAAAGTTCAATTTAAAGAGTTATTTAATTACACTTGTTTGGAAAGTCTGTGGTTATTGACAGCTATGTTTTCCTTTGTCCCTCTTTGTTTCTTTGATAAAATATTATTTTTACTGGGCAAATGTTTTCACGAGCAGACTGTACCCTCAGTCCTACTGTGGAGTTTCCAGTCACCCCTGCTGGGAAGGGGACTGCCATGCAAAAGCCTAAGAAAGGGAAGCAAATATGGGGGTGGTGGGTATGGCACAATGAATAAATAGAGCACTTGCATCCCACTGAAACAGAGAAAGTCATACTCTAGGAAAACCTGCATTGTAGGGAAGGGGAAGTATGAAGTGCATCTTCAAGCAGACTGCATTCCTGATTCTGCAAATATCCTGAGTGCAAGTTTATATGCAGCTTTGGGAATCAGCTCTCTCTGAGGACACACTTTTGCTCAATGAGAGGACTTCAGCTACCTGGTTCTCCTCTCTGAGTTAAGCAGGGTGGAGGAAGATTTGCTGTGGGACTAATTACTGAGAATGCCCAAATATCAAGAAAACAGGGGATGCATAAACACCTAGACAAATCCCATCTTGGAGTTAAGTACCTTTTTCAGTCCCAGTACCTTTTTTAGTGAACTGTCAACAATGCTGTCATTCAGTTTCATTACTTGGGCCATGGGGATGGAAGCAGCACGTGCAGCACCATGATCCTGTGAGGCTGCTTATGTAACCATGTGATGATGTACATTTAACAGGATCTGATTGAAAGCCTGAAGTCTGAATTGAGTGGCAACTTTGAGAGGCTCATTGTAGCTCTCATGTACTCCCCATTCAAGTATGATGCCAAGGAGCTGTATGATGCCATGAAGGTAAGCAAATTGCATGTTGATAAATAAGTAGTAGCACAAATACTGTGCTAATTTCCTGCAGTTGTGCAAGTGTTAATAACTGGACTGTTACATGGTTAAGTTTGTTATTAGCAGTAGCCTTTGAGAATTACTTAATTGTACTATTAATATTCTGTGAGAAAATCCTGCTTAAATGTTTTTGGCTATAAGAAAGTTTCTGTATATACATAACTCATAGAGCCTGGGAAGGCAACAGCAAAACTAAATTCACACCCAAACCTGCTGCCCTTATGCCCCAGCTGAGCCATGAAACCTTTGAGGAACTGAGAAGTGGTGGTGCAAGGGCCAGGCTGGGATTGGCTGGGATCCTACCTATTGACAATGCACCTTTACAAGTTTCAGATGCAGAGTGGTCTGTTAAAATGGGACAAAGAGGTCCCATTTTAACAAAGAGGGATAGACAGTGCTGTCCATCCAAGCACTGGTCTCCCTGCATTCCTCTAATCCTGTCTATCATCAAAGATCTGACTTTAGAAAAGCACTGTGGAAATGTATGGTTACATCCAGTCATCCTTCACAAATTAGGCACCTCGGTAAAAGAAACCATGTTCAACCCAAACGTGTTTTGTGTCTCCAGCTTTCATCACGACGGTTTCTTACAGCTCAGCACACAGCCTGACACTTTGCTGCCGTCCAGCTCCTCCCTTCACCATACTTCTCTAGCAGTAAATCACCCTCCATGACTAGATGCCTTTCTCCACCTTTATTTCTCCACTGTGTTTTCTATTATAGGGTGTGGGAACGAGGGAAAGTGTTATCATAGAGATCCTGGCATCTCGGACAAAAGCGCAGATCAAGGAGATAATCAAGGCGTACAAAGAAGGTAAACCGTGCCTGGGGCTCAGATTTCTGTGGTCAGAGCACAACAGGAACTAACACTGTCAGCAAGAAAATGGCTTTTCTATAAGCATTTAACTCTAAAACAGAACATGGCTATGCTGAGAGCATTCGAAAATCCCTTTCTAGATCTTCATCCAGCTGCAGCAAAGGGTCAGCAAATCACAAATTTGGTTCAGTTTGGCTACAGACTATTGTCAGAACATTAACAAAACTATAGCTGTGCACTTGGCTTTTCTCCCCATTAAATATCAGAATTTATAAAATACATGTTTGTAAATATTTTACCTTGTTCATCTCTTTAGCTATACTTCTAAAATTAGCTCTGTTTTTTTTCTCGGCCATCGGGGGAGCTAGTGACTCTGCTGGATGCAAACGCTGACCTGGGTATCACAGAGGGTGCGAGCTGCTCTCAGCCCTGTTTTTTTCCTTAATGACCTTCTTGCCCAGTGTCTGGCTATTGTGTGTGTTTGGGTTACTGGTAATATCTTGACAGTATCACCTAAATAAATAACAAATCCTTCTCTTTCCCTTGGGTAGAATACGGTTCTGATCTGGAACAAGACATAAAATCAGAAACAAGCGGCTACTTAGAACAGATTCTGGTTTGCCTTCTTCAGGTAATGCTAGAGAATAGAAATGAGGGTATAAAGTGCTTCACATTTTTCAATTCTCTTTTGGGGAAGACATGTACGTAAGAGAGTTAGTACAATCATGATCACCAGATAAACTGCAGAGAAGACCATATCACTTGGACTGGATCTGTTTCAGCTTTGATGTGACTGAAACAGGGAAATCTCCCTCCCTTAGCAGTAAGAGAGCTGGGAACTTACAGCCAGCTCTGCTGCAGAGAGACACCTCACTTTCACATATGTGTAACACCACGGTACTCTACAAGGGTCTTAAAAAACAGTGTGTCTCCACTAGGATCCACCACTTTCACAGGGTCTGTGCCCTCAATGCTGAATGCATTTACCCTGCCACATTTTTGGAATTTTCCTGCCTGGTAGCAGAATAACTGAGCAATTTTTTACTCTGCTTCATATGACTGATTTCAGTGCCTTTCAGTGAAGGTGTTAGTACTTGTGCTGTCTGAATTGTTACTGCTTGAGTACTCTGCAGAAATAGACAACTGAGATGATAATTGCCCAGAATGAATGTTCTGATCCTTATTTATGGAAGAATCTTCATGAGAAAATTGTTGCCTTTCTTTTTCTGCTCGTAGGGTGAGAGGGACAATGCCACCCTCTATGTGGACTCAGCCCTGGCTCTTCAGGATGCAGAGGTACTCTCAAATACCTGTGATCAGTGATATGCCTGCATTCCCACCTTCTTGAACTTCAGAGTGCTTCAGTGTCAGCAGAGGGTTGGAGTCACAATAATTTGGGGTGGGGTTATCATCAAGTAACTTGGGGTTTTTCAATTTTGCCTGTGCTGCTGAGCTCTGCCATTCCCAAAAGGAGTGGTGAGGCCTGGGCTTTGGCTCAGCTGCTTTTGATATGTGTAAGTGTATGGGTATAGTGGAGTGAAAGAGAAGAGAAAAGAGAGGAAACCTCAAGGGTATTGTTGGCTGTTCCAGCTGCTGCAGGAGGGGTAGAAAGGATCTAGATATAGTAGATGTTCCAGTTTGTCTAGAAGACAGAAAGGTTTTCATAACCAGCCATTCTAGGAGACTCTGGTTCACATGGTGGTTTCAGTCACTCCAAACCCCTTTACCCTGCCATGCCTTCAGCCAAACTCTGTTCCTTCAACAGCTGCACACACAGAACAGCTTGCTAATAACTGTGTGTGAAATTACAGACTCTCTATGCTGCTGGAGAGAAGATCCGGGGCACTGATGAGATACAGTTCATCACCATCTTGTGCAAAAGGAGTGCCACACACTTAATGAAAGGTATGAAGCAGAGCCCACACTACCATCACTACACTCCCAAGCCTCCAAAATCAGAAATCACCCTAGCCAAAAAGAAGAGGAGAGGCTATAGATGAGAGACACGAGTGGTCAGAAATAAGTACCTGAGCCTGTTTTCTAATTTCTGGTCACACAGTAACCAAAAGTTGTCAGCAGACTTTGTGAAACATCATGAAGATTTAGTTCTGCTGAAAATCAGGAGGCTTATCTAGGAGTCCCTGTACAGTGATGATAACTGGATAGTTATTTTTATAAATCCAAGAAGTGAGTGAATGAGTACCGTCCTAATTAAGTGGGAGCATGTGGTGAACAGACACTTCCCTTGGATGTGGGCTTCTCTGGGGAAAAAAAAAGCTTAAAAAATAGCTGGTTATTCAGTGCTGAAGAATCACAGAAATGCAGCCTGCATTTCTGCCCCAGGTCCTTTTGAGGGCATCAGAGGCTGCTAGAAGACACAAGCCCTGCTCCAGCTGAGATCTCAGTGCCCCACTGTCTGTGCAGCAAAAACCAAACCCTGTCATCTCAAGGCTTTTGAGGCACAACAGATTATGTTATGTTGGCTGAATCTGAGCATATCAAGTGTGAATCAGGTGGACCTAAAATGATAAATTTAGCTGAAGATAAAACAGGTATGCCTGAGCTTTTTCCAAGCTGAAATCCTCTGAGGCTGTTTGTATGCTCTGGAAGCCAGCTCTCCCTTGTGTTTCAAATTCAATCTCCCAAGGTCACTTAAAAAATAAACAAGACAAACAAACATAAATTGGTGGTCTCTATAGTATTTGTCTGAATCTCTCTTTAAGAATTGGATTTCATCTTATTGTGATGATGCAACCAGTCTTTGGAACCTACTTTAGCACCAAGCAATTTCTTCTGTGCTACAGCTGCCTGTAGCTATTTGTCTTTAAAATCTGATGTAATTATTTCAGATTTTAAATGTAGGAAGTCAAATATCTTGAAATCTGCACCTGTGTTTTGCTCGTCTTTTCTCAGTTGTTTTTATTTTAAATTGTGGTTGAAATAACAAGTTTCCCCAAATGGTGTTGTCATCATTTTAAAGTCCATGGGCTGTGAACTGCATAGTCCCAGGTTTAAGTTGATTTTATTTTGGCTCCTGAAGCTAATGACATCAACAACCACAAGACCAAAGGTGTGTCTAACCTTGTTGTCTGCTTTATTTCTGTGGCTAAAACAGCAGTGAAGGGTCAGATTTCCACATAAACTTGACGTGACTGAAATTGCCTGAAGTCAGGGAATTAAGAACCATGAGTGGTTTGGCTTTTTGTAAATGTTAACATCCATTTTTATAGGTGATTTCTGATGTTGAATAAGCCTCCTGAAGTGGGTGCAGATGTGGGCATTGCTTTTGCAGGATCTGTGTCTTCATATTGCCTCACAAGTAATGCCTGTAAATATTGGGCACAAAATGCCTCAGAGGTTACTTGGTAAAAAAATAAAGTTCTTTGTGTTTCAAACAGTGTTTGAAGAATACCAGAAACTGGCTGGCAAGAGCATAGAAGACTCTATCAAGAGTGAAACTCGTGGTTCACTTGAGGATGCCATGCTGGCTATTGGTAAGTGGTGACCTTCCCCTTTGCTTTGTCAGAGTGTGCTGCCTTGTCTTCTGCAGTAGTTGACTTACAGTAGGTGGATCTACTTTATAAAGGTATGTGGTAGGAAGTAAGAGATACCTCTTGGGTAAAATAAACTCAGATTCCAGCAGCACACTGAATTAATGGGAAGCATGTAGGATCTCAGTCACCTCCTACCCTGAGCTGGAATTGCCATTGATTCTTACTGAGCTTTTTTATCTGCCTAGTGAAATGCACCAGGAACATCCATTGCTACTTTGCAGAGAGGCTGTACAATGCTTTAAAGGTAAGACTTTTCATTGCAACACACTGGTTTTCATACTGACTAAACTTGTAACCTGGCTTCCACCAATTCAAACTAGAAGAGCCAAGGTTTTGGTGAAATTCAGCAGGTTTACTGCAATTCTTGCAAGTAATAGCAGAATCCTTTCAAACACCTTGGGTAGAAAAGTACCCTCTAAGACAACAAGCTTCTCTGGCTTAAGAGTCTGCAAGGACCCCAGCCCCACTTTCTGGAACACAGACAAAACTTCTGGAAGAGGCATTTCTAGGAGGTTGTTTATGGTGATGACCTGCCTTCCATGTTAATAGACTGGAACACAGTATTTTCTTTTTAGGAAGCAATTCTCTCAATGGCAGTATAAAACAAGAGTTTCAAATGGGGACACATAAGGTGTTTGCAGATTGTGCCCCTGTAATACTTAACTGGTATGTACAATATGTCAGCTCTCTAAACCTTTTGTTTTGTTATCAGTGTGATCTTAATTTTCCTTTGAGTGATAAAACAATACTGGTTGAAGCCAAACACTTGGATGGGTGATGCTGCAGAAGGACAATCCGTATTCAGTGCCATGTTTGCTTTTGCATTTGACATGTGCAAAACTTGTGCACACCTCCATGGTGGGTTTGTGGTGTTGGCAGTGGCCCCTGGAACTGGTGTGAGGGTGGGCTCTCCAGAAAGAGATGGAGATGTTCCACAGAACAGGTGCCAAGAGGTGTTTGAAAGCTGATTCCTCCTGCCCTGGACTAGTTTGCACAACTTATCCCTTGAACACCTAGTAACATCACAGACTGATGTATCTGTTATTCCAGGGGGCTGGCACCGACGATGGGACTCTGATAAGGGTGCTTGTTTCTCGAAGTGAAGTTGACCTAAATCTTATAAAGCCTGAATTCAAACGTATTGCTGGAAAGTCTCTCTCCAGTATGATTTTGGTAAGCAGAATCTTGATGTGATGGCTCTCAGCCATTGCATGCATTCCTAATCTTTCCTCAATTAAACCCCAAGTGTGGGATGTTTCCATGGTTGTTTGCAGTAGCAATGTCATTTCTGCTGTGATCATGGCTCTCCTTCACTAAGGCTGTTAATCATCATGTCCTTGAGAGAACACGTGTCTGAAAGGCAAGTCAGACTGTATGCTCTCTGTAAGTGACTTGGACAAAACAAACCCAAGGAGACACTGAAATAAGATTTTCATAGACCAGTCTCTATATCCATGCATTGCATGATGTCCTAGATGAATCTAAATTACATTAATCATTCCTGTTATACCTATCCCACACTTCTGTGTCATTTTCTTCTCTCTCTCTCTCTGTGCCATCCTTAACTTCCTCAAGCCAGTGCCATCCATATACATCAAAACAGTGCTGGGGTATTTCGTCCCTTCTTCTTCTTCTTCTCCTTCTTTTCCTCCTTTTCCTCCTTCTCCTTCTCCTTCTCCTTCTCCTTCTCCTTCTCCTTCTCCTTCTCCTTCTCCTTCTCCTTCTCCTTCTCCTTCTGTTGTCTGAAGGTTTTTTGCTGTTTTATCCCATGTGAAAGCCTGGTCTAAACTGTCATGAAATAGGTTCAGAAACTGAACCTTGTCAAGGCCTATTGTAACATTTGAACCTCAGCTCTGAGTGAATGTGCCTCCCTGTTAGTGCTGAAATGCTGGTTTCTTATAATTGACACTGTCAGTGTCTATCATGCTGATTAATGATCAGTTTTCATGGCTCTGTACAGAATATTCATTCCTTCTGAGAAGTGGACCTAGTTTTACACCTGTTGCCACAAAACATTCAAAGGGAGGAATTTTTTTACCTAGTGAATATTTTGTGTAGTGCTTCTAGACCAAAATGACCACATTTGTGGCTTTTTTAAAGATACCATGTGTCAGGGAACATATATACATATATGCCTTTTATATATATGTATATATACACATATAGTGCCTTTTCCCTTCCTGTAGGGAAGAGGTGATACATAAATACCCAGGGACAAAAAAATCTGAACACAACAGGTTTGCTGTCATTTATGCTGACTTTGTGCTGCTCTGTGGGATGGCACCTTGATGAATTTCTCACCTGCATTCCAAAGGAAAAAAATTGGACTTGATGAATGTTATTTCAGGTGGTAGCTAGAAGCTTTATTTCTCTGTTTGCTTTTGTTGGTGTGCCAGCTGGAAGTAACTCTGCTGAAGTCTAGCTTGCTCTTTCCAAAGTCCTTTTCCTGTGTGGGAATATTCCACAGACTGACAATGTCAGCACTTGGAGCGTGCAGAGGAACTTCCATACTCACCTATTTTTTAATATTTTCTCCTGTCAGGAGGATACCAGCGGGGATTACAAGACAGCCTTGATGAATCTCTGTGGCAGTGACTGACAGATTCTAGGAGGAAGATGTTGAAAAGGATACAGAGAGAAGATTAACAGTGAACAGGGGTCTGGAAATGTTCTTGTAGAAAATCTTTCCATTGATCCAAGTGGGGGAGAAAGGAAGATTAAATTAATGGTTGAGATATCCAAAGCTCTCCGAAGGATGTGGGTGCTCATTACACGTTGAATACTATCCACTTCTCAAACAGTTTTTCAAACACTAGGGGGAATGTTAGTCTCTTGTTTCCATTTTGTTCTTTGACGTTTTCCTTCTGTTTTAACCCATTGTGAAGGATGGCACTTTGACATGGAATTAAAGGTTCTTTTAAACCCTCTCTAGATGTTTCACAAGTCTGAACAAACCTATAAAGCTTGGGCTGCCCTGAAGCCATGCTAATTTCCCCAGGACCAGATGATAGAGAAGAGGCTGTTTGATGCTTGCAGGATGGGTCTGGAAGGAGTCCCAGATATTAATGAGGCTTTAGGGCATGGGTCAGAACCAAGAATTTAGTTCTAGAGGCAGTAGTTTAGCAGCATTATCTACATAACTTTACAGGGAGCTCCCCAAGGAGCAGTGAATGGCAGAGCCAAGCTGGCTGCAAGCATGTGAAAGTTGAAGGCCATGT
This sequence comes from Certhia americana, assembly GCA_018697195.1. NCBI lineage: Eukaryota > Metazoa > Chordata > Aves > Passeriformes > Certhiidae > Certhia > Certhia americana. The sequence goes on from CM031862.1 coordinate 18,246,877, forward strand.
GCCTAATTTCCTTCTTGCTTGTTTGTTGGGGAAGACCAGCAAGTTCAGGTGCCCACATCAATGTCAGACCATGGGGGAATCAAAATTGACATGGATGATTTGGTTTTGGTGAACACAGGATACCCTGTTCATGGGAGCAGACTTGTTTCTGCTTCTAGTGTCACAGTAACTTCTAAGCAGACAGTGGACTCCCTCCAAAATTGCCTACAACCCCCATGACTGCACCATCAGGGTGCTGAGTGAAGCCCCAAATGTGAACAGTGGTACAGAGAGAACAGTCTAAGAAGTTTGAGAAGTTCTGGTCTGCCTTGACCACTGGTTCTCTACGCTTAAAACAGTCCTTTAAAGGTGTAGTTACAAAAAGGCTTTCAGTAAAGGAGCTCTTCTGATCAAGTGGGTGAATCTTTTGGCTAAGAGGTGCTCCCTTCCTTGCATTGCTGAAATTAGCACGAGTCAGTGCTATGAGAGTGGCAAGTTCAAAAGGTCTTGGTAAGTCCAGGACACAGACAAGGTTCCTGGGATCAGCATATCAATACACCTCAAGTGAACACGAAGAGTAGGAGGTTTCAGTCTCTGCCCCTCTAAATGCTGGTGTTTTCAGTGATATCTCTGTTTCTCACCTGGTCTCTAGGAGGAGCAAGGTGGGGGTTTCTTCTCTCAGAGGGACATGGGCCGACTACGGGCACCAAAGGACAGGGACTCGCATATCCCTTCTGCTGGTCAAAGCTCCCCACCTGGTTTTTCAGTCATTTGTTCTAATTGACACCGGTGATCAGGCTTGCCTGTTTCGTCTCGGTTTGCTGGTTTTGAGTCGGTTCGGGCCGACTGCAAGCCCCGTGCGGGGGCTGCGGAGAAAGCCGAGCTTACACCCCCCTCTGCTGGGGGACTGCCTGCGCCGCACCGCGCATCCCGCACATCCCGGGGCATCCAAGGCATCCCGGGCATCCCGGGGCATCCAGGGTAGCCCGGGCACCCAGGGCATCCCGCACATCCCGGGGCATCCAGGGCACTCCGTGAACCCCAGGGTATCCAGGGCATCCCGCACATCCCGGGGCACCCCGGGCACGGCTTCTGCGGGAGCCAAGAGGAATGGGAGCGGTGTGGGGGGATTTTCTCCCCTCTCTCTCTCTCCCAGCCGCCTCAAAGACACGGAGGGATGCGTTCCCTGTGCGCTTGGGGAGCCAGCTCGGGGACTTTCAGCCCACAGCCCTCGGCATGGCAAGGGGCTCTGCAGCACGGCACTCCTCCAGCCAGAGTCGTGTGAGGAGGTTTTACTGAATGTATGACCCATTCTGGTGCGTTTGGGGTATTATTTTGGAAAGGCCAAATGGGAATTTGTGTCTGCCTGAGCAGGGAACAGAAGTGATTTACACTGCTGCACCCACAGTACCTCTGTTTGCTGGAGCTGGACAGGCAGCAAGTGAAAAGCAGTCTCAGCTTTGAGGAACGTAAAGACTGACTAGAGAAGCCTAATGAAAACTCAGCTCTTCCAGCATATTTTAGTTGAGAGTTGTGTGATGATTACACCAAAAATATTTGTGTTTCTATCACCCCAGAGCTCCCATTGTTATTGTTATCAGGTTACTCAGGTCAGAGGTTGGCTTTCTTGTTGGCCTGTGCTTAGCACAGGGGGACTGGATTAGAGCAGTTTCACTGTGATTGTGATCCAAATTTATTAATAACAGCTTGGGAGATGTAAAGTGAGTTGCCAGAATGCTCACAGGAGATCAGTAGTAAAGCTGGAACGGAGGAACAACCAGGGGAAGCTGATTCTATCACTGTAATTGCTGGGAAACAAAACAATTGTAAAACATCAATGAAGATTTAATTACATATTGATTGTGCTAAAATGTTCCCTGGGTGAACAGGTGCTCTAATAAATCAGGATCAATTCCTAAGCTGTTCTAACCAGTCTTTTCTAAGTGCAAATATTGACTTAAGGCCTTTCTATTCATTCACAGTTTTATTAACATGATTTTATTGCACAAAAATCAAGATAAAAGCTTGGCAAGGAAAAGGTAACAGGGGCAATGTGAAAAATGCCCAGGACTGGTGCAGGCCTGTTGCTGCCTATGTGCCAGCCTTTTTCTTCCTCCTGTGCTGCAGAAAGACCCACGTGCAGGGAGTCTCAGGGGATAGCACTAATGCCACCTTGCTCTCTTCCCCAGGTGGCTGCCCTGTGTCCTCAGATGCAGCACACACAGCAGGAGCTGTGCTACCCCTCAGCCTCGTGGGGTGTGGGTACATCAGCTCCCTGCTCAGCTCACACCCAGGTGTACCTAGGAATAGCTGTCTCCAACTGTTAGCTCTGTTCCTGAGACCTGGAAAACTAACAAGAAGTCTGCTCCAGATAGGATACTAATGCACATACTTTGTGTTTAACCCCTGAGAGTTTCTGCTCCAGAGAAAGCTGGCCTCATTTAGTCTTGCTTAATTCTCCTAGGAACACAGAGCAGGTGTGACCTGAAACCACAGGCCAGCAAAGGCCCTGCTTCTTAAGAGGTGTATCATTGTGACTTCTGGAGAGAAGAAGAAAAGATTGGATTGGTTTGGCTTCACTTGTATTTCTATTTTGCAACAGTTTGGAGTAATTTTTGGATAAAAATATGTTTAAGTGTTCAAGCTGAGGTTAAAAGAACATTGTTCCTGTCAGGAAGTGGAAGAAGAGAATAGCAGATATCTTAGTCAGGCGAAGTCGGAGATCTCTTCACCATCTCCTCATGTTAAGGAAAGTGTTTCAAGGGCAGGAAATAATCTGAGAAAGATGTTCAGTCTTCCTTTCTGCCTGCTGTTTCCTCATCAGTGCACAGAGGCAACCCTGGCTGCTGTAGGCTGTTGAGCTGGGGCTAGGGTGGGGCCAGGCCAGAGCCTTGCCTGAGGCACCAGAGCTGACACTGGGGCATCTTTGAGGCTGCCCAGAGAGCATTTCTCTTCAGAGCTGAGAATGGGCTTGCCAAAACACAGAACACCGCAGTGTGTGGCCCAGGGTAAGGGAAGGTGGGTTGTGCTATCATGGATGGCTCCACTGTTTATTCTGGGATGGACTGAAGGTGCTCAAGGGCAGAGTGCCCTCACTGCTGGGCAGCTGGGAGCCTTCCTGAATGGAAACTGCTGATTATTTTCTATTCTTAAATTAATAAATTAATGGTAAATTAGTGTTGATGTTTTAATGTAAAATGCTGCAGTGTTTAAATACTGCCTGCTGCAGACATCCAGATGGGATAATGGAGTCTCACAGTGTCATGGCTTATTGCCTGGCTATCTTGAAGCAGCCTGCTTTTCTGGCAAGGTGGCCATCTGATAATAAAATACACACCTTCCTCATGGATTATTGTGTGGAATCTCCTTTGCTGGGAAGATAGCAGCAAACTGTAAGATGCTGAGATGGGACTGTGCCAAAGACCTGTCAGGCTTTCTTTCAACTTCTGCCCTGAACCCAAATTCCTGGGCTGACTCCAAAGACTCTTCACTTCTTTAGTGTCTAGGGTCAATAACTGCAGAACATCCTCATGTCTGGGATGCTGCAGCAGCAAGAGATATTTTGTTTGACACAGTGCAGCAAGCTCTTCTCCTCAGACCACATGCAAACAAGGTCACCCCAGTTCCCCATCTCTCCCCTCACTGCAAACATTATTGACCTTGTAAGTAATAGTTGTTTGGTCTTCTGGTGTCATGCGTTTGAACCCAAAGGACTCATCCCTGAGGTTCCAAGAAATTGCCAGTAGTTTTTGTTGTTCACTAAAAACCTTATGTTAGGCAGCAGAAAAGAATTAATAATTTGAGGTTTACGTGTGACTGTCCTTTGAGAAGACAGAAAGCCAATCCTGAGGACCTGGGCTCCTCTCTGTTTGGAAGGAAGTATTACTTGTCCAAGCTGTGTTTCTGTTTCCCCAGCATTCCTTCCTGTTACAAATCTCAGATAGCCATGGTGCATCCTTGCCATGCTTTGCACTTGGAGGTTTAGAGCTGACATTTCTGACTGAAAATTGTGTGCCCAACACTTAAGAGTGTCGCTGTATGGGAGTTCAAAGGTCACAGAAACTTTATCCCTTAATACTTTTCATTCTTCCAGTTGCAAAGAAATACTTACAGTGATACTCCTGTGATATAGAGGTCACATGATACATCCAAGTATAGTCCTGAGAAACGTTTTCTGCATTTCTGGCTAGATAAAAGTACTTATTACAAAAGAAACACAGATGTCTGTGGGTTCTGTACATGCAGGAACCTAACCTTTGGAGAAATAAATAGCTCACACAGAGGAACCAGTACTGTTCTCTCTGTGGTAATGAAGAACAGGATATGTTGTAGGCACAATATTATTAATAAATAGTGAGCAATGCAATGTGAATCTGTAATTCAATTTAGGATTTCAGCTGAAATTGCTCTCTGGAATTATAGATGGCAGTGAGCTCTGAAATTGAATTACAGTCCAAACAGGAACTGAGTCATGTGTAGCAATGGTCTAGGGAAGCATAGAATCACAGTCAGCACTGGGCAAAATATTATTGGCAGTACTACATTCACAGAAAAAAAAGCATTTGTTGGACATAAATGAAATTTAACTGACCTTATAAATCGATGTCAGGCAGAAAAATGGGGGGAAAAATGAAAGTCAACATTTGCATCTATTGATTTTAAAATGGCAACTTTATTTTTAAAGCTGATTCAAGATGAAAAGCAATTATTAAAAGGTTTCATTAATCTGAAGCTTAAATGTGACATTTTGGAGGGGAAAATTTTAATATTCAGTTTGCCTGAGAACATAATTTTTACTTTCTGAAATATCTCATAAATTTCTATTTTAGTTTAAGCCAGAGAACCACAGTTTCCCCCTCAGTTCCTCAGCTTAGACACTGAGCTGAAAGGTCCCTTGTTACTTCAGCCAAAGGCTGATGTTTTTCAAAAGGGAGGGGAGAGTTGTTGCTTTAAATGTCATTAACAATCTTCCATAACAGAAGAGATCAGTGTTGGAGGTCTAATTTCTGAGTTTAAACAGATCCCCAAAGGTTCAAACAAGAAATAGGAAATGCACAAGCTATAGCTGATGTCCATTTCTAGCCTTGCCAGAACTGAAACAGCAGCACAGGTTGCCCAGAGAGGTGTTGGATGTCCCATCCCTGGGAACATTCAGGGAGGATGGGGCTCCAAGCAACCTGACCTGGTAGAAGGTTTCCCTGCTCATTGCAAGGGGCTGGACTGCATGGCCTTCAAAGATGCCTTCCAAACCATTCCGTGATTCTGTGGTAAGTTCACTTGTTCCTCACTGCTTGTCCTCTTTCTGGGCCTGAAAGAAAACCCCTGCACAAGACAGTTTTCTGCTTTGCAGAAATGATAGCTCTGGATTTCTACACCACAGCTGTGTTACCCTGAGTAACATGATAACTGTAAAAGCCATGTAGAGATAAATATTTCACGGGACTGTATGTAATGAGGCTAAATTTAATAATTTCAGGAAAGTGTTTAAAATCCGTTATAGAAGCTGTTAAATAAACAGGATTTTCAATCAGTAAAGCACAAGATGGCTTTCTTCTGAAGCACCAGGTATTGTCTACAATTAAATTGGTGAGCCAATATGATGCACTTTTTAAGCACCACACATGCTAAATCTATAGAGTCTCTCTCTTTCATCTAAATCATCCTGTAAGAAACCCACAACCACACTGACTGTCTCCTTTCCTGCCAGGCATTCTGGGAGGACTGGTCAGAGAAGGCAGGATACTGAAAACCAGGCTACCTTCAGAGAAGAGCTGTCTTTACATATGCAATAAATTTTCTAACTGCTGGGTCCCAAATAAAATTATATCAGACAAAAACTTAGAAGAACTGTGGCTTTGGGTCTTGGTGGAAGGTAGGGTGAGGAGTGTCTTTTTATACCAGACACTAGGCATTGCAACCTTTTTCTGGTTTCCTGGTGAACTTTTTGCATGGTTCTAACAGTAGGTCATAACTACTTTGTTGAATGTTTCACTGACAGTAAACACAGCAAAAATAATTGTCTAGAATACATGGTCCCTTAAAGCTCCCTCACTAGTTTAGGAAAATTGTGGCTAAAAACTGTGGCATTTGGATGACCTCCATTTTTCTGTTCTCCAGCTAATACTAACACTAAAATCTAGTATAAATAAAGGCAAACATTAGTGATAATAAACTCTCAAACTCAGTCACTGGTTTGTTTATAGCTAGGTTGGTACTTGAGGGATCCAGTGCAATTTAAAAGGCAATAAATTGAAACAAACTCACTTGTTTTGGAGGCTGTTTATGAACCCTTTTAATTTGGTGTCATATTTATTTGGGGAGAATTAGATTATCCTATTCATTAGATGCTGTGGCCAGTGATGAATGGAACAACATTCCACATCAATGGCATTAATTGAATCCTCGCAAGCACAGATAATACCCCTGCAGGAAACAGGAGAAGATGGAAAAGTTCTCCAAAGTAAGGTCTGCAAATACTGCAGGGATGAGGGAGCACTACTGGACAGCCAAGATAGTTAGCAGCAGTTGAATGCTTTTCATTTTTTTGTGAGACTACTTAAAGAGTAGTTACAATCCTTGGGAATACAGCTAAAATTGATCTCTGTGGTGCTATGGGCACTGCAGATCTGACACAGAACCAAGGAGGGGGGACAGGTCTCCTAAGCTGCAGGCTTGTGCCATGACTAAAGATTTTGCCTCAGGGGAAATTTATTTCAGAGGGAAACATAATCAAAAAGACTGACAGGCCTTTCTGCAAAACTGATTTAAAGCTTGGGTCTGTAAAAATACCCAGATGATTTTCTTCTAGCTCATCAATAATACATGCTTGGGTCTGTTGAGGATTTCTCAGAAATGTGTCATTCTTCCAGGGAGTGTGTCCTATTGATAGAGCCATAAGCCACTGCCAATTAATCAGGGTATAATGCAGTGTTCAAAAATGAGCATGATCTTTTCATGCCAGTCCTCTTTGATTCATCCCTCCGCTGTGATTCATGCCAGTCCTCTTTCAGATGAGCAGCTGTTTGTTATGAGCAAATTACTTTATTGTCCATGAAAGGTGAAAACCAGCCTGAGACATTGATGGACTTTGATGCAAAGAGAGTAGAAACTTCATCAAAATCTGTTTTTCTGCTTGCTTTCTACGCAGGATACTTTTTTCTCTCACATCTCAGTGGCACAAAGCAGTGAACAGTGGCAAACTAGGTGGAAGCAACAGTGCCCTGGATGTATGGGATCCCCCCAAGACCCCTGATATGACCTATGAAGTCCCTGTATGGATCCTTCCTATCACTGATGTGCTTCCAGTCAGCAGGTGAGGGGCAAGTGTCCTTAGCAGTGTGTGCACCTGGAAAGTTCTTCTGGGAAATTCAGGAATAGCAGTTAGAGGGATTTTTCCTAAATATTCTGATCACATGCCCCAAACACTCTTGCTGGTAAAATGAGAGCAGCAGGGCAGCACATCAGGAATGGTGATTGCTCATGCTTAAAAGAAGAGGTACCAGAACTGGACACTGGGAATAGTGATGACTCTGGGCTCTCCCACAGCATGTCCTCTGCCACGGGCAGAGGGCTGGGAGGCAATTAGTACCTCATTTTACTGCAGCAGAAACACAGGGCAGTGACCAGTTCAGGGTCAGCAGTGGCACAGCAGGGATTAGGATGCAGTTCATTAGAGCCCCAGACAAGTCTGGGGACTGATGACTCCACATCTTCTCACTGCTTGTCCTGGGCTCTATTTTTTTTCTGGCCTGCATTCTCAATATTGTAGTCTTTAGAAAATGCTCTCAGCCAAGGTCTCAAAGAGGTTAAAGCAGTAATATCCAGAGAGGGAGTAACAGGGGCATCTATAAAACTAACCATTTCAGAGCACTAATTTCATCAGCAAGCTAATTGCAAATATTGTATCTTAGAACATTTCCAGCCATCTGCAGGAAGAGAATGTCACAGTGCTTGAAAGGCATCTTTTATTTATGATTGTGTCTTGCTGATATATAAATCTGGCACAGCGAGTTTTGGATGTCTCATGATAATCATGTAGAAGAAACATACCTTGCTTGGGAGAAATTTACTTGGAGAAAATTTACACACTACCTTTATTGTGGTATCTGAATAATTCCTTGTGTGTGTAAAATCCTGCTACATTTCACCTCTGTTTTTGAGCACAGAACTGAGTGAATACAGAGATTATTGCTAATCCCTACAGCAGGGCTTGGCTGTGCCTGTTGTCACACAGTAAAACTGTGATCCTGCAAGGAACAAAATTGCATCTTTTTGGGTCCAAGGCTGATACTCTGCCAAATATACTTCCCTCTAATTGTAGATCCAGGTAAATATTTACAGTCTCAAACCACTTTCATCACACTCGGTCCTGAGGTGACATGAGTGTCAAAGGCACCAAGAAAGGATGTGTGTCTGTGTCCTATTCTGAGTAAGAGCAGCAGCAATGTCAGGAAAGTGGAAGTTTTAGCTTTCGTTTTGCTCTCTGTATTCTGTTTAAGTTGAAATTCTCCCTTCCTGGATCTCGAGATTGTGACAGGCACCGAATCTGCTCTGCTGGAAGGCAAATAATTTTATAAAATACACAGGGCAAGATTCACTATGTGGTAAAGTTTGGTTTGGGTTTTGATGCTCCCTGAAACAAGCAATGATGTTTGAGCTCTAAAGGAACCTGTCACCTCATAGACAATTTGCCTTTCATTCTGCTCAGAACCAGCTCTTGATGCCTGTTGCTCCCTGAGAACAGTTTTGATGTTTTCACTGTCTCACATAACTCTAACTCATCTGTATTTGTAACCAATGCTTTTCAGGTATTTGCATATAGTGTATATAAATAAATTTAGCTTACCTTTTTCCTCCTGTGCAAAGGTGACTTGTAAGGATCTGACCTATGAAGCTACCTGATAAAGTGGGAATGTAACAAATAACCTGCAAATTCTCCCTTCCACTTACCTGTTAAATAGCTATGTGTCTGCATACAGACTGCAGACTTTGTGAGCTGTGAGCCAAGGAACTTGGAATTTGACACCAGCACAGGTCCTACTTTTCAGGAGCCAGCAGCCTTTCAAAGAGCAGCCAAAATTATTTTTAAAATACTTGTTTGTTAGTCAGTTTAATGAAGGACATTGTCCCACTAATCTTTGTTGTAACGTTTATTATGACACTTCCCTCACCTGATGATCAGTGGAGACATTATATTGAGAAGTCTTAAACATTTGTGCTGAGATCAACATCTTACTAAGCATCGCATTTCTGTCTTGAAGATGGCATGAAGTTATTACATCCAGGCTTAAGACTAAATAATCCCAGGGGTCAAGACTGAACTTGCAATGTAGTTCTTAAAATATTACCCGTTTTCTTCTAGAATAAACTGGTTAAAAACCCCACACTTCTGTTTCATGATTATTTTCGCATGCAGCTATCAGTGAGACCTTGATGTCATGTGTGAAGGGAATAGAAACCTTACCCCAGAAATAGCTCACTTTAGAAGTATCCATTAACAGTCTGGGCTCCAATCCTGGTAGACAATTTGTCTGGACAGATTCAGTGCTAGGACTGAGTTCCACAGATTTTGCAAAAGTTCTCTTGGGTTTTTGAGGTCCAGTTAACATGTTCCTGAAATCACAACCTATGGTTGGACCAGAGAGCTGCACAAAACTTTCTTCTCCATAGTAAGAGGTGTAGAAGCTAAGCACTTCTGATAAGGAAATGTATGTGTATCAAGTGCTTGTCATAGCAAATAGTCAGAAGTAGATGTTGAACCACAGCATTTTGCAGGGACACAGCTAGATTTCTCACTGCAAATTCTGGCAGATAACTACCTGGGTCCTGCTTTTCCTATACTCTGTGTTTTGCCTGCACTATAAACATGTGCAAACAAGATCTGTACTTTGCAAAGCCTAAAGGATTTCCATGTGAATATTAGGACACAGCGCTAGAAGTTTTTTCCCACTTTGCAGCCTTGGCCATGCTCTGAGAGCTGAGCCTCTGTTATTGTTTAGGGCAGAGGCTGGATGGTTATGCAGTATGAAGTCTGCTTCTCCTGTTCTGACACTGTTCTGACACAAGCTATGTGATCAGGTGGTGTTGCTGTTACCTGGGGACACCAGAAGGTTTTTTAAACACTGATGTATTAATTAGGGGTGTCTTAGAGCTTCAGTTGTGAGATTGGTGATACTGGTGACATACAAACTGTGACTAGATCATAAATTCTGTATCTTTGTTACTCCTCCCAGCAGAGGTGATCCACAGAGATGACCCAAGAGGTGAAACAGGTTGAAGACAGTTAAAATAAGCAGCACAGAGTCGCTCAGTCTCCCTGAGCAGAAGAGCAGAACCACAAACACAAACAAAGCTTTGCCATCTGGCTTAGCACCAGGCCTCCCAAAATCTGAACCACCTCACTGAAGAAAAAAAAAGAAAGCCCAGTTCATGGAGGCTGAGGTCCCAATATAGAGATAAAGTTTATTCTAGTCTTTCATGCCCCTTTCCAAGACAACCATTGTAATAATAACATTTCTGACACAGTGGCAGGAGGAACAGGGCCCAATTTTCCAAAGTTTTATGAGGCAAGCAGGAAAATTTGCCTCAAATTATGAAGTTCTTACAGTTTAACAGAAGGCCTGTTAAAGAAAACTGCCATTACCTTTTCCATTGTAATCATGAAAGTGTTAGCTTTTGTCTATCCTATAAGAGAGCTATTGATAGGACCAAATGAACTTTGACCTTTATACTGTGAGACAAAACACTGGAGAAAAACCAGCAAATTCATCTGATTAGTGAACAGCATTCTTAAGGTTAATTCCAAATTATGAGGTTCCTTTGAAAATGAGATCATGAGTTAAGGATAAAATTCTCAGCAGTCATGGAGTCACTTAGCAATTAAAATCTAAGCAGAACGGTTAAGTGGAAAAGGACCATAATTTTGACAGAAGAGTAATTTGTAATACAGATGCACTTGCTGTTTATAGAAAAAATAACCTGCTTGTTCATGCCTGAGCTCACAGTTCAGAATGCCTCAGTGAAATGAAAAGTAAAATAACCTGCTAACTAAATGTACTCCAGGATGTTTTAAAACTGCCAAGACCTGGACCAGGTGGAGCATTGGCCCAGCTTCCCCCATGATAATGAATTGGCAGAGTTTGCACATGGGAACCCTTTTTCATTGACTCTGATACTGCTCTGCTGCTTTAGAGCAGCTAAACAGCTGCTTTTAATTTAACCAGATGTTAATTCCTTTAGGCTGGGAAGTCCTTGCTGCCTGGAAATAGGGGGTTTTTGCATAAAACACTCTTCCAGCCTCCCCTGCTGGGGTAGCTCCATTCCATCTATCATAACCTTTGCCCTACATTCAGGATTGTGGCAAGGTTTTAGTACTACTTGCAAAATATTATGCCATGTTTCATCAAAAGATGCTTTTCAGGAGCACTGATTGCAGTTTGTTGTAGACACCTGGGTATAAAGTCACTACCTGAAGCATCAGACCATGGAATAATGTAACCTTGTGTAATGGTACCTAAGATAACTGATTTAGGGATGGTAGAGAGGGTCCCAGAAGACTTCTCTTTGTTTTTTTCCTATTTAAGTAACTGGACACGAGACTGACAGGTTAGTTGTCTGAGAAGACTAATCTGAAAAGAAGCAGGGATAGCTCTTTATGTTGGCTCTTTAGCCTAGGCTAATGATATCTTGGGGAATCTTGCCTGCAGGTAACTTCTGCAAATGTGTTAATATTTTCTCTGTAATATGTCATTGAAGGACATATTAAGGCATGGAGAGTTAGTGACTTGGAGGCTGGGATAAAGGAAGGAGACTTCTAGCAAGGCTGGAATTGAGATTGTAGCAGTCAGTCAGATATCACAACTACCTGGCAGCAGAGCACAGGACTTTAGGAGCTGGTCTACATCTATCATCTGCTACAGCACCAGGTAAGTTTGTTTACTGACTAACCAGGCTTTTATTCTGAAAGGTTAACATGGTTAGAAGGTACCTCAATGAAAGCCTTTCAGTTTCAAGTCCAGACTTAACTTGGTTTTGTCTTAACATTGCCCTTTTACCTCAACTGCTTTTTCTTTCTAACTTAATTTGCCTTATGCAGGTACAAATGTCAATTGCATTCTGAACAGTGAAGCTCTTTTAATCATTTTTGGTATATAGATTGTCTGTTTCTCTGATCCTAGTAATCTTACTCTGCAGCTTGTTCTGGTTTCTGTAGATATTTCCTCAATGTGTGTCTCTGTGCTCTGCCTTACATCCTTGTATAGAGTCACTCTTGGCAGTAATTGCAATTATGTTGCTCTACAACACATCGTCAGGTTGCATTTGCACTTCTGAGAACTGACTTGTCTTGGGAGCTCACTGTAAAGCTGAGAGGACAACATTGCCATCATCCTCCAGCAACTCCAGCAAACCTTGTTTTCTTCAAAGGGCACTCCTGTATTTTACAATGCCACCTCAGAAGTATCACAGATGGGCATCTCTCTTGATATTGGGGAGAGCAGTACCTCAGTGCAGCTTGTGCACTTCCATTATACAAACTCCTGAGTTTTTACAAGGACCAGATTCTGCTCCTCATCATTACGGTGTATAGATTTAAAACTCTTCAGCCACACAATATTGAACTAATATTGAATAATTAATAACTTAATCTCTCTATAGCCCTCAAATACTTCGACAAAACAATGGCAGGACAATAAGGAAAGATGTAGGGTATTGTTTAATCTACTCTGGAATAATTGTGGTGGACTTCACCAATTTCCCTGTTCAGCAATAATTTACCTTATGCTGGTGGCTGCTAACGTTTATATTCATTCAGTTATTGTCAGCTGATACTGAGGGGTATGAGTATCATGTTAACTCCATGTTTTTGCTCTTTTGTCACTAGGAGGTCAAAAAAAGAGTTATTTTAATAAGTAAATATATTTGTTTATATTTGTTTATTCAACTCTACTTACCAAGAATTACTCAACATCTTCTCTACAGTGCTGTGTAGGACAAACTAAAAATAATGAAGTTGTCCTACTCCACTATGATCTTGAGAGGAACTAAGCCAGACGAATATTATTAGGCAAGCTGGAGCAGGAACAGCATCCAAAACACACAGTTGGAATTCCCTCTGGCACAGTGGTGCTCAAAAAGCATGCCATACATTTGCAATAACTACAGAGGGTCAGGAGCTCAGCTTTACTGCTCGTTGGAGAAAACTTACTTTTCACACTAGTGCTTCTATTTGGCCTCTTGTTCTGCACTCTCCTCGGTATTTTAAGTTGTTAAAAATTCTATTGTGTCAATATAGGAATGAGATTTTTTTTTTCAGAACTTAGAAGGCAAAAGTTCAATGCAGTGTACTTTTCCACCATTTAGTATGGAGCTCAAATATTTGTTAGAAGTGTCTATTGAGCACCCTCTCTGGTGAACTTGTAATAATGGGAAGCAATTGTAAGTACTGCAGCAATTCTGCTAAAATCAGTTGAAATACTTCAACCAAATTACATGCTAAGTGCTTCTGCTTTATCAAAACATTGTCTGCATTGTCAGTATGGGGCAGAATTTGTCATTTTCCTGCTCTGAAAGCCTGTCTAGTTCTACTGCACATTGTTAAACAGATGTTGCATTTCACCCAAGAGCTGGTTGTGGTTCAATACTGGACAAAGTGGTTCCTGTAAATAAGGCTTGCAAAATGCTTTCTGTCTGAACAGAACTATGGGCCAGTTTTTATTACATGCTATTATTATAATTATAGGATCTTTTGCTTAATCAGGATGCGCTTAATTAGGATAGCCATTTAATTGGGACATCTCCCAAGGAACCAGTTTAGCTTAATGTTATTAGTACTATCTAATCAGGGCAGCTTAGGAAAAAATTTGCTTTTAAAAAATAGGACCCCAGCAAAAGAAAAGATAATCTGGTGTTTTTCTGGTCTAAGTGTCCAGTCCATTTCTCAAGGAACTGCAGGGATGATCTCCTCAAAGTAACACAAGACAAGCACAATCCTTTTGTTGTGAAGGTATCAGACATGACCTTCACTCTTGCTGTTGGCTGCCATCTCCTTTTACCAGAATACCCTGGCATATGAGACCTATGAACTTCATATTGTACCCAATGGGAAAAAAAAAATCTACCAGATATAAATGGCAAAATGGAAAATGCTGCCACATGTTAATCTTGAAGGTGTTTGCAAGGATATGAAATAAAGCAACTCGTAACAGGTTTTGAAAGGAGAGTTGCTCAGACAGAGATTCCTAATAAGGCTGTTGGTAATTGAGGAGTTTTAGCTATACTTAAGTGAAAAAAAAAAAAAAAAAAAAAAAAATCTATTTGTTCCGTCTTAGGTTTTGGAGTTAGTATCATTGTGGTTATACATTCATCACTGTCCAATGAGATACCTCCACCAAAAAAAGCTACTGTTTTAAGGAAACAGAATTATGTAGTTTAGGTCTAAATTTCAATAAGTTCAAAGGCAGTATATTTGGCAATTAAATTTAAAACTCCACAGTTTAAATTTAAAACTCCACAGTCAGCAAGGTAGTGTGATCCTAGATGGGTAGTATGAGCCAGCAGCTGAAGTAGGGCTGAATTTTCAATACCAAGTACTAGTGAGAGACTTTGACTGAAGGAAAACAAAAGAGTGGACAGACTTCCAGTAGGTGTAAACCAGTCACATCCCATTGCAATTTCTGCAGACATTGCAATTGCTGCTGGTTTTCATGTGCTGAAGATTTTATAACAGTGAGACGAGGCAGCAATACAACTTGCCTGTGCACGATGGCAGCACTGGAACAGAGTTGGCCAGGGCAGTGATGGAATTTCCATCCCTGGAGAAATTAAAACCCCATTTGAACATAGCCCTGAGAACCTTGCTTGTGGCAACCATGCTTGAGCTCAGGGGTTAGACAAGATAACATCAAGAGGTCCCTTCCATCTTCAGCTGCTCTGTGGTTCTGTGAAGTTTCTGATCACAGTCCCCTCGGCATAGGTAAAGTACAAATCCAGACACTGTGGATTTATTTAGGCAGAATGTTGACTTCAGTGGCAAAGCTCATCCAAGAAATCTCCGTCCCCGATATTTCTCTCTGTTTTTTTCCATGTGTAAAGTCACTATCTCCTTATTTGTGATGATAAAATTCTTTATAGGGTCATTAACTGCATTAGCTGGATCAATGATAAGACAAAGTTAAAAATAATAAAACAGAATTTTAAAATAATACTTATTTTTTAAGTCTTATTTTTAAATGCACGTCAGTTCAGCTGTGCAATTCCCAGCTCTGCTGGAATGTACTGTCACAGCCCACAGGATGAAAAATAAGTGACTGGGGGGATAGCTGAGAAGAGACCAGCACAATGCCTAGATCCATCATGTACAATTGCACACTGACTTATGCTGTGTCTTGCAGAAAGCAGGACTATATGTTATCTGATGTTAACTAACTGAAAAAATCAGACCTCTGTCTTCAGCTCACTGTACATATTGAGTGCTCTTCTTATAGAGATAAAGCATAAAAAACCTTTGCTTCTTTAGGTGCAGCTGAGGAGGTCTGATGGTTAACCAAATAAGAATTAAAATTGCATGAAAGTATATCTATCAATTTCTGCACAGGTAGGTGTTCCTCAGGGGCTGGGTGGTTCATTAGTACTACAGAGCCTGCAAGAAATAAACTCATTCAAACTAAGTTAATTATAAAATCAAGTGACTCCCCAAGAAGGGGAATCATTTTGGTTGTTCCAGTTGTGTGACTGCCCATACTTATTCAGGTCACCTTGTACATCCCCATATCCTTCCCAGTGCTCTTACCCCTGAGTCTGTTCTGGATTGAACATGCTGCAGCTGCAGTTTTCAGAGACTTTTTTAGGCATGGTTAAGGTGGAAGTGGATTATTGATTAGTGTGCTGGTGTAGGACTGGGTTCAACAGCTGCTCAGATACAAGCTCCCTGTGTGACTTCACATGTCATCTTGGAGCTGAATTTAATATTAGATTTAGATGGAGCTTGGGCAGCTATACTCCAAAAAAGGATCCTCAAAGCTCTGCCAAACCTTAGACCTCTGCTTTGTGTTGCTTCCCTGAAATCTCCCTCTGAAATCCTGTTCTGACCATGTGGGAATACTCTTGGTTTTGTCACCACTGATGAGCCATTCACCTTCCCAGTCCCTGCTGCTGCCTGCAGAATGGGAGCTGCCCAGCTGTGCCTCCCAAAACCCTACTCCATCAGGTGTGGATCAGCAGCTTGGCCAGGCCATGCCCTTCCCTGGCACTGTCACTGGCTGCTGAGTAGCTGATGGATGGGCAGTGTGTGTAGGAACCTTCCTCG
Organism: Certhia americana; assembly: GCA_018697195.1. Taxonomy (NCBI): domain Eukaryota; kingdom Metazoa; phylum Chordata; class Aves; order Passeriformes; family Certhiidae; genus Certhia; species Certhia americana. The sequence continues at coordinate 18,263,159 of CM031862.1, forward strand.
CTTCCCTGCACAGCTTCTGCAGCAGCAGAAAGCTGCATTTGTAGCACACATAAGTGAGCAAAATTATCTGCCTGTGTCTTCAGGTCTCTGAAAAGAGAAAGGTAGGATGTACACCTATTTAATTTGTTAGTGTATTCTGTTCTCAAAAGTCAGTTGTCTGCACATCTCTACTGTCTGGTGTGGCAAAGAGCAGGTCTGTGGCTGTGTCTGCACCGTGAGTGTGTGTGGACATCCATGTCCTTGTGGAGAAAAAAACATCCAGTGGTGTCCAAGCTCATGTGCTCCTGCAGGTGGAAATTAAGAGTAGTTGCCTACACTTAATTTCTGTGTATCATCATGGCACTGGGAGGCCTGGAGTTTATTGTAGGAGATGCTGCTGGTAGTTATTTACAATTGAAGCATATTAACAGAGGATGCAACACAGACATTCTTTCCGAACAAAGCAGTGATTTGTAAACCTCTATTAAAACAGTTGACAGTGTTTTCCTGAATAGATATTATAAATGCTACTTAAAAAAAAAAAAAAAAAAAAAAAAAAAAGTTTGCTCAAGAATGGATGTTCCTGGAAACTGGTACCACTTATTGACCCCATACCTCCTAGTAATTTGTATTCAGTTATAAAAGGATATATTAAACAGTGTTTGCTCTTAGTATAAAATAGGAGATTGCTGCTGATAAGTATGCATAAAATAAGCACCAGAGTCATTATTTCATTCCCTACCTTTAATATCAGACTATACAGACAAGAATGAAAGCAACCAGCCAAGCTGATGGCTGAATCATAGCAACAGCATCAATTGATCTGTTTCCAAGTCTAAAAAAACCTAATAAAGACTTTGCATGATCTCCTAGATACAAGAGGATTATGGTTAATGTCTTAAATCTGTCCTTTAAGTTCAAATAGTCTCTCTGTCTGCTCAGATGCTGCCTACTCCCTCTTTCAGGTGAATTCTATTTATAAAAATTGATACTGAGTTAGGCTGATTGAAACAAAGGCACGTTCATTCTTATTAAACTAAAGAGAAGCTATCAGCAGTTCGGAACCGCCACAAGCCATACCATTTATCAGTCACAACAGTGCATTCATGTGTGCTTTGCAGTGTTTATCATTACTGTTCCTTTCTGTTCTTTTTTAGTGAAACTAATGTGTTGACCTAGGAAGTACTGCACAGTAAGAAATGTAACACCAAACCACTCTTATTCCCCACATAATTTGAAGTAAACAATTTTTTTCTTTTTTACTGCATTCAGTCTGTTTGCAGAATGAGGGACTATTTTTTGTCGTTGTTAGTTAGTTGTTGCTTGAAATTTTTTTAAAAAAAAGAATAAATTTTCTTAAGGACTTAATTTTAAAATGCACTGTGTACATTTGTTCCAAGGCCCAGATCCTGAGAAATTGTGTGTATAATATATATCTTATGTGTATTTTAATCCTGGAATGCTTTGCATATTGTAGTTCTAACCAGTGGTGTTTTGTGGAAAACTGATCAGTGAAAATGTTATGAGCCTCAACCTCAACCCTTAAAACCTCAACTTTTCTTCACTTAAGCCTTAACCTTTACAATCTGTAATGTAATATATTCGTTTTGTAGTGCAAATAATTGAGCATGTGTTGGATCAGAGGTTTGTTTGCAAATACTTTGCCTACAAAACGTAGAATTTGTTCCAGCCAAGTAATTCTTTGCTTCCTTCCCAAAACAAGAAGATACTCCTTATTTAGGAGTATCTGTACACAACTCACCCAGATGCTGAATGTAACTACAATGCCACGAAGCTTTTCTTTGCAGTGCATGGAAAACATCTTCATCCTATCAAGAACCTCCTTTCATGGACTATTTCTGAGGCAGAGGAGCTGCATTAGCAGTTTGTAGGTTTAACAGAAGCCCTTTTTGTCTGCCCAAGGAGATGAGCTTGCCTGGAGTGAGGCTGTGCATGCCTGTGTGCTGTGTCATATGCCGCGAGGGGCTTCTGGGTGGCTTGTGGAATCGAGGGTTGTTACGAAAGGACATTGCGCAATTTGGGACCGTGTGGCTGTGTCTCCCTGATGGATTTCAGCACAAGCTGAATTTTCAATGGGACTGCTGGTATTAGTTCATTTCCCCAGCTTTAAAAACCTTTACCACAGTGCTAGCCAGCTTCTGCTATTTTTATAGCCTGGGAGCCTCCCCAAAACACAGCCCTGGGAGTACATGTGTGTTATGCTCCTGGAGCAGTCTGTGTATTTGTAAGTTTAAACAAAAGTCTCTGCTTGACTGTAAATTCCTGTGAGTTTAACATACATGCTGAGAAGACCATAACTTTTCTGGTTTTCAGCTCTCTGCTGTGAAGGTAGGGTCTTTCAGAAAGTGGTTACATTGGTCTTTAGGCTATCAGGAACTTTTCTACAATCTGTCTTTAATATAAAGAAATATAAGTTGCATGTAATTAATTTTAGTCATTAAGTCAGCCTATCAAACAGGTGAATCAATGCTCTTTAGCTTACTAAAGGTATGGCATTGGACAAGTGCACTTTGCATGCAATCACCTTGTAGAAATGGATTCAAGACAAATACTTATGAATGATGAAGTAATATTTGCCCACTAGCTCCCAACAAGGAGGATTCATATTCCCATAGACTGGATAAGGGACACAGTTATTCATGAACTGAAGTTACTACATTCAAAGAACAGAATTTTTTATCTGGGAATTTAAGAACAAAACCTAGTCCTATTTTAAAGAATTACAGTGCAAGTTCCATGTTCTCTGTTAGCATACATTTTGACTGAAAATCCATCTTTCTACTGTCAGTTTGTATCTTGTGATATTCCACTCAAAGTATTTATTCATATTATTATTGCACCATAATTTTATGTGTATCATGGCTATTGCTTTTAGTATTATATCTGGTCATCTGTGTTGCAATTTCTATTGAACGAAATTCTTTCTATCATATGTGATGAATATTATAGAACTATTTAACTGAATATTGCTTTACAAAAGGGTGGTGGGTCTCATCAACTGAAGTTCTATAAAGACAAAATGAAAGGTAGATATCTGGGATTAAATTTCAACACAGGTTTTCATCATAAAACCTGTGTGCTGCTACTGGGCTTCATATAAGCATTTATTGGAAGGACAACAAAACAGTTCTGACTAAAGCCTAATGAGTATTGTCTGGCAGGAAAGGCATAGTACAGAAATATAAATCTGAGTCTTATTCTACTTATGACTTCCTGAGTTCAAAGAAGTGACTTTATAGAGCAAACTGGGAAAGGGAGGGAAGATCATAAAAGCTCTGTGGATTTTGATGCTCTTACACCTTACAACATAAACCCAGATTACACATCGTGGTAAGCATCAACAATTTACATTGAAATCAATACTGGTATGAAAATCAGGCCAGTGTTTGATCAATAAGAAACTTGAAGAGAATTGCCTGTAAAATGGAATGCCAGGTGATCTTGTGAGAGGACCCATGGGTTAAAGCAAAAGGATCTCTGAAGTGGTCCTCAGGGTATGACATCTTCTTTCCCAATAACCTCTCACAAACTGTCAGTCCTGAGATGTGTGTGCACTCTCTTTGCACACGGCAGACCTGTGCTGCAGGCATGACTGATGGCTGTTACAACATTGCTGCCAACCACTGCAGCAGTTTATGCCACACACCACCAGTCCAGGCAGGCAGGTACTGCTATTGCACTCTTCTGTGTGTGTGCTAGTGTAATAAACCAAACCTGGCTATAGCACAATTTGCTAAGTCATTTCTTGGTTTACTTTCTGTCAAGCCAGGCAACCCAGGTCACAGAAATTTACCAATACTTTTAACCCAGTCAAAGCATTTTACGAAGTTCAGTAAAATGTTGTTTAATGCCCCACATTGGCTTTCATCCCAGCAGTGTCAGTTACTTTCTGGCTGTGGTTCTGATCAGGGTTCAGGACACTGTGCCACACAGGACCCAGCTTCCTGTGCAGTCTGAAAAGTCTGTGAAAATGATTTGAGTTCTGGCGTCAGAATATTCCAATGTTCCATGTTGAATTTTTGGTACTTGCCTGTCCTCCATTGTTGGTTGCACTGCAACCATTGTCCTTTGGAATGATGTGTCAAATTAGTACTCCGTCACTTACCAGTGGCTCTTATCACACCATACATTTGTCTTCTCTTGATAAACACTAGTTGAGGACTAAATCTTATGTATTTTATACCATGAAGAGTATTACATCATTTTACAGAAGCAGGCACAGAGAAATGACACAGACAGTATTACTTTATTTGTTATTATAAGATTCCCTGTAGTGTGCTACTTCTATCCCAGAAATAAATTGTTCTCTTGCTCTGAAAACCTTATTGTCTCCTTATAATATGTCACAAGAGGCAAGATTATGAAAAATATTTTTTAAAAAAGGCAGTGTAAGGGCTTAGAATTGTAGGAACTTAGAATTGCACAACTCCTGCTTATTTCTCCAACATTGCTTTTGTGACTCAGTAGCAGAACTTTAAAGAGTATACCCAAAATCATCACTGTGTACAATGAACATAAAAATGCCCAATGCTTCTTACACATTAACAATATCTGTTATTTACAGATGGATAAGAGATATGTAAGCTACTTCTCTGCTGTTATCTTCTGCTGGGACCAAAGAAAACTAACCTCCCTTGGCTGCATGAAGCCTCAAAATGACAAATAAAATGTCTCTTTTGACTATGTGGGCATAATTGCACCCAGCCTTGTGATTTTGCTTTCAAAGGGAACAAGGAACAGTTGCTACAGCAGTTCTTAAAAACTAACAGGATAGTATCCTCTACTGCAGTTGTGCACAGCCTTGGTGTATGCACAGAATGAAGAACTGGTACAGGCACCTTTCCTGTTACATATTCGATCCTTTGGTATGTAGATATATTTATTTTTCTAGGTTTTCCTTAATGTTTATAAAGTTACTTAGGAAATTTTAGAGGTTGAAAAAAATGTATCTCAGGATGGTAAGTAGACGGATAGACTGCAGCTGGTTGGGAGTTCTGAGGATCTGCATTTTTGCAGTTAGATGTATGGGTGCAGTTTGGTGGCTTTTTTAGTGCTTAAATCCTGTAGTTTATCCAGTCCAAAGTCAGTTAGCAATAAACAGTAGTTGACTCCAAACTTGACACTTTCCTTAATCACAAGAGGAAGATAACATCCGTTTGTGTTTGTCTGTGTTAGTGTAAAGTTGGATTTGCTTGCTTTATATATCTACTTGTGTTCATGGAAACAAATGGCCACGTGAATTACAGTTAAACAGAGTGTCAGATCTCGCTCGTATTTCTACCCTTTGCAGGAAGAACTCAGATCTGATGCACAATGCCAATGCATAACTCTAGTGGCAGGTCTCTGATATACTGTAAGTGCTTTACCAAATGTTTTTGCTTGGAATTAGTGACAAAGGTTCATGGAAGTGCAAATGCTAAAGGCAGTTGTGTTTCCATTTAAGACACTGGTGCTTGAAAAGTTATATACATGAGACCATGTATCAGGTAATTTTCTGTGTTCATGTTTAGCAGAGTATTCTTACAATAGCTTTACAGAGACCTTAGCTAGCTAAATGCTGGAATTCTAACAAGTGCAAAAACCAGGCAGAATTACTCAATTACTTAAATTGGTTCTAAATGCAAAACAATGACAAAGTTAAAACAGTATTTAAACCTGAATTAACATAGTACGGTTTTGATATAACTCACACTGATTAGGAGGAGCTACTGTATTTTGTGCTACTCAGCATCCCATGGTGGTTTTGGCTACGGTAGCAAAGTTCAAGATGCATCTAAGATGAAATAAGAGTCCTCTTGTTCTGAGTTTCTAGTAGACTCAATGTCCAGTCTAGAAATCACATTGCATGCAAACTAATCAAGAGAAACAACTTCTCAGCATAGCATATCAAGTAACAAAGAAAAAAAAGAACAGTTGGAAACCATTTGAAAAAAGCAAAAATGTCTTGCCACATAGCTGAAGAAGGTACAAAAGGTAATCACACACAAAGTCTCTTACTAAGATATACAGGTTCTGGACAGAATTACAGGGGTGGTTGCATAAAAAAAAGTTTCTGCCATAAGATTCTGCACACAAGAACTCAAGGCCAAACTTCAAGTTTTACCACTGAAATCTGTGCACCCAGCTCATGGCAAAGGGTTAACTTCTATTTCTGCCAGCTGGGGATACAATCCCATACTACTGATAGCTCTTGCTGCCTTATAACATAGGGTTGAGCTCTGTCCTCTGATACTCTGCTCAGCATCCATATTCCTGTCAGTTCAAAACATGGGAGGAAGTATTTTCCTCACCTGTCTTTATACCAATTTGTCTAATCCGACATCTGCCAGCTAAGGAGTTTCTAGTTGTTTACATAACTATACACTTGATATCTTCATCTCCATACAAACCTATTGACTGCAACAGGTTTTCTGCAACTGCTTATCATAGTGCAATTCATGTTGGAAATTACCTCAGCTGACCACCTACTCCAGTCTTCTGCTAAGGTTAGTTTAGCAAATCAGGACAGAATATGCTTCAGTATTTCATTAGCATTGAACTGGTTGTTCTCCTTTTTGCACTTGCTAGCTGTTTTGGGTTTTTTTTAAATCTGTACCTCAGTATCTGTACCTCAGGCCTTCTTGAGCATGCCTTGGTTTCTCAGTAGTCATTGAGCAATTTCTCTGGCTCCAGAGGTTAAAATGAGTTTATAGTTTGTAGGTTTCATGAACAATGGCTAAAATTAAAATAGTTGTGAAAAAAAAATGTCCTTCATTTTACTAGAGAAATTGTCAGTATTACCTATTTATGTGTGGCTTGTCTTCAGCCTGACCTGGATTCCACCTGTGTATTTTCATTGACCTTCTATTGATTTGTTGCAATTTCAGCTTCACCTGTGTTGCTGATGCAAGTGAGTGGGACTGATATCTGATATCAGATTTTATTTTTTAAGAAAAATGAAATTCTCCATGTATGTGTATGTTTGCAAGTGTATCCACTCTGGAAATACATGATTTCCTTAAACAGATTTTCATGCTCATTCTGATCTTCTGAATTAGATACTTTGCAATTAAAGTACCAAGAAGATCCTGAAGCAGGATGTCATGTTGCTACCAAGTCCTGGAATAACTCCTGTAATCTGGCCACCTTGTACCATCATGGCATGAAGTTTTAGCCTTGCAGAGCTTTGTGATTAACAGCAGCAGGAATTTACTCATTTCCATGTAGACCTACAACTGTTCTTCACATGCTTAAAAATAGTTTTCAGTATCATCTCAATGCATTTTGAGTTGAATCCATTGAATAATATTTTCATTTGCTGCCATCCCTCATAAGTGACTGTCATTTTACATAGCAGGGTCATTGTTCCTTGTCCCTGCTTGCAGAGGCAATGACTATTCTCAAGCCTAGGGCAGAGAGTGAAGTTTCATAGAAACAGGCAGTTGTTTTATGTGAAGGCCTGAAAGATTACTGTTACTTAATGGGCTGTGAGAGGTGGTAAAGCAAAAAAATTTTTGATATTTACATATCTCTGCTCCACTGGTGTGTCAGCTGTGCATAAAAATCTTACTAATACTGAAAAACTGAGAGAGTCTTCTTCAACAAAACCTTTGGCAGCCTGCAGTGGTGCAACTGGAAATATGGTTTCTACTGCAGCCATGGTAGAGATATGAGTTTTGCTGATGAACCCCATGTCAGCCTCTGTGCAGTCACAGCTTAGTTACTGACTTAGATTAGCTGCTGTAGGCGTCAGCCCAGTCTCCTCAGTGTCCATACCACCTCACTGACACAAAAAGCTTGTGCACCACAGCAGCAACTGTGAACATTTATGATGCTACTTTGCTTGTTCTTCCAAAAATCAGGCAGTGATGGGTTCCTGTTTGCATCCCAGCTGTGGCATCATCAGTTGCTTTATATACCCATGGGTAACAACTGGTGTGCGGTGTCAGTGCACCCTTCTGAAATGTTTCCTGCTCGTTAGATAGAATTGTGCCTGCAGTTCAACATCAGTGACCCCTTGGAAATTTCAGTCTGCATGGTGGATAAAGGCAAATGATCATATTCTTCCATTGAGGCAGTTACTGAATTATGCTGGCAGCTCAGAATCAGTGACTTCACTTCTTTTTTGAAGTTGCTGTTTAGGAAGCCATAGATAACAGGGTTGACACAGGTGGAAGCCATAGCTACCAGGTGGCACAATGAGAAAATCAGGTTGTGGTGACAAGGCGAAATGATTTTGTAATTCCAGTCCACGATAGTGTTGAAAACATGCAGTGGTAGCCAGCAAACAGCAAAAGCAGCAACCATGGATGCTAACAAAATGTTTATCCTTCTCAGCTGAACTGCTCGGTTGCTGTACTCACTCTTCTCAAACATGTCCTTTCTCTTCTGCAGGCGTAAGTAGATACGCAGGTAGCAAAGGATGATGAAGAACAGAGGGATGCAATACTGCAAGAGCAGTAAAGTGGTAGTGTAGATGAGTTTGTGCTGCTCAGAAGGCCATGAGTTGATACATATTGCCTTATCAGTGGAAAAATTCATGAAGTGTGAGAGCTGCTCATACAACTCATTAGACAAAATGGATGTGGTCAAAAAGGGTAGGGACATGAGACATGCTAAAGTCCAAATCACTCCAATTCCTAGATAGGCTTGGGAGGTATTTGGCCTCCAGCCAGTTGGGTTTATGATGAGCTGGTGTCTTTCCAGAGCAATAAGAACAAGAGAAAGGATTGACACTGTCACAGTTGTGCACTGAGTGAAAGAGGTCATTTTGCACATGACTTCTCCAAATATCCAGTAGTCCATCATGGTGTAAACAACGGTGAAAGGCAGGCAGACAAGACACATAAACAAGTCTGAAATTATTAAGTTGGAAATTAGGATATTGGTGACATTGGCCTTTTCCTTCTGCCTGGCAATGACAGCAATCAGACAGATGTTTCCCACAATGCCCAGAACAGTCTCCAAGCTGTAAGAGGTGGCCAGAAAGACAGTAAGGTCAGTGATGTTCATACACTGATTAGAAATGTTCATAGGAAAGCTTCGGCTTGAGCTCCAGTTCTTGCTGATCAGGAAATGAAAAACATCATTAACAGCCCTTGTCTTATTCATCCTGAATCCCAAAATATTTATCCAAAAGGGTGGCAGTCAAACACAGTCTGAGTCTTCTGGAGCCAGCCTAAAAGCGTTATATCTGTTCTGTCTCGCTATGGAAGGTCCGGGTATATCTGCAAAGGAAAGGCAAAGAAAAAATATGTTTAGTTATGCTGCAAGAAATTAGTCAAAAGGGTAAGGAGGGAGACAGGGAAGCAAATGCCAGGGATTCTGTGTATATTCTGCAGCTCCCTCTTACATAGTTTATTAGATCATAAAATGGAGCCCTTTGCTACACTGTGGTATGAAAGTCTGTGCAGCTCTATTGAATTATGACCATGTTTATTCATTGTGAGGTTGTCCCATGGATTTAAGAACATCTTAACTTCATTATTTCACTCAGTGCGGTATCTTAACATCACTAATGCAGTAGAGTGGTGATACAAGAAAACAGGATCAAAACCCACCCAGGGTAAGAGCTGTGTACAATTCTGGTTTTGCAAGGTTCTGATCCAAAGCTGGGCAGAGGACATTGTGAGGCTGCATTTACCTTCAGCTGAGCTAAATATCAATGTGTAAAGCAGGGCATATTAAGTGCACAAAGCCAACATTAAAATATCTTCTGTGAATTGCATTTGTAATTGCAGCCAGAACTCACATTTGTGCGAGACAATCACCATGCAAAAATTCAGGCTCGTTTTCTGGAGGGATATCATGGGAAAAAAAATTTAAAAGTCTCAAATAATTCAAAATAATTTTGATATTTTCCGGCTTCTACACAGCTGTGATAGGTCATGGGAACTGCAGTCCAAATTTTTTGCTTCCTCATTCCATATGAATTCCAGTGCCCACAAAGCATTGATATCTCCCCTAACATGACCATGACAGGGTTTATCAGAAATACAGCCCAGTTCCCTGATTTTGGCTTTAAGAGTGAGTGATTTTGATAGTGTCTTTTAGTTCTTTCTGGGAAGACTTATATTGATTCTCCCTCAGTATAATTTTCCTTTTTTTTTTTTCTTCCACAAGTTTGTTGTAAAAGCCTGGTCTATCCGCTAGATAGTGTTCCTGTGCGGACAGATAGGTCTGGTTTATAATCACTGCTGCAAGCCTTGAGCTGGGACTTTCAGTTGGATTCAGCAAGCTGAACCCATGGAGTTAATGAAATCTCAGTCACAGGATTGCCTCGACTCTCCCAGATGACTCCTGTGAGCCATAGCAAAGGCTACTTTATAATCCTGACCCTCGAGTCCAAATCCTCTGTGTCAGGAATCAAAGAAAAAAAATCTGATTCTTCTGGGAGTTCTCATCAGGCCAGAGGCAGTTCCATGCTGTACAAAGGCTTGTAGTATGAAAAGTAAATAAATACTCGGGGAATGACACTATTTAACCACTGCATGACCCGTTCTTCAACAATTAAATATCACTCAAATAAGTTTGTGTGGTGGTGAAAAATGTCTGAGATGCAGAAAAAAACAACTGATCAAGGTATGAATACATAAATAACATGGTATAGTGAGATTATCACTTCAATTAAATAACATTTATTGCTGAAAAACTGTATGCCTAAAGACAATAAGTACTGTACAATAAAGCACCCACTATCCTATATCTTTTTCTTTTTATCTTGTCCTTTAATCTTTATCATTTTTATCTTGTCTTTCCCATTATGAATTTTATTGTTTCTAAAGACATTGACTCTCAGGAACTGTAGGAAGCAATAGTGTGCAGTAAAGAAAAGGATGTTTTGGAATCATTGTTCTGCTTGAACAAGAAAAATTAATGAGTAAAGTTAAATTCATTTGTTACTTTGCTAGACCTGCAGTTTATCTAACTGTATCTCTATATCTTTCTGCCATCTATCTGTGCCCATTTGAGGCAGACAAGACAGTCACACAAGCAAAATATAGTAGCCCTTTCTTTCTTACAGTCGTTCATTACCTCAGTAGTTTAAATCTTAATTAAAGAGGGGCAAAGAAAATTTTCCAAACTGAGCATACAGGTGTGACTCCTTCTGTCCACTCATTTTTGTGTTGTTGCCCAATCCATGTGAACAGATTGATACATTTTCTGGAAGAAAAAAAAAGAGGCAGTGGTGAGGTATGGATTCCGTGTTGACATATGGGGAGGGTATGGTGGTCTGTTTCAGTGTGAAAATGGATATAGAATGAAAAACCTTCAATCAGCCCCATAGTTTTTAATGATTGCTGCCCAGTGGTGATGCTGCAAGCGAAACAGAGCAAAGGGATCGGCAGCCTCCAATATTATTTTGTACCAGTCAGAAGAGATAAGTCCTGGCATCTGGACAGGACAAATAGATTTTGCATAAACAAAACACATGAGCTTTTTACTACGGTCCCAGCCTCCTGTCCTTAGCTACAGTATCCTTGACAACAAACACATGGTTCTCTTTTGTTGCTTGAAAAATATGAAAATATGTGCAGTTATTACAAACATCTGTGTCCACAGAGTAAGCCCTCTCAAGGGTCCCAGGCACTTTTGGACATGCTGAAGCATCAGTGAGAACTAATAATGCTGAAGGAAAAAGAAAAGAAAGTGGTGGAGCCACCTGAAAAGCAGAAGCCAGATCCCACAGATTTATGGAGCACATTTCTGAAGAGTGACTGTGTGTTTGTCACTGATGGTAAGTGTGGTGGGGATAAAGAACATCTCTGAAGGCTCTGCAATGTGTCTTGTTGGGTTAGGAGCTCCCTCTCTTTTAATACCTTGTATTCTGTGGTGTCCCCCACCAGGTGACTGGCCTGCACTTCCTGGGCATTCAGCCTTACAGTACTGCCCAGAGGTAAATGAGGAATTATCACCCTCTTATCAGAGATAAGGAGAGGGAGATGGGACATGAGTTGGCCAGTGTCTCAAGGGAACCTGTGATGCACTGTGAGGAGGAACTTTAAACCACCTGCCAACCTGGTGTCTTGGGAAAAGCCAATGCATAGATCATTTATGTCTGTAGTGCTCTTTAACTCTTGTTCCAGCAACTTTAATGTAAAAAGCAGTCCCAAAAGAACAGAAAAATAAATACTGCAGTGACCTTACACTTACACATCCTATTACGGTATCCTTGGGTGGCAGATCCTCAAGGATAGTCACTCCCAAAGGATGTGTCTGACTTTCAAGGTGTTTGGTTCCCATTCAGTTCATTCTAAACCAAGAGCCAGTAAAAACCAATGTGTGCATATTCTGTTTATTTGACTCAAAGGTGAGCCAATACAGTAAATCACCAGTGCAGTGGGAACAAGGGTGTAAGTCCCCTTATTGTATTGAAGGTTTGTTGATTACCACAGAAAACATAGCAATGAGATTATGGACTAAGTAAAAACAACTTTTTTCTCCAGAAAGTGAAGCAATATTTACTTGGCTTGTAGAAGTAAGAAGTATATCTCCTAAATCAGTTTGTTGAGGGAGAGAAGTAGAAAGATTTTTTTGGGTTTTTTGCTCATTTGTTTTTAAAGAAGAAAGAGGGATCCTGTTCAGAATTTTAATGAATATTGGGAGTTAGGTAACAAAAGCTAAGATGTTCATGAGAGTTTCTTCTCTAGTTAATGCAGCATGAGACAGTTTCTCTAAAAACAAATGTCACAAAAGTTTGTAGCAAATTAGCAGGATACACAAAGAAGAGAACAAGCTTTCAGATTTAATCTTAGTGTTAGTTAAATTCTCCACATACATCTTTTGTAGACGTTTATCGCTCTTCTGTTTATATTGGAAGCAAGGAAGAAGAGCAGGCAAAGTTTGAAGGGTTTGTCTTGGTGAACAGCACAGCCTTCTAAAGTAACAAATGTCACTCATCTTGTCTCAGAAAAAAAAAAAGAAACCAAATTATCACTTGCTAGCTCAAAAGACTTTCCCCAGGGCATTATCCAGTATTTCTCAGAAAAATTCCTCAAAGGAAAAGGAATTCTACAGAAATGAGTCAGGGAAGAAAATGAAACCCTCAGCGGGTTTCAAGGAGACTGCTAGACCATAAGTGGCTTCAAGCAGTTAATGCATGACTGCTCTTTTGAAAGACCTCTGGACTCAAAGATATCCTATGAAAACCCCTATAAAATCTTTTTTCCTGGAGGGAGGATAAAGCAGGGGACTGCTCCAGATGCTGTGCTCTATGTGTCCACTGGAAAAGGGTGGGTCATTTTTGCAAAGTTGATCATGATCACCCACTGCCTGAAATCACACAACAGTTGTGATGGACAGTGGAAGCCAATTTCCTCATCAGACATTAGTCAAAGAAAAAACGTGTTTGCAGTGTCTGGCTTCTTTATCTGGTACTTAGAAACACTTGCTTATCTACCTCAGAGCCTAACTAGTTGCTCAAACAACTGCTGCTTTCAGTCCACAAGACATTCTAAGAGAAGCAATTCCTAAAGATATGCAGTGATTGTCTTGCTTATTTAAAGAGTTACAGTAATTACTGGGAGTAAAGCTGCCTGTTGTCTGCTTGAAAAAAAAACAATAAAAGGAGCAATGGAAAGGTTCAACAGAAGCCAGAATTCATATTATGGATATTAATTGAGGTAGTGGGGACTGACTGGCAGTGGTATCCCCTTTTGGTTGCCAATGATATTATCTCAGCAAAGCAGATTTGCCCTGTTTAGCTTTACACACTAAAGAAAAGTTAAAATCATTTGGCTATTATTACAGCTTCCCAGGAAAGCAACACTTAACTAGAAGAGGAATCATGTCACTGAGTTTGCACAGGCATCCCACAAGAGTGTTAAATCCATAAGGGATTTGGTACTGAAAGTTAATTATAGACTCTTCACCTCTTTTTAACTCTGTATTGCAAAACATTGCAAGAAACTATATTAGGTCATTGAAAAAGCTATATAGGATAAAATATTTCTAGAACCAGCATAATTAGAGTATAGAAAAACTTATGTATATTAACATGTTACAAGTCAATAACATAAAGGGTGGCATAAATATCCAGGAAAGTGAATTCTTTTCCCTCCTCTCACATCTGCACGTTTTCAGAGGGAAACCTTTTGGATTTTATGAAATTATACTATGAGTTAATCTTCTCTGATCCTGTAAAAATCAGGGAAGTTTTACAAAAGCATTTATTCCAACTTTTTATTTCCTGGTTAAATTTATAACAACCTTACCGAAGACATAGAGCCAGCTCACAAAGGTAAAATGTGAATAGCAAATCAGCAGACTGGAGAACGGTAGTTGATCCCTGTTTTCTTAAGAGTAATGGCCTTCATGACATGCTTGTTACCCAAGAGAAAAAAAAATGCACTTTCACAAAGGTGGTCTTTACCAAAGGAAGTGGTGAATCCATAAAACATTGCAATGGGCACCTTAGAAGACAGGCAGTCAGGTTTTTTGGAGAGTGATGTGTTGCGTCCTGTCTGAAGCTGCATTGGTTGTGTGAGGACCAAGAAATCTCAGGGATTAGGAGATAAGAAGGGTTTTCCAGCGACCAGAGGCACCCAGGAAGGTTCTTTCTGTCATACCACAGGGTGGCAGGGAGCACACTGAACAGCAAAGGCCCCCAAGAAGCTGCCATCTCCCTCTTGCACCCCAAAAGGTTGCAAGCTTTGCTCAGCAGAAACAAGGGTTGTGCCTTTCATGGCAAGTCAAACAGTCTTCATTTATCAAACACAGCTTTTTTAAAATAACAGGTGATAACTCTAATAAAAAGATGTGAGCTCTTGACAATCTGAAATAGATAATTTAGAAAATTCTTACCAGTTACTGATGGAGTGAAGCTCTGCTGTTGGTGCACATTTCTGTTCTGGAAGCAAGCAGAAATAGGAGTGAAGTTGTAGGAGTGAAGTAAGATCTGTGCCCTCACAATCCAGGAGAGGGGCTCTGCTGGCTGTTTCTGTAGGTAATTGGGATGGCATCTCTCTCCCTCTCCCCCTCTCTCTCCCGCCCTCTGTGCTTCCCTCCCTTCAACTTAGCCAATGAATTCTGCTTTATGATCATGGTCTGACTTCGAAGTTCTGGCTCCCTCTGCTGTTGTATAAATATATAAATTCTAGGGATACTTGGGAAGAATAACAACTTCAGAAAAGAGCTGTGAGGTATCTGAAGCACAGCATGCCCCCATGCTGCACATGGGTGTGATCTCAAGTGAAAACAAAGAGACAAAATACAGACATAGAGCCTAATCCTGTTCTCCTTCCTGAGGCAAGATTTCTGTAGGGCTCCAAAGAGAATTTTGCTTTATACTTAAGAGGCCAGTACCAGTTTTCTTAGATTTTCCATTCCATCACAGGCAGATGTTGAAATTTTCTTTTAGAAGGGTGCACACTACAAGTCCTTAGATTGTGAAAGGGGAAGAGGCTTAGGAAAGAGAACTGAGAAAGGTGGAAGTAAAGGGGGGAAAGGGATTTGCAGAAGTGCCAGATTTCTGTGGTTTTTTTCCGAGGTCTTTCTCATCAAAAACCAAGGTAGAAATCAGAGTTGTAAATTTTTCTCTTGTGTTGGGAAAATGAACAAACAGAATATTTACAAGGGCTATTCCAAAATAACCTTGGACTTTATATAAAAATGGATTTAAGATATGGTCATCTGCATAATTAGTCCAGTGGCTAATGCTCTTCTGGAGCCTTCTGAGGTTGTGACAAGCAGCTGTAGCAAATAGGTATTTTTATTTGTAGGCATGTAGTATGTTAGCAGAAATCAAATGTTTTGATCAAAATAAGTGCAAGCTTTTTCATTTATACTGTATTTTTCTTTCAATTTTTTCTGGTAACAGCTATTGCAGATGTGATCATCTTCTTCAAGAGCTTAGTGGACATCTTTCATCATTAGAGAAATAATCAAAGGAGAAGTAGAGATACAGGGTATTTTGGCATTTCTCATGTCTTACGGTGCAGAGAAGCATAAAACTGGAATATATATAATGAACAGTGTAAGCTGGACATTTGTCCTCAGTTAATGATTTTTAAATCAGGGGTTGCTTGAACTGCTTCTTATTTTGTGTTACTTATTTTTTTCCTCCTTTTTAGAGGCTTTATTTACCAACTCATTTGAACCAGCACACCATATCTTATCATTTCCCCTTCAATCAGGCACCTCTGAAGGAAATGAGCTTTCCAATCTGACTATGGAAAAGGACATGCAGGCTGTGCTCAAGATGAGAAAGCATCAGCCCACACAGATCTTGAGCTTCTGGCCAGCTTTCCAGGAAGTAGAAGATTCTTCCTATCTTACTGGAGACAGAGAAGCTGAAACTATTTATTTGGCTGGCCTGTACACTTCTGTTCCTTCCTCTAATTTATTTATCGTATGTTTATTTGTACTGCTGTTCAAAGCATTAAAGAAAGGGGAGGAAAACCATTAGGAAACAGACAGGCCTTTTCCTGAGGGATATTTGGATTTGTGAAGCTGTTCTGTTCCCCTCAGCTGCAGCATTCCTTAGCCAGCCTTGCCTCCACACCTTCCAAACATTTAAAGATCTATTGCATCACTTTTATTCTCTCAATTCAGACATTTGGGCAGACTAGCAAATAAACATCTGCTCTCCTCTTCAAGTCAGTAGAGAACAGCTGTATCACTGCTCCTGAAACACTGCTCAGGGCTCAGGACTTAGCCACAACTATCTTGCTATGTCATCTGGGACTTGACGGATTTTAAGGATGAACTTCTCTAGCAAGGTTTTGGCCATTCTGGTGAGGTGAATGGGGCTGCATTACAGTCCTGCTACACACTTGTTCTTTCCACATCATACCCCAACTGCAGCAAGAAAATGCTCACTATTAATAAGCTGATGCGGGAGCAGCACTTGGGTCCTTCCAACCCTGCAGACATTCATGGAGCTGGGACTTACATGCATCAGCAGCCCCTAAGTGTAAGCCAAGAGGTGCAGTGGGGCTGGAGCTGCCAAGCAGCAGCTATCCAGACTGTAGCATAGAGGGGACAATACTGAAGTTACCCTGGACTGAGAACAGCAGCAGCAAGACAAAGGTGCCAATGCAAATTTCCCCAGATGGGTCTGGGTTCAGCAGAATCCTTGCTAAAAGGGATTCTGGTACTTGAGCTGGCTGGTTTGTATCTGGCCATGGTTCACTTCCCAGTGGGGACTACTGAACAATGGTCTGTAGAGAATCCCTGTGAGGATCCCAGGCCATTAAGACTTGCAAAATGAACAATAATATGTGTATGAGGATGCATAATAATGGAAATTCCACATTGAGAAGCAGTGTGGAAGTACTGTAGTCCCAACTATTGCTAGTCAAGTGCTGCCAATGAACCAGTCCCATTTGCTGTTGATAGGGGATGGGGCAAAGGAACTGTAGCTGACAGGGCATGGGGCTGTCCTAGTTCTCAGAGAGCAGTAAGAAGCCTTGTTCTCATTCTCCACCCACAGCACATACTCCTGTTATGAGAAGGCACTGGAGAACTGCCCTGTTTTGGTTACAAAAACAGCTGGACTCTATGGAGACAATGCATTTCATGGGGGTACAGGTGAATGAAGAAATAGTCCTCTCTGCTCTGGCCAGATAACTCCTTCCTGCAAGTGGTTATGGTGACAGCAGGCCTCTACCAACAGACATACACTGGGTGCAGTTAAGCCTTTCCCTGCAGTGACAGGATTGTCACAGCAGTGGGATTACAGCTGCACTCTGGATGCTTTGAGGGTCTCCTCCAGCATTCTTGTGTCAGATCTTTAGCCATATCAGCCTTCCTTGATGGAGCCATGATACTCTGTCTCCTTTTTTATCTCTGAGCATGAAATTTCAGAGGCCAATTCTGCTACAGTACATTTAGCAAATCTAATTGTGTTCCAGCATCTGGAGTCCTGCTCTCTCTGGCACTGCTAAACAGTGAGCAAACAATATCCACAAAGAATAGTACCAGGCACTTGATGACAAAAGCATGTGGAGAAAATGTACCATGGAACAGTACACAGTCCATACTAAGTTTATCAGGGCTACATGGCATCCTTGTAGATATTTCACAGAAGTTTGGTTTGGCTTCATTTTGTCCAAATCTCTACCTCTTTCTGAAGCAGAATTTCTAATTCAATCATTATTAGCTGTCCCCAATCTGTTCATAACCTTCATTCCATTGGGGGAGCTATGAAACTGACATATCTTCACAGGAATTTATCTGAACTGCTTAAATGATGTTCAGAAAAGTAAGCCTGTTACTCAGGGGTCCCTAGACAGCCCTTATAAATGAATCTAGCATTTTGGAAGCTGATGGCAAGACCGCATCTACCTTCATAGATATATATACACAAAAATATATATGTATATATTTATATATAACTGGATTAAATCCTCTGATTCATCCTCTTCAGGTAGAGAAGTGAGGGCCCCTCTGATGTCTGTTCCTCTCAGACTGGACGGGTCATAGCCAGATGCAGGGATGCCCATGGAATTGGTGCAAGAAGGCACAGGGGGTTATCATCAAAGGGAACTGTTACTAGTCCTAACTGACCCTGAGGCCCAAAGATTTAAGAAGAAAAACTGTATTTCTCATTTTACCTGCTTCCTGGAATCACCTTGTTGACTTCCATAGATGGTTTTTTTCTGATAATTTGTAAGCAGGTTTTCTGCTTTTATGTTCTCAGTACCACACTTAAAATAGACCATGTGATTGTGGTTTCCCACAACAGATATTGAAAGATTTTTTGTTTGCATCAGATGAAATGTTTAATTGTAGTACACTTCAGGAAGGTAGAGGAAAGGCAGATGAAGAAAAAAGCAATGACGTCAGTGTTGAATAAACTGAACACACTCAAATTATTTATCTGGACCTTTTAAGCTGTACAGCACTCTTTTTATAATTGCTCTTAATATTTTATAAATAGATTTTATAGGATATTTCTCATATTAACTACTTTTATGGACTTTGTACCAGGCACAGTGTAATGCCTGAAGCCTACAGGCTAAACATGATTTATAGTCTCGGTTTCCTATAAAAACAGCTTTCATGGGTTGTTTGTCAGCGGACTTTGATCAAAACAAGATTATTGCAGGAAATTCTACCCTGGTATGGAAGGCTACAGAGCTATTTATATGACATTTCTTTGCAGTAGGTTGGACTCTCAGGCATGGGATTGCCATTTTTGTAATGTACCAGTCATCTCCTGGAGCATATGTTCCATTGTGCATCTGTATTAATGGATTGACCTACACAAGGCACCAAGGTGAGGGGAGGCTTTCAAGGGGCTGTTTTTCTGGTTTGTTTCATCCCATTCTTCTAGCACACGTGTCATTGGGGGAATGTCAATAACTGTAATAGCATAATGAATCCCCGTGTCTGGCAACACTTTATATAATATAAAGCTATTACTTTAAAAGCTAAATGGTTTCCAAATCAATAATTAGATTTACAAACATTTATAGACACCATGAATTCTTCTGTTTTCAAGGAGATCAGTCAGTGACCACAGTGATTTGATGTATGTGAAAATGTATTTAATGCTGGATCCAAACAGGAAAAAAGCCTGTGGTAAAGTTTGATTACAAATGTGTGTAAAACAAACCACCTAGTGTCAGAAACGAGATAGATATGGCACAATTAGAGCTGTGAAAGGCAGGAGGCAAACTCATTTCTCTTGAAGGTATGCTGCTTGCTGCTTTCCTCTAAAGGAGAGATCCACAGTGTTTTCAGCTTCTGGGGCCAGTGTGAAAGAGGAGAAATACATTATGTGTTCTTATCCAACTCCATTGTAGACTTTGCAACTTATCTCAGGATTAGTCTTCTTCACCACTCGGATAGAGCAGCTTTTCTTGTGGAATAGGCCAACACAGTTCACCCTATCATATTTCTTGGGGATTAAAACCCTGTCATGGAGAAAGGCAAAGAGAAAATCAGCAGCTGAGGTGTGGTCTGAGAAGGATACTTACTGAGCTACAGTCATCTTGGAGCAACCATGGATTGACATAGCCTGTGAATATACATAACAAGTACTGTGGGAGGAATATCATAGGAGGAATACAGATGGTGGCTGTTAACAGATGAAGTTATTTTCCAATGTTTGTTCTTGTTTAAATGCACTTCTCACTGGTCATTCTGTTAGAGATTGGTATAAATTCCCCCACAAAGGCAAAATACGGATTAATTCCATTTTCCTCATTCAAACTAACACTTTCTTGATAATAACAAACAATTTAAATAGTCCTGAATCATCCCAGTATGAATGACTTCCAGCTGGGCCTCTTCTCAGCACAGCCCAACTCCCTCCCTCTTTTGGCTGAGAAAAGCTGGAATGTTTCCCTCCAAAATTCCTTGGATTGTAGTCTTCCTCACAGATCATTTATGGGACTCTTTCTCCCTCCCCTTAAAAGAAGGATTTTTCTAGTCTTCTGGGGAGATAATTAGTTCACATCACTATTCAGGAAGACAGAGCTCTCCTTGATGAGTCACTGCCATCCATGAGGCAGAAACACACAAGAAAGCAAATTATCAGCATGTATGTCCTGTTTTGATAAGGAGGAAATGTGGGCTCTTGGTAGCATGGCAAGGATGCTAGAATATCTGAATAGATGCTTGCAGGCAGGCCAGTAGTTTGGTGCAGAGCTACAGAAACCCACAGGTTCATGTGTTGTGGGGTGTTTAGGTATCTAGAAAAGAGTTGGTGAATAGAAGGAACAAGAAAACAGAGGCTAAAGGAAACCACACACCCAGTTAATGTCTGAATCAAAAGAAGGACTAGGTGATGAGGAAGAGCTGTGTGCAGAGAACACCCTGTGTTTCACTACACTTCTTCCCCAAAAAGTCTGTGTGACTGACCGATTATTCTGCTGGTCATGATTAGAGCTAAATGGGAAACAGGAAAAGTAGTTTTGCCCTCATGAGTACGACATTTCAATGCATGCTTTCAATGAGGTTTTTTAAATCTGAATATTTCAATCACTTTCTGAATAAACAAACAATAATTTGGGTAAACTTACAAGCTGCAGCAGGTCATTGCACCCATCTTACACCTGCACTGGAAACAATCGTCATTCTTCCACACCGCACCAAAAACATAGAGGTTTCTGTCTGAAAGGCACCCTGAATGTTCACACCAGGAAATAACAGTCAGTAAATCAACAGACATAGACCATGGTGTAATGTTTGTGGAATAGTAATCAAAGCACTGATTTCTGTAGAGCCACAGGGAAGAGCCTGACCCTGTGCTTTGCTGAAGATACCCTGTCTTTGCTCCTGCAGTGTGCGCCAGTGTACACAGCATGATAAAATGTTACAACCACATACCAGACACATGGTATTCTGCTAGCACAATGAATCTGAAAATCACCTTAGCTTACAGCTACAGGAAAGTATTTCAGCCTTTCTTATATTCAACACATGGATTTTGATTTTATTTTCTCATTCCTTCCTCCTCCCAATTCTTACTATACTTCAACTTGCACTACTAAACCAAATTTAAACAACAGCTGTGTTGTCTTTGCTTTGCTTTTAGTGTCAGGTGTCCCCTTCATATTAATCAATGCCGCTTCAAAGTACATGGGTTTTTTGCTACACAGGCAAGTATCTCAGTCATACATCAGCCCAGAGTTTAATTATTGAATGTCTCAGTCCAGAGATGCCTCTGGGTGAGTTGATTCCTGAGTAAGCAGTTTGGATCATTCCTCAGCAAAGAGTGTGTTATACTATTCCAATATTTCTAAGAAAAAAAAGCCTTTGAATCTCTCAATTAATGTTTCAGGGCTGTCAAATATATTGGCCATTCTTACCATATTTTCTGGCTGGTCTAAGGTAACAGCGAGCAGGAACACACAGAGTTCTTGAGAAGAGAAGGATCAAGCAAAAAACAAGCAAGAATTTCTAGAAACAAAACAAGATTTTTAAATTTTTTTCAGAATTAAGTGCTTTTTTCCAAAGGTCTAGCACAGAGTTATGGATGAGTCCTACTATTCCAAATAAAATCAGATTTTAAAATACTTCCAGTGTAAAAAATGCTACATACACACACATAAAGCTGGTAACTTACCATACTTGCATGGGCTGTTCACACATAATAATGAGGAGTAGTGTCTATTTATATACAGTGAGAAAACAATGGTCAGTGCAAAGGGAGGTGATGTGAATGTGTTCCCAATGGACACTCTAACCTGTTCTGATCATCGATCAGAGGTGGCACCTCAAAAAGTCCTGCAAAGGCTCATTTTGTGCACTGGCATACCTTGGCATCTTGAACTCCATTGTGCTGGTGTAAATCTGCATAAACTCCAGCAGATACACTGGTTGCTCTGCATCAGCACTGGTGTCAGTGGAGAAATCTGACCACCAGAAAGCAGTGCCTCCAGAACTGGCAGACCATCAAGGACCAGCAGGGAAAGGACACTATTGTTCAACTGACCTGCTCTGAGGAGATACAGGACAGGTCATTCATACAGTGCAGTGGTGTAGAAAGTCCAATGTTCTCAGACTGATTTATTATATTTTCAATTATTTTATACAGGACACATTACATCCATATTTAGCAGCCTGCAGGAACTAGCTGTAGTAATGTATCTCTCAGCTGTCGAAGCAAAGCCAGACCTGGGGGCTAGAAGCAGATCAGCATGACCAGGTAGCACCTTTTTGGCAGCAAAAATGAAATATGTATTGTCTCAGTCCAGAAGCAATGCTAAGGACCGAGGAAGGCAAAGTTCCAGTTTTATTTCACTGTGTGTATGTTGTGCCTTGAACACAGCTGGAATCAGACACCAAAGGCAGTGTTGTTCCTGCAACAGTAAAATGAGGACATTTCCTTCAATACATATCTTACCATAAGTGTCCAGGTCTTTGTGACATTAGACTGTTAAAACACACAGTATCTGAGGACCAGCCAGAAAAATTAGCACAGATCACTGTAGCTACATTAAGGCTGCAAGGATTCAATGCTTTACTGAATTGGAGCATAGGCATAACAAGTTTCAAAAGTTACCAGAGCATTCCCAGCCTAATGAGTTGCCTTAATTCCATTAGCTTGGCTCTTTTAAGCACACCTGGCTTTAATTAGGTACTTGATTGGTCTGCCTGAACTGGTTAGCTTCTGCTGATTGACAAACAGCTAGAGGAAACAAAGCTGCACTGGAAGTGGTTTTGGGACAAAAGGGGAAATGGCAGAACAAGCTTGATCTCCTGAGGGATTTGGAGTCAAGTAACAGCTGTGGCAGAGGTAGCCAGTGCTTGTTGTGACAGAAGATCAGAATTATGTAAGTTCTTTTCTTTATTTGTTTGCATGAACTTAGCAAGAGACTTTAGAGCTTCTGTTGTACTTTGCTTTTAGCTGTCAAGTTTTGTGTTAACCTTATGATTTTGGTAGGTTGTGCTCTCTGTGTGCAGTTCTACTGCAGGAAACAGTTGCGTTGTCTAATGAAGTGCTTTGAGGAAATACTCTTTCTCTGGTAGTCTTTAAATAAATGAATTCTCTTTGAAGAGAATTATCTGCTCAAAGTAATTTGTTAGCAAAGGCAACAAGGTGAAAACATAACAAAGCTCTTATTCTACTGTGAATTTGGTTTTATTTTAATTGAAACCAATTGATTAGGGCCTAGTGTAGCTAGACGCCAGACCTACTTCTCTGTCCCTGCTATAATTCTTGACAAATCTTGTGCTGTGTCTTGAAGAGAAATAAGTGTTACAGTGGATAATATCTCCTAATAAGAATATAGTTGAAAGAAAATGTAATAAGCAATTCTGACTTAGAGGGCATGGTGAATTCTAATTTATTTTTTAATTACTTAATTACCTTTTTTTCCTTGGAAACTATAATAACTTTCATATAATTTTTGCTGTATCTCAGGCAGGCAAATACATTTATATGTATAAAATATAAAATAGGAAACTGAAGTGTGACCAAGGCTATTGCTTCCAGAGGTGCCAGTTAGCTCTAACTCCTGAAACTGAAATGTATATTAAAGTATTCTGTGTGCACTGTTTCCTAAAAATAAATTTTTTAAAAGGCAGCTTAAAGCATCTTGGATGAATTGAGAATAAAAAGCCCCAAATGCTTATGAAAGCCTGAAACATTGAATGAGTTGACTGTGGGAGCTGGAGCAGAGAAGAGGCTGAACCTGACTCTGTTCATCTTCTTGCTGACCTGCTTGAACATTTCTTCTTGAGATAAACAAAGTGTTCTATGTCAAAGGACTAAAAAAGGGAGGAGAGAATGTTAAACCCATGTCCTCTTTCAAGGGAAGGATGAGTTCTCTCAGCTTAGGTGATGGCTGTGAGTGCTGAGTACCTCTGAGATGTAGTGACTATGTCAGTTTGCTGCTTTCCCTCTGTACCTTCTCCCTTAGGCTCTGCTCTGCTGGAGGTGCTCAAAGCCCAGTTCTAGACACACTGAATTATGTCAAACAACTTCCTTCACTGGCTCGTGGGGGAACAGCCACAGTTAATGTGTCTCCCCTGCTGGAGTTCCACGAAGCAATGGGAGGAATGTCCAGCACCTCCTTTCCCAGTTTGTCTCGCTCCTGCATCTGTCAGGGAAGTTGCCAAAGTAAACCAGTCAAGTCATGTAGTAGTTTGGCTGAAACAGGGACTCAGAGCCAAGCCAAAGAAGCTTTCTGCCCTGGGGAGATTTTGACAATTAGAAGGATCATTTTATTACAACCTGCCGACATTGAAAACAGTTCTTCAGAAGACATTAGTGGCTTAAGACATAATCTGCTGGATGTCTGTTGCTTTACCCTGTGTTTCAAAGCTACATCAATGTATTGCTTAATAACTAAACACAATGGTGGGTCTCAAAATTGGGTTAAAGCATAAAAATAAATCTGACCTGACTTCAAAGTGGTTCATGTCAATCTGTTTTAGAGAAGTTAATAAGGAAAACTGATGTTCCTGCTGGCTCTGACAACTGACTGACTCCATTTTTAGCTGAACTCATGGGAGTGAGTCACTAGGTAGGACCCTAACTAATGCTCATGCAGCTCTTGGGAAATCAAATGAAATTTATTATTTTTCCTAAAACTACTACCTGTATGACCTGGCCCTTTTCAGTGAGAAGATGGTTTGCTACTTACTAGGTGTGCTGCAGTGCCAGTGTGGCCACCACTTGTGATGGATGATATTATCTTCCCTCTGTAAAAAGGATTCAATATTGACTTCCTGATGCTTTTAGGTTATGCAAAAACACACTGCCCAAGTCCTCTCCCTAATGTTTTGGTTTTTTTTAAAGACTCTCTCTTTCCCCATCAGTTCGTTCATTTACTGGTCTGGGGCAGATGGGTCTTTTGTGAATGGGGGAAGGAGTTATTTATTTTAAATCTGGAGTACTTCAAGTTGAAGTTATTTATCCTATGTGCATGTTCCCCTTTTGTCCTGCTTGGCAGTGTCTCTAAACACTCTCCCTTTCAAGCAAAAATGGAGTTCTCTAACCACTTCTCATACAAAATTCCTGATTTTTTCTTTAAACTGGTCAGCAAAGTGGCATAGCATAAATGTAGTGCAGCATCTATGTTTACCTTAGAGAGAGGTAACCATTGATTTTTCTTCCTTCTGTACTAGAACTACAAAGGGAGTCAGAGCTGGCATGACATGCAGAGATAGTCAGTGGTGAAGGGGTAAGGTTAGCAAATGAAGTTTATTGCCTTCCACGTTAAGGGTGCTGCACTACTGCAATGCGCATCAGTGAATTTTTAAAGCTGATGTTAAGTATGGTTACTGGTATGGACTATTGAAAGCCTCTACAAACTGGGTAGAGAATTTTCTTCAAAGGATTAGGAATTTACTTTCTAGTACCTGCCCTCTCCATTCTTGAAAGGCAAGAAAAATGCATTGGAAAAGGGGCAGTATAGTCAGAAACTGAAGTAATAAAAATGCAGTTTGAAGTTCTGTAAGAAAAAAGTTTGTTGACAGAAGCTTACAAGCATGAGATTGGTCCTATCAATGCTTCTACTGTTAAGAAAACTTAAGAAATCATTTCACTTTTCTTCCCAAGCCAAATGAATCCCATTACTATTTTTTTCCTGTGAAACAGAAATGCCGATTTAATAACTCATATTAAGCTTTCCCTTCTATTCCCAGTGATGTTTTCATAATCCATCATATCTGACTCAACTCACACTGCTGTGCTCAAGGGGAAACTCCTGGTTTTGCTCAGTTAACAGTCAGAGGTGCTGGTGCATCTGTTCCCTGAGCAAAATTCTGAAGTAGTGCTGGTGCTAAGGTTTTCTTTCTCTGTAGTGAGGATAATTCAGGCAAGCCAGTCTTTGTTCAGGTTCAAAAAGCATTCTTAAAACTACTCAATCCCATTTGTGATGTCTCCTTGGTTATAGATTAAAGCCAGGTCTAAAACGCCACCTAAATTCTAAACCTCAGTGAAGCAAAATGAAAATGAGGTTAAGTCTGCCAGCTGGATCAGGATCCAGGTTTTTGTGCTCTCTGTAGCTCTAACTTTTCACTCCTTCTAGCACAGGAGAACTGTGACAATGGTATGCTGTGATGCAGTGACTAGATAGAGAATGTGTGTGTATATATATATATATATTAGAGAAAAAACTAAAAACAAATCCAAAACATTAGCAACAACAGAAAAAGAAAGTTCTAGAGCTGTCATCTGTACATAAATAAGCTGTGCTAATGTAGCTGGGCTGTAGTTACAACAGTCTATTCAATCAAGCTCCTGGTACCTTTCACCAGCCTTGAACTGAAAAACTGAGGTCCTCTCTGAAATTCTTGGCTGGTGTGCCACTTTCCGTCCCTGATACAATTTTGTGTTCTAACTTTTGAACCCTTTCTTACTGTAGAGAGACTGAAGAGTACCCCATTTAAGACTGATACGTAGAAGAAAATGAAAGAATGTGTTAATGACAGATATTGGCTGCTCAACAGTAATTCTATCCTAAAATCATAGGCCTGAGTCTATTCTTATAGCCAGACCAGAAACTGAACTCCTGGATATTATGCTCACAAATGCCCACAAGGATTTTTTTGTAATATTAGGGTTATCTTTTATCTAACCCATTTATATAATTTTCTGCTAATATTAGAGGACAATACTTCCTATGCTTTGAATGAAATTTTCAATAGCCTCCTTTGCACAGCCAAATACAGATAGGAACAAATAACTGAGCTGGGAAAAAAAGGTGACTTGTGTTACATAATCCAGTTTATTACTTCAAGAGTCCAAAGAATTTTGAATGAATATTGCACCAAGTCAGACCCTTGCTCACCTCTCCTTGACCATCAGCTTTGGTGTGCAGAACAGCACCCCTTTGTACAGGAGCAGGGCAAGCGCAGCAGAGAACCCCAATAAAATAAGCTCTTGCAGCCCCCAGAAAGCTTCCCCTCTAATGCAGAACATGGGGAGACAGGGATAGTGCTCTTAGGAGAGATCAAGCAAGTCCCAAACTAGGAGCTGAAAAGGGGAGACAAAGTACTTCAGGGAGACACTAATGAACATAATCATTAGAGTTGTACTCTAATGAGACTGCAATTTGTCTCAGGATAGCACTCTTGCTACAGATTCCCAAGCTGGTTTGCAGCCCAGTCCAGCTCCCCTGTCTTTCATACAGCAAACTGGAGTGACTTTTGCATTATACAGCTTAGAGAATGAACACTTTCAGTCTCTGTGCCATTTTAATTAGCTGCTAAACAAAACCACTTGTTCCTGTCCCTGTAGATTCATCTCATCTTCAGAAGACCAGGGAAGCCATGGGAGAAGCCTCTGGAAAAAAATACTGAGATATTTAGGAGATTATCATCTCATGATGGCAAAGGACTGCAATTTATCAGCAGTCCTTAATGGAGATCTACTAGAAGCACTGGTTGTGCAAAAGCACTGAAACCCTGGAGAAGTGTAAAGAGCATGGGTCAGTGCTTGAGACCTCCTGAGATAAATAAAATGTGAAAACAGAATTTTGAATATGGGGAAGGAGGTTAAAGTAACCCAGTCTTGTGTGATTTAGATTGGTCATATGACTTGTGAGTTCTACAGTTTCATGTAAATATCTGTCAAAAGAAAATCTATTTCAATCAGTTTCACCCTTAAATAAACCACAGCTTGACCCAAGGAAACATGCACACAACATTAGATTTGAACAGAAACTTTCAGGCTTTGAAAAGGTGCCAATGCAAACTTTGGATACCAACAGAAGAGTTAACTAAGAGCCAAGTGAACAAGCAAAATTCTCATGAATTGAATTTATCTGCAATTTTAAAATTGGCACAGTGCAGAATGTGAACTGAAAATCTATGGCTTCTTTGGTATGAACAATGTAAATGAGATATGTACTTTTCTTGTTTAAGTTGGATTTTCATTTTAAGATTGGGGCAAAAGTCTTATTGGACACAAAATATGAATGTGTACATTCATACATGAAGCTACTGAAATTCAGGTGATAAGTATTGTTTAATAGGAAAACTTGCATCAGATTTATATGTGTGTTCTGGTGTTTGATTTAAAAGCTTTGGTAGGCTAAGTACTAGATTTCGCTTCTAGGGCAAGAACACCTTTCCAATATTGAAAAGACTTGCCTTGAAAAGTCTTACAGGTAGAGGAGGGCAGCTATCCAAAACTGCCTCTCTTTCTAGCAGGAAAGCTGTGTGCTTTCAGGAGATGAAAGGGAAATCTGGGGTAAGAGAGCACACAACCTGTTCTGCTCTGCCTGGGATGCCTTGCCCCTCAAGATTCTGCAGAGCTTCCTAAACCTTTAACCTGACAGGATAGTGGAGGAAACTTTCCTGTGTATATTTTCCTTCCACTATGTGGAGCTAGTGGTGTTATAACCTAAAAGTTTTGAGGCTGGGGGATGTATTCTTTGTATGGGACTGTAGCTATGAATGCTGAAATAGAGAAATACCAAGGCAATACGTAACTTGGCAAAAGTGGGAAGTTCAAAGCAGAGTTTTGTATGCTCTGTCTCTGTTTTTCCAGCTTTGAGGGCTTTGTCATATTCCCACAGCTACAGAAGGGAGTCAGGTCCCTGCTATGCTTCTGGTGTTCCAAAACTAAATGCAATAGGTAAAATTATCTGTTTCCATGTTGAAACTTGGAGCAGACAAGAGGAGAGTGCTCTAGGAGGTGTTTTGAACTAGGCAGGAAACAAACCTTTCATTTCTGTCATAGCAAACATGGTAGAGGCCTGTCTAAGAAGACTTGGTAGACGGTGGAGAAAGGAGCTTAGGTGGATTTAAAATGTGATTAAATAGCTCTGGATTGTATGGGAGTGCTGCTTCAGGCTGGATTTTCTGGAATTTGGGTGCGCATGTCTAGTCAGCCTTAAAAAAGGAAAGTAAATCTTTGGTCACAACTTACTTACGTCTTGATGCTCTCTATTGACTTGCCTTACAACTGCACCCGGAAATCTGTTGCAGACAGAAAGACATCTAGAGAATGATTTGGGTTGGAAGGGACGTTTAGAGTTCATAGAGTCCAACCCGCTTGCCATGAGCAGGGACACCTTCTGCTAAACCAGGTTGCTCAAAGCCTTGTCCTACCTGGCCTAAAACACCTGCAAGGATGATCCATCCACAAGTTCTCTGAGCAACCTGTTCCAGTCTCACTATCCTCATATTAAAGAATTTGTCCCTTGTGTCTAATCTGAGTGTAGTCTCTTTTATTTTAAAACCTTTACCCCTTGTCTTATCACTGCCTACCCTGGTAAAACATCTCTATCCATGCTGCTCCCCTTTCTGTGTCACCTCCTTTGGTGACAATGATACAGAGCAACCCTACAGTTTCGGTGCACCAGGGTGCAGTAGTTTCTCAGAAATTATTTTCTAGTCCTCTAGCCTCAACCCTGAAGTGTTGGAGTCTGTGCTAGGCATGGTGTCATCAGAAGATACCATCAATTATACTCTGTCTTAGCACAGGCTTGCAAAGGGTAGTAAACAGGTTCATTGCCCAACTGCAGTTGGGACAGTGTCTCCCAGAAATGTCACTGAAAGTGGATAGAATCACAACACTGTTAGGATTCAAGGGGACCTCTGGAGATCACCTAGTGAATCATGAAGTTAAAGCTGATACAAGCTGAGATTTGCCTTTGCCCTGCAGACAGCAGGTCTGGGCACAGCTCATGAGGTATTTGTTCATTCCACAGTTTGAAACTACACGCTATTGGAAGCATTGGCACACTTTTTGTTGTGGAGAAATGGAGGTGTAGGATGCTCCTAGTTACTTGTGGAAAGAGACAACTAAATAAATGTGCTATAAAGATTATGAAGCAGTGCCCCAAAGGAGAGCTCATACTGGCAAGCCTATCCCTCTCAGTTACGGTTTGAGGACTGGCTGAGCTGCTTCCCTGTCTGAGCCCAGAACAGATCAGTCACTCCATGCAGCCACAATGCTGTCCATAGCCCAATTTAGAACCTTTAATTTTTTCAAGGGTTAATCTGAATAAAGGGCCCGTTCTTTTAGCCAAAATTCAAGCTGAGGATTGGGTTCCACTATGCTGTCAGTGTAATGGAAGAATAGTACTGGGTTGCACTGGGTAGCTGGTAGATCTTGCAGTCCATAGGTTAGTCTCCAGGGAGCCATACAGAACAAAAGTTAATCATGTAAGACGCTGTTGTAGAAAACAGAGCATTCAGAAAGATTTTAAAGTAGCTTTTCTTTTTTTTCCATGGTTTTTGGAATTTTAGTTCTTTTGGATTTCATCCTTAAAGAAGAAAGTAAGTCACATGAATTTCTGATGCTTTATTTGATTTTATTTTAGCTTTAAGATACAGCTGAACACAGATTATAGAATATGCTCCCTGGCACTGAAACATGACCAGAGAAGAATACAGATTGACAGCTACCGAGGATGCTTTAAAATGTCACCTTTGATGTCTGACCTCAAGGAAGAAACAGGTCAGTTCTTTGTTCATGGTGAAGCATAAGCAGAGAAACCAAGAGAGTTTTGTGTGAGTTTATTCTCAATTTCATTATGTGTTGGGTTTTATGAGCAGATTTCACTCAACAGCTGTGTTTTAAGTGTTTTTGAATTTGTGAGAGAGAACCATTAAAACAACAAAAAGAAATATCCCCCCCAATCCACCATTCTTCTGTTACCCCACCCACGAATGGACTGGGCATTCTTTTGAGTGATCAGCTTTCTCCACTACTTTATAAGAGCAAGTCTCCTTGTTGAAAATACTTTCACATTTCTCTTTATCGTAGTCGACTGGTGTCATGTAGCTGTGGTTGGGAAAAAGAAAAAAAGGTGATGAGACCAAGAAGTAAGCAGCTTCCACTTTAGGTTGTATCTGCACCTTTGATATGAAGAGGCTATACTGAGGAGACTTTTGGGGGCAGAAAATTGACCTTGCACAAAGCTCCCAGCTCAAATGTTACTTAGCCTGCTGTGTAAGCAGAATGAGGGGACAGTTGCAGTTTTTCTGGTCTGGTTTGCAGCCAAGGGATGTTTCTTGTGTTTATTTGCTATTCAAATATCACTGCTTCTTCTCTTCACCCATGGTATGGAACTAATATTGCATGAGTGGTTGGGTATCACTATAGGAAAAATTACAGATAATGTACCTTGAGCTGCTTCTCAGAGGAAAGTGAGGCAATGTGTGGCTTTGGGAAGATCTGGACTAGGGTCAGTAGAAGTTTCTTAGAGTGTTCTCTCTTGAATCAATAACTTGCCTGATGTTTTAGCCCTGAAAAGAATTAAATTCTCTTTTTATTTTAAATCAATATTTTTTAAACACAACCTCTGTTTCTCAGAGGAATTTCTTGCACGTTCAATGATGATGGTGTTAGATGAATGCATAATTTTGTGATAGGAAATCAGTGAGAGAAGGGTTATGGTTATTTCTCGGGAACCCCTGTGTGAAGGGAAGTGGTTTGTGCTGTATCACAGCAGCAGAGGAAAAACCCCACTGCTGCTCTGAACTCGCCTAGTGCAGCAGCCAATTCCAGTCCTGGAACAGGAGCAATCCATGCAGTCCTCAGTCTTCCAGCTGGAATCAAATTCATGGACCTTTCCTTCCTCATCAAGGCAGCCTGAAAATGTAGGGTTTGAGCCGACTTCAGTGTCAGACTTACTGCACTAACAACACTGTTGCATGTACAAAATGGGTAGGATCTTTGCTGGATTTTTGCATTGTCATCCCTATCTTCCAGACACGGAGGGGCTCCCCAACACAGCAGGGTGTGCTATCCTAATGCATGGAGAGGAGAGATCTGTGTCTCTGTCTCCTGAGGTTCTTAGCAGCACGGGGTTGCCTGGAGTAGTTAATTTTCAAGCGTGGAAAAGGACAACTAGACACAGACCTGGCCAGGATTAAAAGAGGCTTTGACTTTCCTATTAACACCCTCTTTTGTTGACTCCTCTTTTAAAGCAAGGCTAATCTGGCCAGAAAACTTTTCCCAGTTCCTCAGCTGCAGGAAGAAAGCAAATATTGTATGTAAAGTTTCTGTTCAACTGTCATAGAATAGACCATAGGCCTCCTAAATAGCTGATCCAGAAAGAAAAATCTTATGAGAATAGAACAAGAGAGAGTGGTGGGGCTTCTAGGTTGTGTCTTTGCCTATAAACATTCTTCTCTTTGGTGATGTTAACTCATTCCTTCAATGAGTAGAGCTTTCCCAGGTAAAGCTGTATTTTAGACTACTTAGGGGTTTTTGCATATTGGCACACATCAACTCTAGTTGTGTCTGAAAAACAGTGTGCTTATCTTTTGGGAACTTATTTTCCTGCAGCTCCACTCCTCAGCAGACTGACAGACCAGCTGTGTTCAGCAAAGGCAGATCCAGATTCAAGGGATGCAGCCATTCTGCTTTTAAGAAATTGCTTTGGTACACAGGAACAAGACACGAGTAAATTGCCTGGTGCTGAACACTTGTAGATCTGTTTCCTGTTTTGTACTGATGACACACACACACAGGTCTGTCTCTTATCTCTGATTTCTAGATGTGATTCCATGGTAAAAATATAAGTTACTACTTCATGAGGATGGGTAAACTAAAACTATGCTACTTTCCTGGAAAAACATTGTTTGTAATTTGGTCTGTGTGAAGCTCCCCAAATAACTTGTTCTTTTTCAACATATTGTAATATTGCTCTCCCTACCCTATTTCCATCCCTTTTCCTTTGATTTCTCTCCACTATTTCCACTTATTTCTAAATTGTGATGGGCTGCACAGAATGGACAAATCAAATCAGTGATTCTGATGATGTCTGTCAAGTTGAGGGCAGTTGACTTCTTACCTACAACCACACCATTAGACGTCCCTGGCTTGAATGGTATGAACATACAAGAAGCATCAGATAGTGGCATGCTGATGGCAAGAACAAGAAGGCAGGCCACAATGGTGTTCTGAACAAGAAAACAGAATTCATATCAGTCCTTCAGTAACTATTAAAATGTCTTGAAGATAAATAACAGGAAAATACATTGTGATTTCAAATTAAAATCTACTTGTTGATGCCTTAAGCTTTAGCAATCATATTTTCCAGAATCTGTACTGCATCAGTATATAACTCTAAACTTCATGTAAAGTGTTAGTAAGTTCTCCTCACAGTTTAGTTAGACAGAACAGTCCTTTTCCAGCCAGAGAACAAAAGACAGCACTACAGCTTCAGGCCCCGAAAGTATAAACAGTGAATTTAGGAGTGCACTCTGAGAGGATGGGACTTCATAACCTGAAGCTGTAACACAGAATTTATACGTTCTCCAAGTTTCTTAACGTGTCAAGTACTGAGATAAATCCGACAGAAACTCCCTTAAAATCTATAGCAACATACCATGGTCTTTCACAGCACAAGATGTAAGGACTCACCATTCTTGCAGAATTGAGATTTCCAGTAAGGAGATGGCCTGTACAAAGCTCAAATTCTCAGAGACCTTATATAGAGAGGGAATTTGTGTTAACAGCCCTTGAGCAAACTGACCATGCATGTCTAGCACCAATGAAGTTTCTGCAAAATGACCTCATGGGGTGGACGTTATTAAGATAAGGCAATTGCATACAGGAAGAAAGGTTTGTTCTAACAAACACTGGAGAAATAGGTGTGGGTTTTGTGCCACACCAGAGTTGGGAGGCAGTTACAGGAAGCACTTTTCAAGCTTAGAAGGAATATTTAGCACTTGCCCTGAGAAACCATCAGAGACATGATGGTTGTCATTCATAACAAAACTTCATGCTTAGTTTCAACCATCTCGTGTTTAAAACATGCATTCTAGATAACCATTTTCTTACTTATTCAACTTTCCATCGTGTAGAAGATCCATATGCTCAAGTCCTCTACGAAGAACTAGGCATTAAATATTTTATTTCTTAATTCTTATAGCCGGTGAGAAACTGTTCCTTTTCTGCAGAGGCTGGATATGTCAGGGGCAGACACACTTTCCAAGTGCTTAGAACAGTAATTTGGTAGCAAAGAGTATGATCCCCTTTTGCTTAACTTTTGCCTAATAGGTTCAAGTATTTCAAACTACTTGCTCTTCCTGGTGATGAAGTCTATCCCTTATTACCAGAGCTGCACAGTTTGCAATATGTGAATTAATTACCCTGACTGCATAATTGTGGTGACTTCTTGTGCAGTTTTGGGAGTAGAGGCTGAACTCCAAGTGGATTGACTATTCCATGTCTTCTACCCAAACCCCAGAGTTGAGAGGTAGCTCAGGAAGTCCATGAGAGAAGGCCAGAATTAGTGCAATGTGGGTCACAGGGAGACCACTACTTCCAGCAACATCTTAGCTGACTTTCAACTCAGTAAGTTGGATAAATTGGTTTTTCTTCTGTTGCTAGACCATCACTCTTCAGAATGAGAGAAAAGAGATGAGGTGCTTGCAGGTGTTTGATAAAGCTGTGACAATCAGCCTGTAAATTAGACTTGCAAATGCTGATTTGTGCTCTGCCCTGAAATGGAGGATAACTACCATCCCCTCAATTCCTAATCAGTGGACTTGTCAGTCCTGGGAATTTCTTTATTGATATCCTTTGAATCTCTCAGAAATACATATGAAGCCAATTGAACAGCATCACTGTGGTTTGGGATATTGTTGGTGTTTCAGACCACATTCATTTTCCAGTTAAAGGAGAGGGGGAAAAGCACAGTAGGATAGCAAAGTATTGCACCCTGAGCCTAGGCCAAAACTGCCTTTTGTGTTGGTGGCAGTGAAGATGGAAAGAGTTCACAGTCTCCCTTCCCACGTCCTTCTCCTGTGCTGCCTGACCTAATTGATGAACATCTGTGAGATGCCTAAGGATGTGCCCTAGCTTTGCATGCTGGCACGTGCTTCATAACCCTTTGGTACTGAGAAGTAACAATTTCCTCTAGGCTGACAATACTGTGGGAAGTAGCATAGAATCCTGTTCTAAGGTATTGGCTCTTCCACATCCTCAAATGTGATCTGGAACCATGATATTTTGGAATAAAAGGACCATAAAATTGCTCTGCATTTATTCTGTTAAAATTATTGAGCTATATAATTTTCTTTTCTTCTTGCGTGTTAAGATATTGCATGCCAAGTACATGCTTGTCAGGCACCCTGCAGAAGTTCTTGTATGTGAATAAAAATGATCAGCCACGTGGAAATTTGTGATGCAGGTGTATTGGAGTGGAACTCATGGAATTCGTTACAGCCAAAATGAAAGAAAAGACAACTTCCTGAGCTGATGTTGAGTGACAAAGGATGCGGTTGTTGCTCAACTCTGAAAAAACTAAGCATCCAACCAATGTGCTTGTGTACTTTCTTTCTCAACTTTCCAGACTTCCCAGCTGCTTCCAGTGCAGAACCTCCCCCTGTTTTCTAGGTGCAAGCTGTGCACAGAGCTATGCAAGCTATGGAGGGAACTTGCAAACAGTTTTCTTTGGATCACAGTAGAGAGTGACTTGCATAAGCCTGGGCAGTGTTAAGGGACAATGAAGAAGCATTTTTGCATGATCTGTCAATTCAGAGGAGCCCTAACAAAGTTATGTGGTGCTGAAACCACTCACAACAGTAAAGTCTGTGGGGATAGTCCATTCATGTATTGATTATTTGGGTCATTTGTGACCCACATGACATCACATTTCTTCATGTTGTTCAGGTATTTGCTATTTTGTTCTAGTTGTTCTTCAGCTGGGGTTTCTGGTTACATCTCACTGATAACAACAGAGATAATCAGAGTAATGCAAGATGACCAACTCGGGTTTTTTCCTGTTATGTTTTAGTGCAAGGCAATCAACAGAGAGAAATAAAGCATGATTTCAGAGCAGTTATGTTATTAAAATAGTCCAAGAAACAAGCTAATATCTATGGACAGCTCAAAGCTAGAAGAGGTGTGCTAAAATGAAAGCAGTCCAAGAACCTTGTTTCTCAGGCCAGCATTTCAGTACTACTCTCCCATTCTCAAGATGGATCAGATTTCTGTGGGGGACAGTAAGTGCAGAACACATTACAGCAGCTTGTGTATCCAGTTGTGTATCCAACCTACTTAATCCAGTAGGTTGATTATCACTGCTATTGAGAGGGGAAAAACAAGGGGAAGCATGAGGCATTTCAGCTCACAGATCATAAGTAAACATGGTTTTACAAATAAACTTTTCTTGACATTAAACAGACAATGCTACGTATACTGTACCTTGGCTTTACTTTAATAAAGTCTGTCACATTTGTGTGTGAGAAAGAACAACTGTGTTGAGGAAAAGCACATGCAAACAACGCTCAGATATACAGTGCACTGTTTACACAAGAACATCTTGTAAAGGTGGTAGAAGGAAGTTTTTTCTTGGTGGGGATATTCTTCTTAAGTCTGAGGTTCATATACCTCAAACATCAAAGTCTAGGCCTTCAGATCTTCCCCCAGGACAGGAATTAAAGAATTGTATTAATTTTATAGCAAAGTACACAGGCAGTGCAAGCAATTTGTGCCTGGTAACAGATGGCAGACCAGAAACTTGAATTGAGATTTCAGTTCAAGATGGGAGACCCAAGCTTGAGACAATAATATAATTTCTTCTCTGAACACACCTGTCTTCTTCTGTGTGTAGCCAAGTCTCCATCCATGAGTCCAATTTCAGTTTTAATTCAATGCCATTCCAGTGGGATGAGAAACACTTAAGTTTTTATCTTGGTGCAAATGCATTTTTAAAACATGTGATAATTTCTCAGCTGGCCTGGAACATCCTGTTAGATCATGATCCCAGGATGAAGGAGCAGTGCTAAGCAAGGGACACACAAAAAGCTCTAAAGGGCCAGCCACAATTGCCAGGCCATGCTTGCAACAAGGAGACCTCCATCTCTGAAGTGTGGGTAGAACTGAGGGAGCTGTACCAGTGAGATAAGAAGTCCAGAGGCAGTAAATCAAAATGAACAGGCGGAGCAGATTTAGCAACAAAGTTATCTCCATCTTATGGGAAATGCTAAATATCCTGCACTTTTACCTTCCTTCTCAAGATGTGTAGTTACAAAAAAAAAAGTCTTAAAAATCTTCAGCAAACGAGAAAAATGACAGAAAAGTTTATTCCACAAAATAAAAAAAAAAACAAAGTTATTCCAAACAGAGATTGTTATCTTGACCCTGCAGCTGATTAAGCAAATGAGGACCATGTGTCAGTGAAAAAGACTTTTTTTGTGTAGTTGTGACTTGAGGAGTTAGCTCAAGGAAGGGTGGCAGGTTGGAGCATTGCAGTAGTTCTGTCCACAAGTGCCTCTGGTTTTGTAGAACTTACATGGTGCAACAGGGGACCCTGCTCTGGCCACACTGTCATTGGGAGCATGCCTTTGGTCCTCCAGGTGGTAGCAAATTATCTGGTCTCTCACCTTGAACACAAGCTTCCCATGTGTGCACAAAATGAAAGGAGACTTAGCTTCAGTTTTCTACCACCAGTTAATTAGTTCAGGATCCTTTGGACTTATTTTGTGTATATTCCACGTATTCTGTACTTCAGCTCTATTTAGAGAGCATGAGCTTGTTTTCCATTTTTAAAACTTTTTAGTTACTGATTCCATGAAGACTAAATGCCATGGTTGGAAGTTATTGCTGCAGGACTCAGAACAGACTGGGATGGGGAGGGCAACCACAGAATGCTTCAGCCAAATCCAAAGGATATCTTAGCTTTTGGGACCTCTTGTCTTTTTTCTTTGCTGTTTTCCTCTGTAATATGTAAAATCCTGCTTCCTGCCATTTCTTGTCCTATACCCTTCCTGTCTGATTGAGATGGGAAAGAACTAGAACAGAACACCATGGGAGATTTTGTGACTTGCATCTCTAACAGGTTTCACCAGAATTTCACTTGGGCTGTTTAGTTTGTAATAAAAGTATGCACTATGCAGCAGTGTGAAGAATAAGCCCAGGAAACCCTGCTGTAAAACTCCCACAATATCTTGAAATACTTCTTGAAACTAATTTATCACTTTCTGAGAGCAAACTTGAGCTAGGAGAATTGCTTTCCCCCTCTTTGAGACGGCAAAAGGAATGGCCACCTGAAAGGGTAGAAAATGCAACAAATTTCATGCGCTTTTTTCACAAAATGACAGCTAGCATTTTATTTTTGAAGTCTTTAAAATGTGAAATATGCTGCAGACTGCATACATGTGTGGTATTGTCATGATTCTCTGATCACATGGGTTTCAACAGATTGAATTTGAGTGCTATGAAATCTTAAGAATCTGAAATTTGAGCTTATTCTGACAATAACGGGTTTTTTCTAAGGAGCTTTTGTATGGTACAACCTATTTATATAAAAATACTAAGGGCTTATTCTCCAGTGTCTTACCAACACAAAAATATTTCTTTTTTGGAGAGGAAGTTCTGTTGGGATTTCTGGGAAGTTACAAAATTTCAACAAGTTTTTCTTCAGTCTTATTGCTGTGAAGGATGAAAAACAGAACTATTACCTCTCTCTTTCTGCCCTAGATATTTAATTAAATTTTGGTGGTATGTAAATAATTAAAATAATTCAAAACAGAGGATGAATGGTATGTTAGCCCGCTTTCCTGCAGATAGATAATCTCATGAATAAAAAATCCCAAACCAGTAAAAATCAGCTGTGGCAATGTTGTTGAGCATTTCCCCACTCAGAGCAAGGGAGATTAAAGACTCCTGAGCTTCATTGCTAAATTAATTTTATTTAGAGGGAAAAATAACAAACAAACAAGGCGGTTTCAGTATTGGCAGCTACACTGGTAATAGAAAAACCAATACAATTGCACACTCTTTTTTAAAACGTTTATGTGTGATTTCTGGTTC
Source organism: Certhia americana (assembly GCA_018697195.1). Classification (NCBI taxonomy): domain Eukaryota; kingdom Metazoa; phylum Chordata; class Aves; order Passeriformes; family Certhiidae; genus Certhia; species Certhia americana. The sequence continues at coordinate 18,302,265 of CM031862.1, forward strand.
TCAGTGAGCATAGTCTATTCTATGGGACAAGGCTCTACATTTCCTTGGCCTGGTAAACCCATCAGAATTCATCTTCTTTCTTCTCCAGTGTCAGGTCTTGTTTGAGCTGAGCTGTTCAGATTTGCATCGCATACAAGGGTGGAGGAGGTGCCCTTGCAGTGGAAGACGGGCTTCTCCACCCACAGATAACTTCTGGAAAGATGTGCTAAACACACAAATATGCTGGTTCTTCCCAGTCCCAGAACTTTAAAGAATATATTCACATGAGATTCAAAGCCTGTGTTAGATGATTTCTTTTTTTGATCATTCACTCACACTTTTACTGGTCCAGTCAGCAAATCAAAAATCTTCTTGCACTATGAAAGTCATCTTATCTGTAAGAAAACTGGCACCAGATTCTACAGAAACTCTTGGGACCTTACAAATAATAAGGCTCTAATTTAAGACTAAATAAATACAGGTCCAAAAAAGGAAACTAGTAGAATGAAATTCTACTTAATTTAAAAATTAACTAAGCATTGGTAAATCACTTAAAACACAAAGCCTTAACAACTAATAAAAAGAACATGAATATGACCTTTTGAAAGAAATTAGACCCTCTATCTGATTATGCACTTTGTAAGAAAAAAAAATTCTTCTGAAATCAAAACCCTGCTGTTATTCCTGTGAAACTGTTCTGGCTTTGATCTGAATAATCATAGTAGAGTATATGATCACTTTTCAATGTGTACTTTCCCAAGAAGTGACAAATTTCAGAGTGCTAATCAAGTACTCTGCTTTCTCTTCCTCCTACATCCTCTTTTCAGAAAGCAATATATCCACCTGTGACCCTGCCTACATTCAAAATACTTCATAACAGATGCTGCCAAGCAATTTGAAACTCATTCCTGTGGGATAACTATCATCAGCTACAGGAAATTTAGCCAACGATTACAACATTTAGAGACTGCAAAAATAAACTGGATCCTTTGGGCCTTTTTTTTTAGAGCAAATTAAACACACAGTTATATGCTTTGCAATGGTGGCAAGAAAGTTTTCATTTTTCCCTATGCACTATGTATTGCTGTGTACTAATAATCACTAATTTGACCCAAATAATTCAATAGGAGGAAAAGATATTAAAGTACATCACAACAGAATTCCATGACCTCCCTGGAGGAAATGCTAAAGCTGAAGTCTGTGCAGGTTTGATAATTCTTTAGTAAGAAAGACATAATTATTGAAAAATTCCTAAAAATTCAATTGTCAAACTAACGACCTGACTTTTGGGTGTTTTTCTGATTTGGCACATTAAGTATCTGTTGCAAACTCTATCAGTGACGATTGTGTATCTTTTTCCAGGTCTCTTGATATAAGGCTTTCATACAAATGTGGAGAAACTATGGGTGATGTGCACCATCCTATATCTTGTACCACTGTAAAAGCATTCCCTTCCTTTCACCTGCCATGTGCAGGTTTTGCTACCACCAGCTCACCCTGGGCTGAACAGGAGATGTTATGCCAATCCTTTTGTGAGTTTTTGATCGAGACCTCAAAGCAAGACTGGTTTTGCTTTCTAAGTGCTTGTTAGGCACAACACCTTATTCTTCTGCCAGTGATTTCTTTGCAAAGATGCCGGAGCCCTGCCAGCTGTGCTGTGGACTGTCTGCTGTAGGGTGACACCTCTGAGTGCCTTTGAACCTCCTGCCTGAGGATACACAGGTCTTGCTTTAAAAGAATTAAGTCTCTTCCTCAAGTCGTAGATCTGGCTTTTTTTCCAGTGAATTCCTCTTTTCAATACACTTTTTTTTCAAGGGTGATTGCTTCCATAGCACTGCATTAATTTCACCAGAGCATGCAGAGGTTTTAACAGGGGTTTATAGGAAAGATGAGGTGGGCCATGACAGGACAAGGGGTAATGATTCTAAAGTGAAAGGGGGCATGTTTAGAATTGTTACTATGAAGAAATTTTTTACTGTGAAGGTGGTCAGACACTGGAATAGGTTGTCTAGAGAACTTGTAGATGCCTCATCCCTGGAAGTGTTTAAGGCACGGCTGGATGTGGCTTTGAGCAACCTGGCCTGGTGGAATGGTTGGAGGTTGGAACTTTATTGGTCTTTAAGGTCCCTTTCAACCCAAACCATTCTATGATTTGGTATTCTTATTTTCCATCAAAAAACTCACCATGGTGTCCTTGTGGTGGATTAACACTCAGTGAGAGAATAAGTTTTTTGTTCACTCCTGATTCCATAGAACTTAGATATATCATTCAGATAAATATTTGCACATTAAGTCATGCAGATAACTAAACCTCCAACTAATTCACTTCCAACTAATGTTGGAACACAATCTTTAGCTTAAACAGGTTTGAACCTACTGAAGAAAGCTGGAAAACTCCCATTAACTTCTGCAGCCTTCAAACTAGATCTTAGGGCTTGGGTTAAGCAAAGTACTTATGTATATCCTTAGTTTGAGCCTTCTGGATAGTTCTACTGTCTGCAGTGGAGCCACTCTTTGTTCTCAAGCACACCCTTGGTGAAAGGTTTTCCTGGGTCTAACCTGGAACATAAGTTCACAGTCATCCCAGCTCTATCTTGCTCTATCAATTGTGACATCTCAATTAATATGAGAAATTTAATTTCTTCATCTGTTGACGAAAGTGGGAGGGTAGCACTACTTCATTAGTCCTACGAGTTTCACAATTCAAAGTTTTGCTAAAGACTAAAATAGAAAACCATGGGACTGGGATTCAGAACTTTTTTTTGTTTCTTCATTTGGATGCTGACTTGGTGCATGATTTTGTGCGACTCCCTTAAGTGTGTCAGAGATTTCAAGTTTCAGAGCTTATGACGTGAATAGAGGAATTCAGAAACCAGAGATAATACAGAAGTCAAGTTTCCCTACTCCTGATAGTAGGTATTCCTACACCTCACCAATGATCTCCAGAGTAATGCTGGTTCTCTAAGCCCATGTTTTTACCACCAGATATGAAGTTTTCAGATCAAAGAAGGATCAAACCACGAACCAATGAAGTCATGTGTCTGAGTTAAGATTCATTTATAGGGTTAGCTGTTTTGCTGTGGGGTTTGTTTTTCTCCTTTAATTTCTAGTTACCTGAACTGAATTTATCAGACTGGCTATTTTTTTACTGCTTGCACAACATATTACAGTAAATCATTTGACTCAATACAGCAAGGTCTTTTTAGGTGACATGGGTAATCATAGTTGCTTATTTCTTATGAGTTATAATTAATTATTTATAGGAAACCTGATTCTGAATTCTCTGAAATGGCTAAATACACTATTAGGCAAGTGGTGTTTTCTGACATTGAATTACCAGCAATGAACACCAAGCAGAAGGGGAAGTTCCTCTGTAGGTTTCAGGCTCCTGGGCTCCTCCAGTGACAGCACATGTACTTATTTCTAGCTATAGATACTCCTTTTTATACTGTGCACCAGAGTCTGAGGCATCTTCAAGCCCTGACATCACTTGTCACCCCCAAGACTTTTTGCAGCTTATTGCAGATAATGCAGGTGCTGTGACTATCTCTTGGAGACTGAGGAATTCTGGAAATTGCAGGGCTTGAACGACCACATCTCTCTGCCTCTATATGAAGACATACAGCACTACTGAGCATGAGAGCAAAGAGTGGCCAGGGAAACAAAGAACAATGCATTAATTGTACTGTGATTCTCTCCCATGGGATGCAGAAGCTTAACTTTCAATTGTAATTTGACTTTTTTTATGTTTGCATCCTGTTCTAAGGTTATAAAAACATGTTTACTTTCTGTTAGCTATTGGGAAAGCTGGCTGTGGTATTCTCTTTACCTTGTAAATATTTGTGAGTTTAACCAAGTGCTAAGGCATGGCTTTAAGCATGGATGTCAGAAACCTCAGCCCTGCATGGTCTTACATGTTCTAGTTCTTAATCTGCAGATTAGTCCCTGATGACACATGTGATTTTTGATACCTTTATGTCACCTAATCATTTAGAGTTCTCTAAATGAGAGGGGAACAGTGAGTGATTTTTCTTGCTGCTGTCTTTTCTCTAAACTTTAAATGGAACCTGTCTAAATTTCTCTCTAAAAGGAATTTTAGGATGAAATAATTTTTTAACCCTGTCTGTAATATTTAGGACAGGGCTTCTAGAAAGCAGATTTTTGTCCTCTTGGCTCAGAGAGTGGTGTATCACAAATAAACAGCTTCCCCTAAGGAATCATTCAGGTTCTGAACCCGTTCATGCTGGGTTTTTTAGGGAACTGGATCTGCAAGACCCCCAGACCTGAAGCTGTCCAATGCTAAGACCCTACATTTTGCAGCACCAGTGCACAAAGAGCACATAGATCTTACGTTTTATAATGCACAAATTTCTGTGGAAGTAGAGCTTTTCATTATCAACAAAAGGGATCACATGTCAGTGAATATGGAGACTAACTAAAGGGAAGCTTTTCTAGTTGTTGGGATGTTGCGGAAGAAGAAGCTATGGCAAAACACTAAAAGGCTTTGAGAATAATTTTATATTAATCCCATCTGTGGTTTTTAATAATCTTGCTCAAGACATTGTGAAACTAGCCTAGGCTAGGATTTTTCTACTTGTCCCTTGTTAGTTCCTGCTTTACTATCAGTATATTAAAATTCTTTAAATACTACTAGGTTTGAAGGTCTGAGCCTGTTCAGCAACGGTGTCTTGTCATAGAATCAGAAAAATAGAGTTTAAAGTAATATTATGATGCTTTGCTTTTAAAAGTTTCTGTGTCCCTTACATAGCAATGTATTTCCAGCATCTGAATGTAGACATTAGATCAATATATAAGAACTTGGAGATCTTGTATGTTTTTTTCTTTTTTTGGAGAAACCAAGTAAGATCAATCAGTGCCCCGGTTCCTCATGAGTGGAATCAATGTAGTCAAGTGCAATAAATAAATAAACTCCCTGTGCTAATATAAACCTCTGATCATTGCCAGTGGATTATTTAGTTACCACCTGGAAGAACAAGTCATTTTATTGTCATTTCCTCCCTTGTGAACCCGCTTGTAATAAAGACCACATGAAATAAAGTGATATGACAAGGCTTTTTAACCCACTGGAAAAAAAATTATCAAGCAAAGGGAAATTAGTGGGAGTGTTTAACCTCAAAAAACCTAGGGATAATTGAATTCCAGTCTGGCGATTTGCAATGTACATTTGTTCATGTTAGTGTGGGTTTTTTCTAGCAAATCCTGGAATTCTGACATGGGTTTATTTAGACTCTTACGTTTTAAAACTAAGGAGATTTTACTTGCCTTAGCGTAAGCCTTGCACTTACTTCAGTAAGAAAAATAGGAGGAAGGGGTCCCTTTTTACTCGTAAGCCTGGGCACCAGGAGCCGGCGGTGCAGCTCTGCAGCGGGGAATGATGTGCGGCAGAGCCTCCCGCTGTCCCGGACTGCGCTCCCCGCCTAGCGCAGGGCAAACCGCCCACGGGTCCCTTACAAGCCGTGTCCCGTCTCAGGGATGGTGCCAGGCCCGCCACACAGCAGCGGCGGCCGGACACACTCCCGCCGGCCTCCTCTTCCCACGGAATTCCCGCGGAGAGCGTGCGGCGGGATGGAGGAAATGGCATGGGACGGGACGGGACGGGACGGAACGGGAGTGCATGTGGTGGGATGGGACGGGACGGGATGCGATGGGATGCGGTGGGATGGGACGGGACAGGACGGGACGAGGTGGGATGAGAGGGGACGGAATGGGAGGGGATGCGGTGGGATGAGAGGGGACAAGACGGGATGCGGTGGGATGGGATGGGATGGGATGGGA